>VZZY01008531.1:0-18677 GCA_013400335.1 Eurystomus gularis | reverse complement strand
ATTTCGGTCTCCGTGTCTGCTTGCGAGCCTGGTGGGGAGATGTCCCAATTTACCCTCAACCCTTCTCCCTTTGGGAGGTGGTCGGACCTTGCGCGCCCGACCGCGACACATTGTTTATACATACACACACATATATATACACAGAATTAAAACCAGCCATATATATATATATGTGTGTATGTATGTGTGCATATATATATGCACATATATAAAAGGACCTCCTCCTTTCTTCTTTCCATTTGTAAGCTGTTATTAGGTACCTGCTTCTCAAGTGAACATCTGTTTTTCTTCAGTCACTTGTCCAGTATATTACTTTTTTGTTGTTTTTTTTTTCAGTCTTTCTCTTTTCTTTGGTTTGGGTTTGGCTTTTTGGTTTTTGTGGGTTTTTTGTTTGTATGGTAGTGGTCTGAGGATTTTTTTACACAGTTTTAAACTTTAGAACTTCGAAAAATTGTTCCAGACATCACATCACCTTTGTAAGGACTTGAGCGCTGCAAATGGGAGTTCAGTGAAATGTAGGGTTAGTAGATTGTTGGGGGTTGGTTAAAATAGGAATAAACACTTCAGTTCACTGGAATGGGAACTGATTTCATTACCTTTGACTATTATTTCCAAGGCTATACTTTAAAGCACAGCTAAAAGCAATTGGTTGGAATCAAAAGACTTTTTTCTGAAAGTGCCAGCAAGGGGTGTTCCAATGAGATTAAAAATTCATTTTTCAGCTTCTTTCTAAAGTAAATGTCCAGTGAGAGCCTCCATTGCCCAGCAGATATCTGCAAGACCAGGTCCGTCACGTGTAGATGTGACAGGGCAGATATAGTTGCTTCAATCAATGAGAGAAAAGACTGCATGGAGACAGCTACCGGGACGGGGCAGCTCCATGTCTGGTCACGGTCTCACCCTGTCCACAGATCATACACATCAGGTACAAATATTGCATCTCACCCATGGATACACAGATAAATTGGGAGGTGAAAACACAGGCCCAGGTTGCTCAGGGAGATGGTCAATGCCCCATCCCTGGAACCCTTCCAGGTGAGGTTGGCTGGGGCTCTGAGCAACCTGCTCTAGTTGCAGACGACCTTGCTCACTGCAGGGCAGTTTGACTAGATGGCCTTTAAAGGTCCCTTCCAACCATTCCGTGTTTCTATGAAATGTTACAGTTAACGTGACCCTTTGTGAGGGCTGTGTAAATTAAAGACATGTTGTTGTTTTTGTGTAGTGGACAGATGCCCAGGTTAGAATAAGTTGACTGCCAGTGATAATCTCACCGTGGCCACTGGAGTTCAGTGCAAGCCTCCTCTGATGGTGCTGCTGGTGCACATCAAAGTAACAGCTACCCCAACCTAAAACTCATCCCCTGGATCTTCTGCACTGACCCTTGGTCTTACATGACAGAATGTCTAAAGTACAACTGAGTTAAGGCTCTTGGAGCAACCACAAATTTGGCTAATATACCTGTTCAGCGGATTTCTACTGGTAGCAAATCCAAACACGGAACTTGCTGGCAGCCAGCACTCGTATGTGCTAATGTCTGTTTTTACCTCAGTTTTAATGTTTGATGTAATTATTTTAAATGCTGCAATATAAAATGAAATGAAATGAGATAGTGCTCCCTTTAATGTTCCTTTAAAAAGATAAGGATGTTTCATTTTTTCCACTTAGAACTGGTGGAAAAATCTTGATTGAAATGAAGTTTCAACAAAACCAAGGAAAAATATTAAAGCTTTGAGTGAATATTTTCTCCTGGCTTCAGACAAGCTCTTCTTTCATTGCACAGGAGTGACTAAGAGAAATAGGGTTTCTTTTTCCCTCAAACAAACTATTATCTTCTTTTAATTTAACACAAAGAAAGGCATATCCATTTTTTAAGCAATGGGGCACCGTTAAAACATAAAGTTCAACAAGCATCTGGAGCTTCTATTTGTTGTAGTCTGCCTTACATAGTTTCCCTCATTTCATAACGTGTTCACTTTGAATGGGGCTTTAGGTACTGTATGCATTGCAAAAAATAATGAAATAAACCAGCTCGAAGTTGTCTACAAGGATCATGTGAAAATAATTACCATAGTAGAGAAACCTGCTTTAGAACTTGACCATTTATTTCTCTATCTCCACCTATATTTACACCATGATAGCCACCAAGAAAACTTACTTATTGAGGTCATGGTTGCAGTTGTCAGGCACAGGTAAAATGAATCTAGGAGCACATTTGAATGTTTTCAACAGGAAAAGGATGCAAATTTTTTTGTCCCTCTGATGTAGTTTGGGTATTTTTTCTTCTCAGCTCCTTTTACTTCTTCATGCTGCAATTCTGGTGTGAACAATGGTAGCCAAAAGCAGCATAGTGCTAGGCTTTTAAGAGCTGAAGACCCATCATACAATCAGTAAAGAATCATCCAGGGTAAAAAGAAAATAATCACGGTCTGAGCCAACACAGACAGAACTGGATCCATCGTGAGTGGCCCATTTTAATATTTATTGAGATCTTCCCACCAGAAGGTATCAAGAAATAAATTGCTAGTAGTGAGACCCTATTCAGCAGCAGTGGGAAAACCATGTCCACATTACAAGTGCTCATACAATGCCGTGGGGATGTGAGGTTTGGTGTTTCTAAAGAAATGTCCTTTTCATAGGGCACTCCCTTAAGAGGCATCGCCAGTGGGAATAAAAATGAGTATACCTAAAATGAGGACAGTGCCTCTAACACTTGATGGCTATCTGCCTGCTTTCTATCTGACCCTATATTAGCCTTCAGAAGGTGTGGTATTTAATACATATACTGGGTACAATGTACCTTCTCACAATTAGTAGAAAGTGCTGTTTTGTAATTAAAGGGTGAAGTGGGGCATGATGAACATATGGAAAAGGGGACCCTTAATAAGCGATGGAGCTTTCAAAAGAAATTGCTAATTAGTATGCATTTGATGTGTACTATACCAATTTTAAGACTTTGCCTGCAATAAATTGCTGTGTTGGTTGTTCGAAGGAGTGGTGAGATTAGCATTTACAAAAGGGGCAATTTTCTGTCTTCTTGACTCTGTTAAATGGAGGAAATAACTTCCAAGACTGAAGCAGTAGTTAGCCCATCAATCAACCTCACAGTTGGAAACTGGGGATCCCAAATGCTGAGATGAGTTAATCCATCAGTTAATAAGTTCATAGTGGCACCATATGGCGCTGGGCCACTCCACACTGGGGCAAGGACAGCACTGTTTACACAGGCATGCTGCTTTCTCAGGTACCTCCCTGCTGGCAGAGCCCTTTGTTCTGGAGGATCAATTTACTTTGCACAGTAAATTGACTGAACTGATCAGTTCAGAGCACGTAATTGTTGGCTAATCCTGTGGAATCATGTCCTGCCCATATAGGAGAGACAAAGGGTGCTGTCAGCAGGCAAGTTTCTTGCTCTGTCGTGAAGGCTATTTTCTCCAGACGTGATGGACATTGATTAAAGCTGCTGGTAGGTGGATAAGCAGCCTATCAACTTTAAGTGACAGAGGTAATGTGAGGACCAGCTTCCTTCAGTGAGGCTGCTTTAGGTGTCTCAGCCCCGCCTGCTCTTGTTAGTTTTCCCAGGAGACATGAAGGTCAGTGCCACCAGTTCAAACATTAACCAGCACTTCTTTAAAACCCAGACACCAAACTCATAGAAAGGGACCATAATGCTACCACTCCCCGTGTATCAAGGAGTGGCAGAAAAGGACAGAAATTGTGCAGGAATGAAGCAAATTCTGCTCTTCTGGTTACACTCGTGTGATTGAGAGTGGGATCTGAGGTGGAGACATTATGACCCACAGCAGCTAGTGAACTGCCCTACGTGTTTCTGTCATATTCCTCACTCTCTGTGTTTTCCGGGTTTGTGTCTGAATGTTGAGTGCAGGTCTGGGCAACCATAATCATGGTGCTAATTGAGGATATTTTGGGGCTGTGTGTTATCGTGTGTGCCTTCCTTGCACAAACCCTGAGCCACAAACAGATGATCCCAGGTAAGAAAGTTGCTCCTTCAGTAGGGTCAGACCCAATTCCCTTTGTGGAGACGTGAAAAATAAAACACATCACACCGTCCCGCTAGGCTGCACTGTCCAGTTTACATCATACATAGCAACAAGTGACCTGTTAAATGATGACAAATCCTTCAGCTCCTGGCTTTAGACCTCTGACCTCTTGACTCCCTGCCTGTATCCAGGGAGCAGTCTAGGGAGAAGAATGCAATAAATGGCTTGTAATCTGGTGGTCTCAAAAGAAATTACATCAAAACCAGCTGTTACACCACTAGTCATCAAAGTCTGACAACATGTTAACTAAAATAGGGCCTTTGTACTGTGTGGGCTTTTGCAGTTGTTGAAGGTCCAGCACGGCTCCTCCCTCCCTGACTTTATGGAGACAGTGGTAAATGTCATTCCAAGTAAATATGTCCTATAATCCTTTAAATGGTAAGTAAGATGTGTTCAATTGCAGTCTCTTCTTTCTCATTTTAATTAACTATGTTGAGCTGTGTTACTCAACTCTGAGCTTTATAATGTGTTCTCAACTTCAGAGCACAGGGATGACTCAGCACATAATTTTTGCATTTCCAGTTTCCTCAACTGATATTTGTACTTCATTTTGATTATAATTTAGAATTTTTCTCTCTGTGTTTTTTCTTTTGGAAACATTACATACAGTTGAACAGGATTTATGATGAAATAAAGTCTACATTCACTTCGCTGATTTCTGTTCTGGCACATGAAATGGTTTGAGGCACAAGCTGAAACAGACTGCCTGACAGTGAATGTCAAAATTTTACCATGAGAGCCATGAAATACAGACTATATCTTTCTGTTCATCCACACATGCATCCAAAATACATCAAACCAGCAAGCATTGATGGGGGAAAACCAAAAATTGAAAGAACATGGTGGTGCTGGAGGAACTCACAGAAAACCACATGCTGCTAAGCACCTCTTAGTGTTCTTCAAACCCAAAGCTGTTGTCCACCATGAAGCTGAACATGGATGTAGAGAAAAAGAATAGTTGAGAGGCAGTCAAACCTTTCTCATCACCTGACCCTTCATCTCAATTTTTTTTTTCAGATCTCCACTTGAGGCCATTCCTGCTTTATAAACTCAATGCTATAACCTAAAGGAAAAAAACTGATACTGGAAGTTCAGCCAGTAACTTTTGTTAAGCCCTAAATTTACTTTAATTGCTTGCAGTAAAAACAAAACAAAAGAGTAGTATTTCAAGTCACAGCGAATAATTATTTCCAGAAAGAGACTATCTAAAAGGGTCAGTTATGTCTCCTGCTGATGCTGGTGAAAAGTGGTTAAGAGCTGAGGAAAGCTGGCAAGATGAGGCAGCTACAGTGAGTTAATGAGAAGCCAGATGATATTCCTTAAACACAGGAGACACTGTGTTTTCTATTGGTATAGAAGAGATGGAGAGTAATGTCTAACCTAGAGAAAATATATCTGTTAATAGACATAGAGTCCTCCTAAATTAAGCCTACACTGTGTCTGTAGGTGCTTAAGACCTGCCTCATTCCCTGTCAGCAATGACGTCTGCCTACTTTTACCACACCTACTCCAGCTTAGGATACAGTAACATGCTCAGAAGAGCTTGTTCTGGAAAAACAGTCACATACCTCTTGAGAAAAAATATAAAATAGGATTAAACAGGTAAGTGTTTCATAAATCTGGTTAGTAGTCCTCTAGAATAGCTGTTGGATCCTTCACCCAGACATTACAGGTCTGGTTTTGGGAGGGTCTCAGCCTACATCCAACAAGAGGTTCCTGATCACCAGGTATGCTGAGTGAAACACCTTTTCCTCCCAACCAGGCCATTAAATTTCTAGAAATGAGCAAGTGAGCAGAGAAGAGGTGGCTTGATGGACCTGTTTGGGGGGGGGCAGTTCTTTGAAAGAGGCATGCCCTGGGATCCTGCTCATTGTTTTCCTGATCTATGCCCTATGCAGCCCAACTCAATGGCCTAGGGCCAGAGCACTTTACCATCTTACCTGGCAGTCACCTATCCTCTTGTCTCCTCTCTTATCAGCCCCCAGGGTCTTGCTTTTCCAGCTTTCTGCCAGGGACCTCCCTTAGGATGAGGAGCTGTGAGGACAGATTAAAAAAAAGTGTTTAAACTGCTGGTTTCTGTAATTGCTTCTACTTAAAAAGGTGGAGGACCAGATCCCAGGTCGTTGGTATTGCCTCTCCTTTCTCTCAGTAGTCTATCTAGAGGGTGGAGTTTAATTGTTTCACCCTGTTCCACAAACTGCCTCAGGAATCTGACGTTTGGTTTTGAGGAACAGCTCACCTCTGAGCCTGTGCACTAAAACTTAGGCCAAATGCCTAGTGCACAATGGATCTCATGACAAATAGACAAAAGCTGGAAAAGATAATAGAATTACATTTTAGCATTTCTAAAGTGCATATTCTTTAGAGAAATTTTATAGATCTGATTAGAAAGAAAGTGGTTTATGCACCCAAAATGTATTTCTTTACACTACAAGTTTCATCAGATGTAAGACTCAACTGAGCTGTCTTCAAGAAGTACTTTTATTTTTGCTCTACTCTATACTGAAGATGATACCTCTCTCAGTATGTGCACATACAGACTGAAATTCTCTTTTTTTGAGTATTCACTTTAATGATCTGTGAGAAGAGAAAGAAAGCTCATTCTTCCCATGATGAGGCAGAATGTCTACTGAAAACTGGCTTGGGACAATAATCTAATATAGAGTTTCTTTGATTTTGAAATGATTTTCTGTCTGCATTGACCTTGGCCTTAAGAAAATTTACTTTGTAAGAAAATGGAAGAGAGTATTTTTAGCTTCTTTAAGTATAAAGAAAAGAGATTTGTCTGTACCAGCTAGAACACGTGGCTGCTGCTGTTTTGGAAAGTGGCACCTAATGCAGTGGAGCAAAAGGAAGAGAAGTTGACATAATATGTGTGGCTAACAAGCAGGGGAATGGACAGCAATATATGGCAGCTTCTATTCATTTCAGAGAAGCACTAAGAGCAAAAAGATTATTGTCCTGTGGATTTCCTCTCTCTAGCTTTACATTTATATATATATATATAGAAAAAAAAAGACTGAGAAATATGCTTGTAGTAGTATATGTGCATGTTTGCACCAGACTAGGTAATATTGCCATTTCAATTATATATTTTTCAAAGATCATAAAAATGTGTTGATACCCACAATGTGAAGAATTGCAAAGTCAATTGCTCAGGAAGGCCCAGTACAACTCTTTTCTATAGATTGTTTTTTTCAGGCTGGTTCTTAACTACAGGGAAGTATGGGACTCATCTCCACCACAGTATTATGTTAATTTCAATTTGCTTGACACCTCTGCCCATCAGACTGCAGAGTTCAGCTACCCTGTGCATCACTGAGACCTGCCCAGGTAAGCTAAGCAGCAGGCGAGATCTGCTTCCTCACTTCAAAGCCCTGTGATGGCCTCTGGCACCACATTGGGCCTGCAGCTGAAGCTGGAAGCTAAAACATTTTCTTTCTATAAAAGGGCATCAGGCTATCAGGGAAACATTCCTGCCTCATATCTGCATCAGGGAATGGACCTCAGCCAATCCAAAGCATGGGCAAGTCAAACGTAGAAAACCTGTTATCTTCTGACTACAAGGAGATGGTGTCAGATGTGGTCCCTACACCAGGCTGGTGGTCTAAGTCAAACGCAGTTGCTGTTTTACCCATTAGCCTACACCCACCCCTCATTCCTACCAAAACAGAGCAAAAAGTGGTGAAAGGGGGGCTTCTGTACAGCTCCATCAGCCAGCATGCTGTCTCCAGCAGCTGGGAAACTCCCCAGGTCCCTCACACCCTGAGATAATCTTGTCCTCGTCCCTTTGGCACTGAGCCAATGGCTTTTTGTGGGTTAAACTAAACCCCACAATTTCATTTGGAGGTATTCTGTATAAGGAGTTGTGTGTAATTCATCAAGCTGTGTGCCTCTCTGAAAGCTGTATAAACTCCTAGGAGACATATGTGAATGTCTGCATAGGATTTCGCAAGGCACAGAAACGAATTCAGGGAACAGCATCACTGGGAAAGCTCACATCCTGCATCACACTTGTGTATGGCTGAAGGGCACTGATACAAAGTGGGGTCTTTCCACAGCGTGAAAAAAAAAAAAAAAATCCCTTTTCCTCTTGAGGTTAGTGCAGATCTCAGTGCAGAGATGTAAAGCATCCTCACTGAGAAATGGTGTGTACCAGTGGGGGGGCATCCCCTCCCAGCTAAACTTACACCAGCTTGCCTGTCCCTCAATGCCACAGCTGTGGGAACTGGATGAGAAGCAGTGTTATGGCCAAGTACTATAGGTCTGCTGCAGCTGAAGAGGACCATTAGTACTATACTGCTAACGAAGTAACCGTTTCTTCAGCTTTTTTTGGCCACAAGCATGTTCGCTTTAAGAATACACTGAAAACTATGAAAGCCAGAATTTTACAGTGACCTACTTGAGGATGCGGTGAGTAGAGAAATATTCATCCAAAAATTCTTAATAGGTCAGAGGCCCTTGTTTTTGCAAAGCAAGGTCAAGAATTCTTTTTTAAATTTTCTTTGTTAAATCACCTCTGTGATTTCCCTAAGTAGTTCCTGATGCTCTCAACAAAATACTCCCAGCACTACTTCTCCTCCTCCTGGGTAATTTACATTTCAGAACGGGATTAACAAATCACCAGTTCGTGGATGTCTAGTGTGTCGAGCTAAGCACTAGCACAGACAATTGCTGAGAAAATACTGAAATAATCTATAGCAAAAAAAACAACTGTCAGGAAAATGCTCCTACTCCTTCACACATTCTGTGAAAGCTTTCTATTCTCTGAACTGGATCAATACTTACATAACTAGAAAATGCACTTTGTGCAAGGAAAAACATTATTTTATAAATGTAGAATAGAAGGAATCAAAGTTCATACTCTATAGCTACCTTTGTTTATTTAATACGACACGCTTGCAAACTGATTTTGTTTTTATAAATCAGTACAGCTGTGAGCCAGTTAAGGTCTTCTACAAACGAAGACACAACTGCTCATTTATATTAAGGCTTCCTTAAACCACTCCTCATACCAGTAAGGCTTTTAAAGGGACTTCAAAATGTGTGGAAATGTCATTTAGTCCCAGATTAAGGACCTCTGCCCTCCATAAAGTGTAAAGTGGCATTAGCACAAATGCCTGTTGAGTTCACTCTCTTTAGCAGAAAGCATCTGAATGAGACTGCAAAATTATGTCCTTTGTAGTTCTTCAGCGAGCTGAATTTTCATTCTAGATTGTTATCTTAGTAATAGGAATAATCTTTGCATTTTTGCTGGTATCTCACTTGTATAGCATGGGCCCTGGGCAGGTGTTTCTACCATTATTTGTGAAAGCCAAATTTAACCCTCTGTTGCTCTGTAAAAAATCATTTTATAGACTGAAATGTAAGTTACTGATGTAGAAACTGGCAGCCTTCAAGATGTAGGCATCTTTGGCTGAGTCACTTGTAAACTACTGCAACTAAATGACAGTTTGCCAGCACGCAAAGCCATTAGAAATGTACAGCTGAGTGACTGTGAGTGCGTTGGAATGAGAGGTTTCATCTCATTTGCTGTTTATTTTGCATGCTTAAATTTATCAATCAAAGCCTACAAGCCAAAGACAAAACATAGAGATAACTCTTTTAAATGGAACAGCAGTTGTCCTTTCAATACAGCATATAATAAGTATTTAAAATACAGATTATAAAGCTGTACCACAGCTATTAAAACCTGTGTAGCTCTCTCCAGCAGTTAGCGAACTGCCTCAGAAGGGAAGGCTGCTATACTGTCTTGTACATATGTACGTAATTTCTATGCATCTGCCACGAACACAAATGTCTGTCATTTAAGTACTGCTTATCAACCGTATGAAATAGATATATCACATGTAAGAAAACAAAAACATGCATACAGCTATGTATTTAAATATCAGATACACATAAAGTTGTACATACAAGCATGCATAAATCTATAGATATTTTACAAGTGTTTATATTTTAGACACCAATTCTGTCTATTTATAATGTTGTATTTGTGTAATTTGCACAATACAAACATATGCAAATGTGTGCCTGATATCCAAGACTGAAGTTTATAAACATATGTGATATGTTACTTTCATACAGTGGATCTAATTATTTCCTCCCACATGTTGGCCTTGAACTGCTATAATTTCATTGAAAATAAATGTATTACCACATATTTACTCCACCACTAAAAGCTTCACACTCCACATCTGCAAATTTAATACCTAAAGGGCTTAATTCCTGAGATAACGGGTCTGGATAAACGAAGTCATGTCTATAGTCTTTTGTCCTTTATTTGATATTGCCTCACAATGCTGCATGGAACATAGGAAATAATCTCTGTAACACTGTGGCTAAGTGATGGAATATCTGTGATCTTATGAGAAGTCACAGCTGGACTATAATTTCCTCCTTTTTTTGGCTTAAGCTAAAAACTCACTCCTGTAAAAGTATGGTAGAATATGGACCAGGTCTGAAGAGCAATTTCTATGTAATTTTAATGGAAAGTAGGAAAGTCTGCCAGCGTAATAAAAACTATCTTTTTTGTATTCTATGTGACTTCAGTTCATATTTGTCATAAATCATCCAAGTTCTCATACACAGTCTTTTCACGCTTATTCTAGAGCATGTAGTTAATAAACTACCTAGTAAGGAAAGTACTTTTTCTTGCTGAATTTAATCTAATCTTCATATGAATTTTCCAAATAAATTTAAATTATTTTAAAACTTTGTTTTGTGTAAGCTTTGTTTTATTCAGCATGTAAATAATTTCTGTTTACTTACCATAAACAGTTATTCTCAATGGTGGAAGGATTAGAAGTGGCAAGAAAATCTGTTGTTTAGTTTTACTGATGCAAAAATAAAAGAATTTTTTTCAATTTTTTTTTTCAGAAATGCAAGTACACTTCTTTAGCATTTTCCTTCTGTTTTGACAGCTCATTGAAAACTCTCACAATTTTTTATGTATGGCAATACTACCCATTAATTAATAGCTTTACTCTGCTCACAGTTTTGATGAATTTACAAGACTTGTTAACACAACAGTTACAATCACAATTGTTCATGTTTTTTTCTGAGTGTGGACTGGCCCTGGATATTAAATGTTGTCTAAGGGGGAAATCCTGAGAAGAAAATCAATGTATTTTAAGTTTTGTCTCCAAAAGGAACACTTCTGATTTACATTCCATTATTTCAGCAGGTTGTTGGCAGCTTGCTGAAACACTGTTTTGTGACAGTCAGTAGAGAACTTGTCTGGTTTTACTTTTTTAAGTGTCAAGAAAGCTATATACCTAGAAAGACTAGATAGTTCTAAGGTTCCAGTGGTGATAGCATCAATATTGTCTCATTAATTTCCCCTCCAGATCAGGATCTAACTAATGGCTTTTGTTATATACTTAAAGAAGGTATACTCTAGGACAGGGATGACATTTTGTTTTACTGGAAAGAGTAAAATATTTCATTTGTTCATCTAATGTAAATGCAATTTATTTCTAACATGGTTTTGCTGAGTTATTTGTGGAGAGGATGCTCTTATTTCTTAATTGTTTTTCTTGAGGAGCTGGGAAGAATGTGTGGACAAATTGGAGATTTAAAAAATGGAAGTAAAATTTTAACTGTGGTTAAATTTAGTAGACAGATACTGATTTTAATGAAGTCAGTCTAAAATATGCAATTATAACATGACCTTCATAAATACTGAGTCAAAACTGTCATCAAACGAGGCCAATAGAAAAACTCAAAAATTGCAGTGTACTGACTCAGAACTGTGTGATTTTTTTGCTTCTTGGCTGTAGAATACTGGGGGTTTTTTTGCCTGCAAGTTGGCAAATTACATAAATTGTAGAAGTGGTACAGCAACAATCCATGAATCCAGGACATGGCCAAAGATGACCATGACACTGGTCAAGTATCTTAACTTTATCATTCCTTCTCCAAACAGGGTATATGCTGGGGGGAACTACCCAATAAAATTGACAAAATGCTTAGAAGAGTAAGAAACTTTCAAAACATAATACATTAATGTAAATAGCATGCATAGCTGAAAACTGCATACGGAGATCAGCTTACTATAGACCAAGAAATGTTCTCCTGAAAATAGCTACTGATCAGCAGACATACATCTCTTTTTCTGAATGGAGCAAGTAGGTGTCAAACAAAATAAAACACACAGTTGAAAACTTCGTCATAAAATATGACTAGCCTATTGACTCTGTATATCATAATCTTAGTCGTTCTCTTCGGTTGACTCAAAAGGAAAGACCTGAAATAAAGATTTTTTTTTTTTTTCTTTTTTTTTTTTTAAATCTGTTTCTTGCCGAGGAGGTATTTCATGTGGCCGTGAGGAAGTCCCTAGATTTTGTCCATATAGTTGAATCTGTGTGGTATCTCTAGTGCAGAATACTCTGACTGCTTGGGAATAAATATCTTTATGGATAGTATTTTTTGAATAAAATTATCATTTTCTGGTATAATTATTGTAGTTTTGTAATTAAACTGTTACCCCAAAACAAAGCTTAATCCCAAGCAGATAGTACACCTATAATGACTATTAAATTGTTGTTCTGCAAAAGAGATGCTGCTCAATATTTTTCCCGCAGACAGCATCTGAAAATGTAATGTTTCATTTGTTTTGGCTGTGCAAGAGGGACAACAGCAGCTCCCTACATCATGACAGTATTCTAACGATAAGTACATCTGCAGACTTGGAAGTTTTGCAGTGGCAGGCACACCAGTATCTAAGAGACGTAGGCAGACAAATAGGGTATTAACTTCTACTTCTTCATCCAGACTACCGTGGCCATAATCCAATAGTTCTGCTGCATAACAATTTTTCAGTTAAGAATGTGGAGCCTCACTTATGTTTGTCACCCAGTGACAGGAAAAAAGGCAGAATTTTATGCCTTTGTGCCAGCTGTGAAACAGCAAAGAGGTCAAGGGAAAAAGTTCCTATGGATTTCACAGGTGTTTTGGATTTATACTGCCTGGCATATCTTCAGGTACACAGTGTGGATTTCTAAGGTAGAGATAAAGATGTGAAAGCCAAAATGTTGCGTTTAATTCTAGGAGGTGTTTTAACAAAGTGGCCACAGTTTCTTATTCTAGCATGCAGGAAAAAAACCTAACGTTACACAAATTCTGAAAAAAAAAAAAGAAAATAAACCCAAACAGAAAAACCAAAACAAAACCACAGAACAAAAAAACACCAACCCCCCTTCTCCCAACTAAACAAGAAAGAAACCAACAAAACCAGAACCAAACCACCCCAAAACCCCGCAGAAAAGTGAAGGACACTATCAAGTCAGAGTCCTGCCGCCAAACCCGAGCTTTATTCTGACATCTAATGATTCTGTGCCATTTGACTGCTGCCATTTACGGTAATATATGAGGTATCCTACACGTTAAGTTCATTTTTAACCTAAAATTGAGGATCTGGAAAGTTTTTACACTGACTTCGTGTTCTAGTTTTTGGCAAAAATTTCACTGTTGTTTGATTTGCAATCATAGAGCTGGTACTTGCCGTTCCCCCTGGGAAACTGTAGGTGTTGCTGAAGCTGCATAGTTGCGTAAGAGAAGCAGGTGACCTAATCACACCCTAGAAGTAATGGTTAATTCTTTAACACCCTGTCAAGCAATCTGTTTTCCCACTTCTGTGTGATACATGAAAATGATTTTGCTTTTGGTGCATTCCTTCTCACTTGCAGGTTTTGGTTTGGGTGTGGGGTACTTTTTGGCATTCTTAAAGTAGTTTTCCCAAAACAGAAGCCTGTGTGGATTTTATCTTGTTAGTTCATCATGCCCGGGCAAGAAGTTCTGTAATGTAGGGAGTAATCTGCAAGAGTTAGGGATTTCATTTTAATTTAAAGGAAAATAATAAATCAAGGTCTATTAAAAGTGGATTGTATTCCAGGGGCTTTAGAGTACATGCAAGTGAGCATCTTTATTCTACTTTAAGAGCTGGTTAACAATACACCCCGAACAATACTGGGAGTTTAGTCTTCCATTTTATCTCTTGTTATCTCAAGGATCAATTCTCCAAGCTCAATCTGTTTCCTGTCTTTTTGTTGCCAGAGTGAAAAGATCTGTAGCCTTTGACATGGTGTGAGCTGAGTGGATCAAGAGGGACTGCACCACCAGTAGGAAGGACAAAGATCAGAGCTGGTCTGAAAACTGCCTCTGAGCCCACTGCACATGAGAAGTCACCCAGAGATCCCAGGGAGCTTGTCTTTGCTTGCCACAAACACCTCTCAGAACTTTGTACTGAAATGTCCTCACTTGAGGCACTCCTCGCTGTGATACCCCTGTGTCACTCACTCTAAGCATCTTCAGAATGGCCTAAAAATAGGCCTGTCAGTCACAACAGCAGGAAAACTTCCAACAGTCTGACATAGCTGAATAGAAAGATTTACACTTCCTATCATGGGAGAAAACACAGAATGAAGTCTGATAAAAGTACATTTTCTAGACAGATCAAATAAAATAATGACTATAATTATCTCTGTACCAACGTTGCCAGTTTAATTAAAAAAGCCTCGAACCACTCCTTTCCGAAGCACAGTTTTCTATAGCATAACCTATTTGTAACTTAGACAAGATTTACACTGCAATATAAAGCAGAAAATGGATGTGTTTTTACTTGTCTTTTTTCTTTATGCACGTAGAGTTAAATAAAAACAATGCTCAACTTTATTCTGCCAATAAAAAGGGAAATTTTTTTATAAGATAATTCAATGTGGAGTATATACATGCTAACCCTACAGTTTTCAAAGTATGTCTGCCTTAGAAAAGCTTGTTAAGAGTGTTACCCTTTTCAGTGTTCAGGTTCTCCAAGCAAAATTAAAGGATTTCACGTCAAGCTGTTGGGTAGTTGAGTACTGGCCAGTTTGTAACTGTTCACACATGGACAAACCAGCCTGAATGACTGTAAATGATGAAGACTGTTGGGTTCTCCATGTCTCTGGAAGGTCCCTCTACTGCTGTGGTACCAGAGGAATCAATATCGACAGGGGCGTGACTGGTACTCTTGGTTCAGGCTTATTGTCCTTAAATGAGCTTCCACCCATGGTATCCTTCAAAATCACCACTGCTTTGCAACAAACAGAGGAGTAAATAAAATTAGCCTTGTTCAAAGGAAACCAAGCTTCTCTGTAATTCATCAAAGAAGAGCACTGATGGCTGAGGGCTGATCCTAAAAAATTTGAACTGCAGCTTTGGGCGGTCTTAGGTGCACTGATAAATAAGTATTTCTTTTCCTTCACCAGACTATCTCTGTCCATCAAAACACAGCACACTTGTTAAAGATCTCCCAAATGTAGACCAGCTACTGTTTTGAACTTGAATGTTTTCAGCCTGCTGGGAGTTTTCAGTGTGATGGAAGAAGTAGTGCGGCAGAAAGAAGAAAACTTATTTTTACTTTTCTTGCCTCCTTTTCTCCCACCCTCCCTGAACGAGCTGTGTTTATTTGCATTAGTTGAGTTTGTGGGAAACATCTCCCTGGCTGCTTGTGGGACAGATGATTGTTCTGCTGTCCTTGGCTATTGGAACCTGTAAAATTCCACATTAGGGAGACCATGATTCTCACAGTGCTTGCACACGCCTTTGCTCATCCTTTCATTAGAAAAAAGCAGAAATCATTTCACAATAGTACTAGTCAGTAGTTACCTCATTCTCTATATGGGTCACCACACTGGCACATACAACAGAACGACATGTAAAATCCTACATCTCCAGTACTCTACCCTGTTTTAAAATGTGTGTTTAAACATGTATTGCTGTAAGAGAAAATATGGCCAAACACAACTCACTAGTTCTTATCTGAATATATTAATTGATTCAAAACATGACAAAGGGCCTTTATTTGCTCTCCATCAGATCCAGCTCCAATTCAATACGTTTGATTTCATTTGGGACGAGAGCACCTTGGCTTCTCAGCTGGGGTTTTTATATATATTTTAGTGTGCCCCATATTAAAGAAGTTGTTGTCATGAGATGGGTGTTTTCTGACACTACAAAACTGAAAGAAAGAAAAACTATTACAGGACACATCACTTATCTTCGTGAAATACTACACAGATACTACACAGTTCCTGCCAGCTGTGTAGTATCAGACATTTGGGTGGAAGGAAGCCAATGAAATACCCTTCAGAACCCTTTCAAAATTTTTTATTTTTTTTTTGGAAACTGGATTAAGAAATACTTGATTGCATTACTCTTTTCTTCGTGTTAACACCTTGGTTTTAAGATATGTAAATATCTGCTTTTGTAGAGTATCTGGGAAGTCCACCACTGACAAAGTGCAGGGCAAGGAGAGATTTGGTGAAAGGGTGTCCCTGAGAACTAGAAAACAATTTTATTATCAAAGAGTAGCAACAGAAATGGACAGAAGCATATATTTGATACAACACCAAAGTATGGCCTGATGATTTTTTTATATTTTTATGTCTTTTTTATAGCTCCAAATCAATTTAAGGCAAAAAAAGTGGGCTTAGAAAATGACAAGCAAATGATAATTTGAAGAACTTTTAATGCTTTAGCTGATCCAACAAACATTTATCTACAGTATTTTTGCCAGAGTTTGGGAGGCAATCGATGTACCAAGGAAACATGTTAGTACTTTATTTTTCTGATAGTGCTTCTTTAGGGAAGTGATAACGAGCAGTGCAGGATTTGGGGGTTTTGCTGTCTAAAATATCTCCAATATTGAAGGAAAATAAGTCCTGAAGATCGAACAGGTATCTCTGTGACTCCCGAAGAATGGGCTTGTGAACATGCTGTTAATGTTTCCTCACGCCAGTATCAGAGTGTCGCAGATATAGCATGCTGTGCTGGCTTCTTTTCCAACACTGACTTCTCTCAGTGCAAAACCATATTATAAGGCTCTTGCACTAGTCATAGGACAGCAGAGCTGATACGCTGTCTTAAAATACTTATTGTTAATAACTGTTAATTGCTTCTTCATTTCTGGCAGACCTTTTTTAAGTAAAGCTTGTTCTTTATTGGGTTAATGTGAGCTTTGCATGTGTGTGGACTGGTGCTATGCAGTTTGGACGCTTACTCCTTAAGGTTCCCCAAGGTTTTATCAGCTCTGGGTCAGGCTGACCCTTTCTGCTCTCTATACTTATCTGCTGCAAACTACCATATCTGTTATATACTTTACACACAATTTGTGCAGAATTTAGAGTGATAAAGACCTGTACAAACTGTATGCTGTTGCCCAAACAGGTCAATAACAATAGTTAAAAGGATAATTATGCAACTACATGTTGTTTAAAAGCATGTCTGAAATTATGAGTGTGTGTCTGATTGACACATCATCTAAATAAATAGTAAAGGATCTGGAAATACCTCATGGAGAAACAGTAAATACAGAGAGCAGCATAAAAATTTCCAGTTCTCACAAAATGAATTTACATTCTTATTATAACAAAGTGTCCTCCTTTAATGTGAACATTTCCGCTTAAAAAATATAAAAATACCACCATTTTACTCAGCACTCTCTCTCTTATCTGCCAGTCTTAATGACTAAGGCATTTTAGTTTATTTAATCCCATTAACCCTGAAAGACCAATATAGCAAGAAGGAGTGAGCTGGGTTATTTTTCCTTAACTCAGTCTCCCATTCTCACATTTGTGTCAGCTTTTATGCTGGGCTGTGCACCAGCCTGAGCTGGTCGGAGCCTGAGCTCTTGTTTATGTTTTACTTTTTCAAGACGCTACCAGCTGCAAAACTAATTTCTATGGTGTGGACATACTCCTCCTTCCCCCTTCCCCAAAGTGAACTCATTCTGATTATTTCAAAGCAAGAATTCAGGATCTCCAAACTGGATGCCTATTTCGTGCCATCACCTATCTTGATCATTAGCAGGTAAGGTTAAATAAAAATTAAAGCATTTATAATTATAACCATAGCTCCTTCTAAGTTTTTCTAAAATCTTGTATTATTTGAAGGTTACAAAGCCAGATGATTTAGAGACAGTAAAAACAATGTCTCATAGCTCTAGCAGTCATTACTTATAAAAAAAATATTTCTGCCTAGTGCAGTGCTTTGCTCTGCATTAATCAGAGGTTTAATTCTACTCTTATGATAGAATATTAGAGAATGTACAAGTGTAAATTAAAGAGTCAAAAGGGGAGAAATGTGTCAAAGGAAATTTGTTTGTACACTTAGAACAGAGCCAAGAACAAGAAACAGAATGGGAAGTCTGTAATTTGTAAAAATAAAAAAAATAAAACAAAAAGAAGTAAAATAAAGAAAGAAACTGGAGAGGCAACAGTGTTTAAAGCTATTTCCAATAGACAGGCCTAGGCTTGAATAACTAAAATCAATAGAATCCTAGCTGAACTATGCAAGGACCTCTCTGAATCATAAATCACTGTTTTTAATAAATGCTAATAAACTGGCAGAGGATTTACAAAGGAGGTCTGAATCACAGGGTGCAAAACTTAACTAGAGAGTTATAGATCAGTTAGAGTTACTTTAAGTAAAGTTACACAAAAGTTGCATTGAAGAAAGCAGCTAATTTGGGAAGCAAATAGAGAATTCGAGTCTAGAATTAAAGACAATAAATATGATCATAAAAATGTTTTCATAAAAGATGGAAATGATAAAGTTCTTGATTTATTTTATTTATTTATT
>VZZY01008530.1:0-11478 GCA_013400335.1 Eurystomus gularis | reverse complement strand
AACTATTCTATGATTCTGTAATCACTGATCATCTAGTGCCTTTTGTGCAGCACTGTACTCAGCATGTCTACCAGTTTGACTTGGTGATGGGGGGCAGCAGGAAAAGAGCAAGCTGCAGAATTGGAGCAAGGTACCTGTTTTGGAGTCAGTAGCTGTGAAGGCAGTGACGTGGTACATGCAAAGGAACACAGGAAAGGATCGTGTAGGTAGAGTTAGCCTTACAGCTGCTGGAGCTGTGCATGAGACATGTATCGTGGAGGAACCTTGCCAAGGAGAAGAATCCAAGCTTGGTTTAACCAGCTTTTAAAGAAATGAAAGCGAGACTGACACTCCAGAGAATAATAGTTACTAACTACTGAACACTCTTCCTCAGCTAAAGCACAAGCTTTCCTGTCCTGTTCTAAACAAATTACAGAATAAATATAACGAACGTGAGGTGTGGGCCTTCAGCAAGTGTGTCTTGCTCCTTCATTTAGAGTTGTTAAAACTGGCTATTGCAGTGAAGCAGTAAGGCAAGTTAGAGCAGTCAGTTAGCACACAAGCCTTGAATTTGGCTTGAACCACCAGAGGCTAAGTGGTCACTGGGAGAGGGAGTATAATAGCTGGAGAAAAAGCTACTGAAAGAACAGACACCAGAATTCTATATGAGACTTCCTAGCAATTTTCTAATGTTTCAATCTGCTTAAACTCACTAGTTTTGATCATGGAATTTACTTCTGCAAAAGCATTTACACATTGATTCAAAGACCTCTAAGTGTGGGAGCTTAACACTCATTTGTTCACTTAGGTTGTGTACGTGTCTGACTTCTTCAAAGTGAGAGGATGTACATTTCAACCAAAAGAAGATTCCCATACAACCCTACACGAGACTCCAACAAACGGAAATCACTTTGGCAGCAATCATCAACCATGAAGAACGACCCGCCTCACCCGTCTTGCTCTCTGAAAGGAAAACAATTTCGCAAGTCTAACCATGTAATATAAGTAAATGCCTTTAAGGGACTGCTGCTGCTCTTGGATGCTCACTCTACCTGTATATAGTAACACCTGCCACAGTTCCTGTATATCTCAACTTCACATTTCTGTTGGTTCAGGCTCGTGCTTAAAAGAAAAAAAGCTATTCAAATTGTAAATTTTTATTGAGAATATGGTAACAGTTATATTGCATACACTGCTGTTTGTACATGCCTTGTTGAAACAACTGTGGTTTAAGTGTACACCATTAAAAGAAATGATGACTTGAGATGTGTACGTGAAGCTGATGAACTTGTTCCGTAGCGTGCATCCACCTTCTGTTACAGGTAAAGGCTTGCAGCAAACACAATATCTCTCTTGATTTTTCTAATCCCTATTAAAAAGGAAAACCGTATTAATATCCAGCAGTCACAACTGACGCCATCACTATTTTACATACAGTTACAGGCGTCTAATACTTTGCAGTAGCGAAAGTGTTACAAGTCTTAAGGGAAGTCAGTGTATATCCATTTCCAGTCACAAACTAAGTTAAACTGCATCAAAACACTACTTCAAGTCAAACTCTGTAACATAGATGTTATCTGGAAAGACAGCAATGATGCATTTACCATTAAGTACATCCATGTGAGAAGCTTCTGTTACCAAGTCATTCACTCCCCCCACGCCCCCTCGCTTTCCAGGGTCACTTCATACACTGTAGAAGTGAAATACGTACCCTCTGCAAACTTATTTTCCAGCTCCGTGTTTCCAATGGCTTTTGCAGCCTGGCACATCTGCCGAAGCAATTCTTCTAGCCTTCTCATGCAACGAATTATGCTACCTGTATAAAATAAGTGAGGGAAAACGTTGTACCCCTTGCCACATCATGTCACTGAGTAATGCAGTTGCTCGGGTCCAAACTGGGCTCAAGCAATAGTTCCTTCTCCAACCCTATTCAATTCATCTAGAAGCCAGTGGTCTTAAGCTTGCGTTCTGTTTAACAGTAAGTTTCTCCATCAGGCATTGAAGCTATTTCTAAATGCTTGTCCTGTTCTTGTTTTCTTCTGTCACCACTGCAGCCTCTAATATCTAGTCAGAGAACTTTGTGGGCTGTTAAGTAATTCCTAGTGGATTTTCATTTCGAGTACTCGTGAAGGCTTCCCTCAGAACCCATACACGTTTGCAGGGATTCACAAGTCTGCTGCCTCAAGAACCACCACACATGAAAAATAAACACGCCTCCACCCCAAACCTTTTTTTTTTTCATATCCCTTAGTTCTTTAGTTGGCAGAGCTAGTGCGACAGTAAGTGGTCTACCTTACTACTCCTGTGGTGCTGAAGCTGGACCAGTCCCTTGCATGCTTATAGTAACGCACACAAGGTCAGTCCTGACACTGCTCCTGCACTGCAACTCAATACCCACTGTAGTTTGTCACACGTTCATCTCCTCTTCTTGGCTCAAGTCACTGTAACAAGTTTCACAAAATGATCCTTATGCTCTCAGAGCACCAGCATGCTACCCATATGCTGTTTGGTCATTTCCTCCGGCATCATCGCACACCTACAGTCAAATTTTTATATGAAATAACTGTTACAGGGTAAAGATGGGAATGAGGGCAGTCCTGCGGAGGACAACTTGTGGATACTGGTGGACGAAAAGTTGGACGTGGGCCAGCAACATGTGCTTGCAGCCCAGAAGGCCCAACCATGTCCTGGACTGCATTAAAAGCAGGGTGGCTATCATGTCTGGGGGAGGTGATTCTGCTGTTGTGGTGAGACCCCGCCTGCAGGACTGCATTCAGCTGCAGAATCCTCAGTTTAAGAAACAGATGGACCTACTCAAGCAGGTCCAGAGGACCACAAAGATGATCAGAGGGCTGGAACATGTCTTCTACAAAGACAGGCTGAGCAAGCTGGGGTTGTTCAGCCTAGAGAAGAAAAGGCTCTGGGGAGACCTTGTAGCAGCCTTTCAGTACTTACTTAATGGGGACCTACAGGTGGGATGGAGAGGGACTTTTTGTTAGGCCATGTTGTGACAGGACAAGGCATTAATGGTTTTTAACTAAACAAGGGTAGATTTAAAACTAGATAAAAGGAAGAGACTTTTTACAATGAGGGTGGTGAGACACTGGAACACGTTGCCCAGAGAGGTAGGTAGATGCCCCATCCCTGGAAACATTCCAGGCCAGGCTGGACAGCGCTCTGAGCAACCTGCTCCAATTGAAGATGTCCCTGCTCACTGCAGGGGGGTTGGACTAGATGACCTTTCTGTGATTCAGTGAAATACTAGCTCTGGACAAGGCACAGTACCTGGAGAAAAACTGTTCATATCAGAAGGAAATTCTATGAAGCTGTTGGAAAGTGAGAAGTTAAGAAAAGTAAAACAACACTTCTCTTCTAAAAATAATTAATATGGTACCAGTAGGCCATGTCAGTTTCTACAGTAAGAACAGTTTTTGTGGGGGCAGCTGTCTGTAAAACCTATTGCAGTGACGCAAGGTGAGAAGCCCCAGAGGTAGCCAACTGGACACAAAGCTAAAGCACGTGAACTACGGGAGCTCCTCAAGCAGGGCCGTGCTGCGCTGGGGCAGGCTCCAGCTCAGCTCTCAAAGATTCTCCTCGTCTCCATTTACAAGGCAAACCCCGGCGACCGTTCCAGGGAGTACTCACTTACAAGAAGCACTGTTGGGGTTGTGGACATAATTTTTTTTGTGCATCAAAAAACCCCTGCATTTTTGGAATAAAAGGCGATTGTCCCTATTTACTTCCACAAAACAAAACAGTCAGTCTGCAGCTGATAAACAGGATCCTTAGCACTGTTCACCATTCCTCCCTACAGCTTTAAAAAGCTTCCCTAATTTCTGTTTCTTCCCAACACATCTTTCAGTTTAATGGCAACTCATTTGCATTAGCCAATCAACACTGCTCTAATCTCTGGCTAGCACCTTGCTCTTGGAGCACTCCGGCTTATGCTGCAACCTGAAAAGGCAGCCATTTACTCACCACAACTACAAGCTTTCACACTATCCTGAACCGCACCCAAAAGGGGCTTCAGACACTCGACCATCAATACTAATAAAATAGCAGAACACCAACTATCTCCAGGCTTGTGAGAGTGGAAGCATGCCATCGACTCCAGGATCCTGTGCAGAAAAGTTCTGCTAGTGCTTGTTAGCCTGGTTAGCAGCACAACACTGAACACTTGTCTCTCACCCATGAAGAGCACAGTCTCTCAGTAAGTTCTAGTAAGCTGGGGGTGGTGATTAAAAACTACTTTTAAAAAGTGGTGACTTCCAATGCCCTCCCTAATGGCTGGACAATTTTCCGTCTCCTTTACTAAAACTGGTGCACAACAGTGAAGTTGGGAATCCCTGTAACAGCAGCAACTCATTATTGCTAATCCCACGCTGCACAAAAGGCAAAGAGGAAAGTACACCTCCCTCGAGAGCTTTCATAAAGCCGTCCTGCTGCACCTCATGGTAACAACCTCTATCGAAATCAAGACAGGAAGCACTAATACCTAAAATGAAAATTTGTTATTTATATCGAAATAAGGACGATGTGGGTTTTGGTTTGTGTTTTGTTGTTTGGGGGCTTTCTTTAAATTCTGGTTTTTAATCTCATTGAAATCACTAGGGCAAAATGGCTAACCAGAGCAAACTCCCCTGGGATTTAGCAACACCACACTGCATTTAAGGTAAACGTTAACTGACAGTGGACATCTGAAGTGCCTTCCTTGCTCTTGGACAATGAACAGAAAGCCAGTCTATTACAAGTTAAGGGAAGAATCATGTGTCAACCCCTGCCACGAGAGCGGAACTTCTCCAAACAGGCCCATAAGATTTAATTTTGAGGGAGCCAACACTGTTGACTAGGACAATGCTGACCAGCCGGCCTTAGCCCAAATACAGTAGATGTTACTGCCCTGTGTATTATGAGCAGTGCCAGCATAAAAACATAAGCCAGCTACTGTGTCTCCTTTGTGTTCCCCGTACTCAGGGTGCCTCTACAGCAGAGGTAAGGCTCAGACATTCATTGCAATAGGAGGAATCTGCTGAATGCAGAATCAAAGACTGCCAGGATTCCTGTTGCTCGCAGGCAACCTGCTTCAGAAAGTTCCTGGATCTATGCATCGACTACAGAAGTGCACAAATTCCTTTGTTTTAAGGGCTCCCATTTGCAACCATGTACGTACAAACAAGAAAACAGCATTTTAGAGAGATGCGACAACAGTGACAGTTCACTTCAAAACAGATTTTCAGGTATCAGTCATTACACGCAGACTTGTAAGACTGGTGCACCCATCCTACTGTTCTTCACAACTTTCAACATAGCTGGTAAAAGATGAAATCAGGTTTTTCATTCTCGTTTGACCTTCAGGTAGATGGTTTGTCTTTTTACAAAGTATCTGAGCTTTAAGTGATCCTGCTTTTAAAATAATGAAAACTAAGTATCCTTCCTCAAGGGGCAGTTTCTGCTACTCCAATTTTAAGAACCAAATTAACCCAGGTGACAGGTTACATCTAGGCTGTTCAAATATCTGCACTGCCCTGCTGTGATGAACCATCCAAAACAGAGACTTAGCTACCACCTCTCACTTCAGTCATCGTTAAGACAGCAGGAGGAACATTTACCTTACCAAGTAAATAAAAGACTTAGCTGTAATAAGCACAAGTGCCAGAGCTTAATGCTAAGCATTTGGAACATGTTATTTTTCCCTTTAACTAGCAAAGTGTTACCTTTTGTTACAATACTTAGGATTTCTGAGTTTTATAGGGAGTTTTTAAAATGTAGATATCCCTTTTAAAAAAGTCTTGTGTAGATCCTGAATTATCGGTTACGTAACTATAAATTAACATGTATAGTAAACATATATTTTGCCACTTAACTTTCAGTTGTGCAGATACTTGCATACATCTGAATTAATAAATTTTGTGATCTATTGTAAGGTTATTCAGGATTACCATTCCATGTTGTGGAATTACCATCTCACACCTCCTAAAGAGAACCGATTAACGCACCTTCAAAGACATCAGTCATTTTGCAGATGTGAGCAAAGTTGGCTCCATTTGCCCACGTATGTACAACATCCATTAGGGTGGGTCTGAAAGAATTTAAGTAATTTTCTTCATCAATTTCCAGCTTTGTTTCTGCTGACACCTTGGCAATTCTTTTTGCACACTCCTTTAAAATAAAATATTTTAAATTTATAATATGCTTAAACAGATGAAGCGTTTAACCAACAGAAAGGCTTGCATATTATGAAGTACTGCAGACAGGATGAGGCTTCCTTTTTAGTGAGAAATTATTCAGAATCAGAAAATAAACCACTCTTTACATGAAGTCTGCCTGCATTACCAACTTACAGTGTAGCAAGCAAGCTTATGGAAGTTTTTGAAGGCATTGCAAACGAAATAACCCATTATTACACCCTGCAAAGGCACATGCAGTACCAGACAACCTCACTGATGATCCAAAAATCAAGTCTTCACCATGCACTTATATATATATTTATATATGTATATACAAATATNACCTCATGTGCTCCCATACATCTGCTCTACACCAAATTAAGTGCAAAAACAGAAGTTCAATGTGTACTAGTGCCATCTTAAATAATTCCAGTGACCTCTCAAAGCTGTTATCAAGCACTGTAGTAAATTCCCCAAGTACTTTTTCCTCGATCGGAAAACAAAATCTTTCTGTACAGTATGCCCCCAGTATGAAAAAAAGCACCTGCTTTCTGAATAGTTCTGAAATTCTATTTAGCTGTTCCATAGTTTTCAATTGCCAAAACGCTGGTCATTTACTACTTCAATTGTTATAAGCTTTTCTTTAAGAATATAAAAATAATATGCTTTCAATAACTTAAATATCAGGGGTTATGTACAAAAACATGGCTATTCAAATACAGAAGTTTATTTTTACTGTCTTTTCCTGATGATGCTGAACTTCTATACAGGTAGTAGGTGGGAAAACAATGGCATCTGGTATTAAATGCCCATGTTTTTGCTTTTCATAACATGTGGTCTGTTTTTAACAGCTCTTTTGGTATCAATTCCAGATGGTACTGCCATCATCATCAACAGGTCACAAGTCCTGTCCAAATAACGCAATGTGGGCATGTCTGAGAATTACAGATACCCTCACCCCAGAGCGTAGGAGCTGATATTGTTATGCTTCTTCTTTGAAATAATCATTCAACATTTTAAATTATAAAGGATGTGTGCGTGCATACATACATAAATACAAGCACTACTTCATTGCATGAGGAGCAAACAGTTGTAGGCCCATTACAAGGACTGCAATTTTATGCAACCTTCAGCATTTAATTTGTGAGGAAAGATATTTTAGCACTGAAGCTGCAATGCTCTTCTAAGTTCAATGGGAGTCACGTCAAACACCTTAGGAAAGGATAAAAAACGTGCAACGGCTCTTACTGTTATAATCAATTTCTGGAACTGAATTATCAATAACACTGTTGGTAGACAGGAATGTCTAGAATTCGTGAATTTAAGAAGTAACTCACGTTCTCTTGAAATACAAAACAGCTTAGTAGTGCAGCTGCCTGTTCTGCTGATAAGTCATTGAAGAGACCATTGAACATCATTTCTGTCAGGAGTAGTTCATCAGCACTAAAACAAAGAGGGAGAGAAGGAAACTTAGGGAAAAGACTTACTGAAATGTCATTTAAAAATGAATTTAATTTTTCTTATGGGAACACCAAATATTGATATATTGGCTTTTTAAGGGGGCTGCTAATTAGTGAGACAGTATTTTAAAAGAAACTAAAGGCTCTTTACTGATCTACAAAGAATCTCTCCTAACAGTTCATGAAAGCTAGTATTAACAGCTGCTTTAGTCGTTTTTTATCAGGCAGGGCATTAAGAGATTGAAAAGAACCAGAGTTAGACAACTTATGAAAAGGACTAGAATTGGTACTGCTGCTGCTCTAAAAGGATTTGACTGGATATTTCCAAGATATGAAAAGAATAACAAACTTGCTTCAATTTACTTGTAGAATAAAGACTTAATCATGACAAAATAAATTAAACCTTTATTTCTGGAGTTTATCAGACAAATGCATAGCATGGGAAAAAATAGTAGATTCTTTTACAAAGAAAAGTGTAATTCATCAGCAAACAGTTCCTAAAAGTCAGGAAGTCAATAAAATTTGATTCAGCTTCCCCATTCGCTATCAAAGTTTGCAGGGGAAAAAACTTATTTAGATATCGAAAAAAAAATCTATGTAGCACCTTTCAAATTATTTGTGAGGCAAGGAGTACAGCTATTGCTGTAATTTTTTTAAAACACACTGCTCTACCGACTCCTTCTGGGTTACACTCTGAAGTTTAAAGTCTGACTCATGAGTTTCCATTTAATCTTTACCATATGTTCCAATATATCTGTATCTGTATCTATATACACCTGCTAAATAAATTACAGTAAAATGCAACACTTCCATAGATTTGTTTCAACAGCCCTATGGAAGCAATTAAGCTGTATTCCAAACTGGTCAGTGACCCAGTTAATCACTGATAATCACCATCACACTCTTGTTTGTGAGCAGGGTCCTGGGAAGTCGAATCACAGAAACTGAGACCACCCTCTCATGTTATGTACAATATTAAATGAAAACACACATTATTGCCCAAGCTGTGAGAAAACAGACATTGTTTTGGCATTTTCATGTCCATGTTTTACATTTAAAATATATTGTATTTTAAACTCAAGGTGCTGTCTTTACTGCTTTGATCACTATAGTCCCTTTATAACACAGATCACGTAGTCTCTGAAGAATCTTTCTCCTAATGGTCTCAGAACCTTAAAATACAAACACAACATACTAATTTCAGCAAGAACACCAAAGCAGGACCGTCCTTGCTGTCCTTTGCACAGAAACCAATTACCTGCTGATTTCACAAGCGACCCGCCCTTTCATCTCAATAACATCTGAAGAGGTGGCAAACCCCAGTCTCCTCAAAACACGCTTGCGGCACTTGAGTTCATCCAATTGTAAGATAGTTCTGGCTTTTTTTAGTTCTCGCTTTGCTGCTTTAATGTCCATACCAATCTGGGGGGGGTTAGAACGAGAGAAATTACATGTTGCTGGTTTAACAGATGTAACTGTTTTAAAGACATGGCTTAATTTACATAAAGGCCTCAGAATAATGGTATATGGGCATACTAGTTGACACTAACTCTACTAAGAGGAAAGTTTAAAACAAATTAAAAACAACAACAACAAGACCAGATCCATTTACTCATAGGAAACACTGCCAAGTTTGGGGAGTTAAGGTGTTTACCCTGAGCAGGGAAAAAAATCCCAACCAGCCCACACCAAAAAAACCACAGAAGAAATCTTTGAGAAATAAGCACTCATCTTCTGATGTCCTGTACTAAGTCTCAGCTAACCAACTATTTAATCAAATGTAACTCAAAGGCATTATTTCCTACTATTAGAGTTTCTCTGTTGCCTTGTAGCTCATTGCAGTCACTGTCAACATCCTGACAGTGGGGTGTACCGTGAAGACACCCTTGCAGAAGTCTGCTTGGTCCATCGGGTCTTACCACATGCAACTTTGTGCTGCCATGCGAGAACTACCTTACTTCTGTAAAATTACTTCTGGAGAACCTGTTTTCTGGAGCAGCACAGAAACAAGAGAGCTGTTTTTGTGCACGACCAGTTTCAGTCTAGCAGGGTATGACTCTACACAAAGTAAGCAAGTGTTGCTCCCAGGTGAGGAGTCAGCTCAGGAAGCAGCAGCACAGTGATTTGTGTTTCAATGTCTGTGAAGTCTTTACCTACACCGCATTGTCCTATGCCTATTCCATTAAAAAGACTCTACTGGCACATCTGTACCCTTCTAATCTTGGATGACTTTTTCTGAAAAGGTTTCTTTTCAGATGTACTTCCCTCCCATCTGTATCAAGGGCATACCACAGACTCAGCAAGCTTATAGTGGGATTCAAAAAATCTACCGATTTATAGAGGAATATTTGGGCTTATTAATTTAGAAAGTATTATTTGGGCTTTGTAAATAAAAGGAAAAGCAAGTAAGAAGGGGACTATTACTGCCTCTCTCTTCAGCTAAATACAAACGCAGTATGTTGTTTTGTATTTTTACCTGTACTTTTTTTTCACAAAGTTTGTATATGTTTTCCAAGTTGGGATCATTGTGAAGAGGATGTGAATACATCCTATGCTCAAATGTCTCTACTTTTTGGATTACTTTTTTCAGTCCTTGATCTTTGATGCCCATGTCATCAATAGGGTCTAGTAATGGTACTCCATCAGGAAATCGCTTCTGTACTTCCTAAAAGGACAAAGAATTTTTTTTTTTTTAAAGATTAGTAACAGTAAAATAAACTACACTTTTACAAATTAGCTGGCAAAACTACAGGGACACAGAAGGCAGCGGTGTAAGTTCGTTATGTGATGTTTAAGCAGTTTAAAAAACCTGTTTAAAATTATTGTTGACAAGGAGAAACAACTGACATACACTGACTTCCAACCCCTTTTAGGAATAAGGCTGAAGATACGACACAACCATCAGACAAATTTCTTCATAACAAGTTGTCCTGTGTTCAAAACCACCTCACAAATCAGAGCAGCAAGCTTACACAGCCCAGTGGAACTTACTTGTATAGATTTTAATACACTTTGCCTGTTGTCAATAGGCCTCAGGTCTTTCGGTATGTAGAGTCGGACACTGCTGATAGCTGAGAGAAGATGTACCAAAACAGGAACAACCTATCAAAGACAGTGCAGAGACTGATAAATCGGTTAAAAATTTATTTATTATCACTGTTCCATAGCAAAACTTCAGTAAAGAGAAGGAAAACTGAGTACACAAGGATACAGCAGGGGGTAAAAGAATATCAGGAAGCAGGAAAATGTGAGTAAAGTATTAATAAAGAAGAAAAACAAGTTTGTCCAAATCAGAAAAATCTGTATTTAGTTAAATCTAGAGAGAACCTAAAAACGCAAAAAAAAAAAATTCCATTTTTCTATTACCTTGCCACTTACCTATTGGAATACCTCTTATGAGCCAATCCAGACAAATTATTGTCACATATTTCACTAGGAATGCTAGCAACAGAGCACATCAGATCAGCAAATACATACTCGTAAGTACCAAACCCATGAAGACATCATGAAGAACCAATACTGCATATTAAGCTTTAAATAGACTTCATGAAAAAAGCATGCAGACAAACTAAACAACTGTCCCTGGTCTGAAAGCTGTAATCGCTTGCCTTGATACAGGATTTCAAATGGAAAATTTTAAATAATGCAAATGTTTCCAGTGAAGCAGCCTCACAAAGCTGATGGGGTTTAAAAAAAAGAAATTAAAAAAAAAAAAAAAATAATTCTGTTCCCAGGAACAGAAGATACTGCTAAGAAAAGCATCTGCCAAACAGCATTGCTAGAATTTATTATTCAAGGATTCTAAATAAATCCTAAAATCTAGCAGAATAAATGTACATTACCCACAAAATCCTGCAAAAATAACTACAAAG
>VZZY01008518.1:29170-40083 GCA_013400335.1 Eurystomus gularis | reverse complement strand
CTGCTGCCCACGCTGCTAGGGATACAACCCAGGATAGAGTTGACCTTATGCTGCAGTCAAAGCCAAAATTAACACTCACAGACCCCACACAAGTTCCAAAAGCATCTTCTGCTACGGCAGAAACTGGAGCTCGCAAGCTTGTCTGCACAGAAATAGTTTGCTGCAAACAAGTAACACAGGAGCCTGCCACGTGGCTCAGATCCCAGATTTCAGCAAGTTATCACATAGCAGTTGAGATAACGTTGACCATGAGTTGGAGCTGCTGTCTAGAAGTCTCATTATGGAGAATTAGTCTCCATGTGCATGAGATGCATCTTGATCCTTACACGGCTAGAACTCTATTAACCCAGTTTTTGGGTATTCCCCAAAAGGCTTACTGTGATTCTGAGTCACGCTTCTGACCTCAACTTGTAGCATGGATTTCAGAGGGACTACTTGCTCACGGCAGCCGTTTCATTTCCTAGTGAAGGAACTTTTAACATAGAGGTTTTACTGCTGCACACGCCCTGCAAAGCGTGCGTGAGATGCATGGGACGGCTCATCTTGAATAGCTCTGCTAGGTGATGGCAATGATGATCTCCTCACTGGAGCGCTTCAAGTCAATGGAGCGGCATGGGAAAGAGACAACTTCATCCATTTGGTTGAGAAGATGCAGTTTGTATTGGTTCTGGCTGAAGGTACTTGCTCTGTTAGCACCTGCTCTGAGAAGAGACTGTTCCGTGTTCAGAATAAACCTCCAGCAGCCACCAAGGATGATGAAAACCTGCTGCGTCCCCTTCCAAAACTAAACTGTGTCATGCAGTAGCGTTCCTATCACAGTCCTTTCTCATCAGCAGCCAAAGGGTGGGACTTCTCTAGACAGATTACAACCGAAGGAGCCTCTGCTGACAGCACCAGCCTTGTGCTGCACAGCATGGAAGCTGGAAAGCATAGAAGTCTTACTTAAAGCACTTAAGCTCTCTCGCTAATTTGACAGAGTATCGAAAGGATGTGCAGTGCAGGAGAACTTCTCCTCCCAAGGCAAAGAGGCTGCTGAGACAGCACAGCAAACATTCCATCCTTATAGACGCCTTCCACCGCAGCGGGTGCACAGCTTTGGAGGAGAATGCTGTCATCACCAGGGAAGTTCAGGAAGATGCACTCCTGTACTGGAACAGCTGAGCACAGCTCCTTTGGCTGCTGTCCCAGCATGACCTGCTCACCAAAGTCGCGGGCATTACGCCAGAGTGACAGGAAGTGCTTTAGCAGGACAGCTTTAGGGGGTTGGGAGCTTAGGGAGAGACTAAAACTCGTCAATATGTGCATCCAAAGAAGGGCAACGGAGCTGGGGAAGGGTCTAGAGCACAAGTCTGGTGAGGAGCAGCTGAGGGACCTGGGGGTGTTGAGCCTGGAGGAAAGGGGAGACCTTCTCGCTCTCAACGACTCCCTGAAAGGAGGTTGGAGCCAGGTGGGATCAGGCTCTTCTCCCAAGGAACAAGTGACGGGACAAGAGGAAAAGGCCTCAAGTTGTGCCAGGGGAGGTTGAGGTTGGACATGAGGAAAAACATCTTCTGTGACAGGGCTGTGAAGGGCTGTGCCAGGCTGTCAGGGCAGTGGTGGAGTCCCCATCCCTGGAGGGGTTTCCAAGCCGTGGAGATGTGGTGCTGAGGGACATGGGTTAGTGCTGACCTGGCAGTGCTGGGGGAACAGTTAGACTCGATGATCTTAAAGGTCTTTTTCAATCTAAACGATTCTATGATACTGTCAAAAGAGACCTGCTGCCTGGCTTCCCTTGGCAGAGTAAACCCAAAGTGTATCTATTAGCCAAACTAGGAAACTCATCTTCTGCGCATGGACAGAGAAAGGAACCGTGCTCTGTCCAGAAGGGAAGTACCTCCCTCCTTCCCTACCCCTATGAAGGACCACGTCGCCTCAACTCCTCTTGCTGCAGTCCACAAGTAGTGTTTGTGCTTGGTCTCAAAAGCAAAGACACTTAATCCAATCCAGCTTTAAAGGCTGGGGTTTGGAGCTAGCAAGGGGTGAATGAAGCAGGTGTGACCCTGCGTGATGGTGGCACCAGCCACCATCACCTGCAGCCAGAGGTTTCACGGGACCACAGAGGAACCTGATGCAGAGGGTTCCACACTACCACCACCTGATGGAAATGCTCCCTGGTTGGAACAACAAGAAATGCCCAATTTGGAAGCTCTCCCTGCAAGATCTGCACATCACGGCCCTCATCTACCTGGGGTGGGTCCCTGAGCACCAGCCCCACCAGGCAACCCACAAACCCCACAAACCACAGGGCATGAATTCCAGCTCTCTAGAGAATTAAGAGGGAAATGAGCCGGCATTTAAAAGGCATTTAAGGCTGTGTCAGTCTGGATATTTATGCTGATGAAGCAATACTGAGCTGGAGAGCGGGGAGCTGAAAGCAAGACGTCTAGAAACTGAAGATCGGCAGTGAAGTGCCGCGTTTCATAGGTTACTTAGCAAGAGCAAAGAGACCCTTTTTGCCTGTAAAGGGCAGACAAAAAGCAGACACGAAACCATAGGAAAGGAAGCAGGTTTACCTCAGTCTGCCCAGACTATATGTAATAGTATCTTCAATGTCAAACTTTTTTTTTTCTTAGAGAGAGCTACTGCCTGTGCCTTCTTCAGAGATGGAGCGAGGGGAGAGCTAAACTTTCCCTATTCTTTACCACATTTTGTCTATAGAAAAACATTAAAGTCTTCATCTCCCACCCTCCCCAAATAAGGGCTACTCTGGGACTATTAAATGTTCCTCTGTAGTCTCTTTCTATGGTACCGCCAGCGCCTGACATTATGATGAGAAAAAACTTAGCTGCTGCATACATATCCCGAATTCCACATTTCTGGAAGTTTTCATCCACTCACCACAGGCTTCTCCCTCCCTGTGAAGTATTTCTGGGGCAGGTGGGTTGTTTGCTTGTCTTGCTGCCCCAGACTATTCCCAGGGCACGGCATGAAAGGGGGGCAAGGGATGCAGTGGAGCCTGCCCTGTGCCATGGAAAAAGGGCTCTGTTAAAGGTCCTTGAACTGAAAGAAGTTGAGCCGCTGTTGTTGTGGCTTCAGCAACAAAGCCCAAATTGTTTTTAAGGAACACTCAGCAAAAAATGATACTATTTGTGCTTCTGCCTTCCCCCCCCCGCCCCAAGCCCTGCCAGCCAGCAGAGGAGCTGCTGCAGCTCACGTTCCTCCCACATGCAGCTCTCCCAGCAAAGCCTGGGTAATGCGGGACGTGATTTTGCACCAGCATTAAGGGATATAAAGCCAGGCTGCCGTGGCCCCATCATCGTATTTACGGGCTTCGCCTCGGCATTGCACGAGAGCCTGCGTGGTGTGCGAAGGCAAAGAGGAGCAGTCCTGGTACGGGCACCTCTGCCACAACATCATTAGAGCATCCTCCTACAGGTACATCACTTATGGAAGGGTGTATGTGTGCAAAAACCAGACAGACAGACAAACCGACCCAGGCAGAGCAGAGTCCCCGCATCCCCGGGCACCCTCAGCATCGCCAGCTCCTGCCATCTCTGCACCCAGTCTATCTTCCACGCTCAGCACTTTGTTTTTCAGAGGATGGCAAATCAATTTGCAGACGTTACTGGAGGAGTTTAAACTCCTGGGGAGGGTAGCGGGTATTTCTAAATGAGAATCTCTGGGCAGGTGGCTCAGTGATGATCAATAGTGCTTAGATCCAAGCGCTTCATTTGTCAATCTATGTTTTACGAGCACAATCTCAGCACCCTGAAGCGCTCCCTAACCATTCCTTCCAGCACAGAGGTCTCTTCTGGAGAGCAAAGCTTTATCATAGTTAAGCGAAGACTCCACAACATCTGTGCTATTACGTGCACGTAATTTCCTCTCTTAGAGCAGACACAGCCCAAGTGTCATAATTACATCAGCTTTTTAATAGGCACCGAGCGGTGGTTTGCAAAGGGGCTGAGGAGAAATCAGCAGCAGAGGCAGCTAAAACAGTGATAAAGGGGCATCTGCAGGAAAGGAGAGAGCTTCTACCTGCAGAAGTGAGCTGGGAAGTTCCTCAGACTCACATGCTCCTTGAAGACTGAATATTTTTCTTCTTTTTTTTTTTGCTACCAGTCTCATCTGTCCCCTCCTCCACCGCTGTCCCAGATTCCTGGTTGAGTTAGACTCCCTACAAGGCTGAGCACAGATATCTTAAAATGTAAAAATAAACAGCAAAACACGTGCAGAGCAGAGCTGCAGGACAACAGCAGCAGAGCAGGCTCCTGCCATTTGCCGGTGCCATCACTGAGACCCCCCCAGCCCAGACTTCACTCGTCCTGATGCTTTAAAACATAGTGGAGGCACGCAAGCAGAAGGCTGCTTTAGAAAGTGTAATCCCCAAGAAAAGAGGTTAAAGCCCATGGGAATGACTTCAGCATGGCCAAAGGGAAGTCCTAAGATCAGCCTATGAAGATGTTTGGACTCTCTAAGGGCAGAGGGAAGCAGGAGATGTGCTGCAAACCAAGAAGCCCGATGTAAGACGAGGCCTCAGTCAGATCACAAATCACACAAGATTCTAAACTAGTATTATCCCTCACCTCAAAACCTGCGCAGTTTGATTATTTTGCGATAAAAGTGCTAGCAACAAGATGGTTAAAGATAAAACCCAGTGGTTCTCGAGCAGGAGGGGAAAGCTGGGCTCACTGGAGGCGAGTCTCCCCGGAACACAGCCAGCTCCAACACAGTGGGAAAACCAGAATATTTCTTTCCTAAGCAAGCAATGAGACACAGGCAGAGGCAGGAGCACAAACTGCACCTGTAGAAGCAATACCAGGCAAGGCTGGGCTGCAGGAGATAAGCACAGAAAGAGTTTCAGGAGGCAAGGACAGGCAGCTGCCAAGGCCACCGCTCCCCAGTCAACATCTGCCCCTTCCATCCTAAGGACCGGTTCAGTGCACGGAAGGTTCAACGCAGACCCATCTCGCGGTGCAGACATCCCGAGCATTAAGACATCTTCAATAATTTATGAAGTGATTAAGTAGTTGGGGGATTTTGTTGTTGTTGTTTGAGGTTTTTTGGTTGTTTCTTTGTCGTTGGTGGTTTTTTTTACTGCACCTTTCCAGCAATTATCTGGCAACGCACCTACCCAGACCTTTTGCCTGGAATAGACAGAAACTGCCTCAAGACCCAAAGTCACATTACTACCCACCCAAGAACTTCTCAGCAGCTTTACCTCTATCAGAGGGGGGACTCCACGATATTCTGCCCTTCTCGCCCCCTAAAGCTATGAGCATCCTTTGCAGATGAAGTTCGGCTGGGAAAATAAAGCCCCTATAAGCTTACAAGAGGCTCCTATAGTATAGACATTGGGAAGAAGGAGAAGAGATAGGAGGAACTGAGAAGCTCCCAGAGGAGATGCTTTGAATAGGAATAGATTTGGGATCACACTTAAGGAATCGCTGGCACTGGGAGATTTTGGGGTGTTTCTGCTGGTGTTGGGCAATGCACATCCAGGCAGGCAGTGCAGCCTCCTTCCTCGAGTCCTGCTCTGACTAAAGGAAAAGCCACATTCCCCCTCCCACGAGAAGTCACGATCCCTTTCAGTGCCTCAGTTTTCCATGTGTGGGCTGGGAAAGGGCCCTTGACCTCCCCTGGGCAGCACTCACAGCCTGCTGTAGGGTAGAGAGGCTCAAGAACTTCTTTTCATGCTATCTTATGATAGAATGCTAGAACTAATATTGCATGAGCCCAAGGCTTTTGATTTGAAGGTTCGCTGGAGACTGCCTAAATGTAAACTTCACGGGAATTTGAAAAAAATAAGGTATTTCTACTTTTGCTTGAGAAATAGTAACTAACGAGTCCTGCTTGCGCCATCAACTGAGCAACATGGAAGATTTCCACAAAGTCTTCCTGTTTTAGAAGAAGAAAAAAACCCAAAACATCATCACCCCCAGCAGTGTGCCAAATTTGTTCATTTGTTACACGTTTCCCCTTCCAAAGCTCGTACTCCAGTGAGCAAGATGCATGCAAGGCCTACTGAACCACTAGCACAAACCGCGAAACGGGCCTTGTAAAGTTGACTGACATTCTCCCTGCTTCTCCTGCCTGTCAAAACAACAACACCACAAAAAAAAAAATAAAAGAAAAGCGCTACTGCCAACACCAAATCATTCAAACATCCAAACAAAAGAGTTATTAAACCAAACCTCCCCGTTTGAAAATGCAGCTAGAAGAGAATACAAGAGAACATTGTCAGCGACAGCCTTTGTCGCTGTGCCAGTGACATGGAGATGTCTCTCTTCTGACTCAGTGAAAAGGAATCACCAGAGTACAAGAGGTTATGTTTGCAAGTGAAAAACAGTTCAAGAAATCTCAGCTTCGACACTCGCGATCTATTTAAAAGGCTTTTCTTTGGCGGCTCCTCTGCCTGAGGAAGCACGTAGCACAGGCAAGTCTCTCCGCCGAGTGTTTAAAAGCTATTTTGTAGATTAGCTGGTTCATAAACACCACAGAAGAGCGTCAGAAAAGATTTTTCCTTTCATAACATGTCTCCTTGCTCTTACTTTTATATCTTATTTCCTAGAACCTTTTCTTCTTTCAGTGCTCAGCCAGCTACTAAGAAAGCTTTATTGAATGGCACAGCAACAACCTAAATAAATTGCTGCTTCACTTCTGCTCCTCATCTTGTGAGCACTCTCAGAGACTTAAAAATAAAGATACGAGAGGAGACTACATAGGTGGTCTCCTTGGAATTTGGGTTTTGAACTTGCAACGGTTTGTGCCCTGCCAGCTTCAGCTCAAGTCTCCCGTTATCTTCCCTTCTGTCCATCCTCAAGCTCCCAACCCAAGCCCAGCATGCTTTCTGGAGGAACTGGCCGTTAACAGTCCCATTAGAGTTCTGCACTATGATCGTGTTACTATATGGCATCTAGGAGTTGTTTAGAAGCTTACGTCAGGAGCTGAGCATTCAGCAGTTCAGGGCATGTGCTGAAGTTGCACAGGGGCTTTAACGCCCGCCTGAGGCATCGCAGAACCCAAGCACAACCCTGGATGAACAGCCCACTCCGCGAGATTTAAATCTAACCACACGCTGACCAATATTTCATTCTGAATGGTGTGAATCCGGCAAAGTTTAAAGCAACCAAAGACAAGGCCGTCACACAAGGATCATCAGAGGCCAGCAGTAACTGACACAGCTGCCCTACCTGAAATAAAGTTTCTGCTCTTGGCTCCTTTGAGCTAAACCGAAGCCTAAGGCACTTGACATGACTGTGGGCAGAGTTTCCATCCCTGCTGCCTGTGAGCACATGGGTACCCCAAGCTGTCCTTTGGGCTACTTAGATTGTCACTACTTCAGTTAAACAACTCACGTTAGTGCTCCTCTGCCTGGCATGGGCGATGGTGGCAGAAGAATTTAACCATGTGAACCAAGAAGCGTTTACCAGTCCCAGAGACCCTGAAAATCTTATTTTTCCAGGCTAAGCCACTGGACACAGCCTGGCCAGACCCTCTATCCCAGGGCTTGCACCCCCAACATGCCAGCCTAGAGGTGTGGTAGGGTCAAAGAGCCCATCTTTCCAGCCATGATCAGATCCTTCCTTCCTACAGCAACCCCTTCCCACGCACGCAGTGCTCTTGGTTCCTGGCTTTTCTTTTTTCTTTTGACACTAAGCAACACCAGCATCCCTCAAAAATATTAAGCCAATAATTGTAAGTACTCGGAAGTTGCAGCAAAGCTGTAACCACTGATTATTTTCATTGCAAGAAGCTGTTTGTGATTGAAAGCTCACATTCAGAGATGATACCTTAAACTAATTCCAAGTATGAGATCTTAAGAAAAATTAATAGGAAAACCCAACAGGGTTCCACTTTCTCAACTCCCGTGAGTTAGTGTCATTGCAGCAATAGCAAATACAGCCACGCTAGCTAAAACAACAGCAATTTGCCCCAGAATTGCCAGCACTTTGCCTTCAGCACAAATCCTCACCCATCTAACTTCTATAATTGCTTAACATTCGTCTACGCCCACGTCTTCCAGAGAGGAGAGGCCATTTTTGTATGCCCAGAGTGCACTGACCTGGTGCAGATGATACCTAATACACGGGGAGTGAAGAGGACACTTTGATTCTCCAACTATCTAACTTCATCAAAGTTGCTGTTTACCTGCACCCAGCGATGCTGGACCCTGCCAGACAGACCAGCCATGGTGTCACACCCACAGCCGGCCACACCAAGTGTCCCACATGGCCTGGTGACATGGAGCTGGACCTCAGGACTCTTCTGCTCCTCAACTGCAAACAGCCATTTTGTTAACCCAGGCATCAGCTGCTCCAACACACATGAAGCCATGATTTAAAACGAGGAAAAAAAAAGCAAAACCTGAAATGTAAGGGAGGTCAGGTGTGTGGGAAGTACGTAACGAGCTTCAATTTGGGCACCTCAAGGATTTCACCATCAGGGTCTGCCACCTAATTATGAGGCAGAGAGGCTCCCTTGCCCCACCAAAACCCAGCAGCACACCTCCCTTGCACCATAACATGTCACCAATTTATGTCACCCTTCTTGTCCCTGAGGCATTCGGATCTCTTCTCCCAGCTGAAGTATGCTCTATCACTGCCCATCTTGGGAATTCAGGCTTTGGCATCATTAGTGAGAAGAGTCTCAAGTACTTCTAGTACAAACATATTATTGAATTAAAAAAAAACAAAACAAAAAACAAAACAAAGAAGGTGGGTGGTGGCTTTTTCTTTGCTCCTATGAAGCCAAAACCCCCTCCACCTTATCCTCCTGTCTTTCTCTTACACTGCTCCCTAATTCCCTCCGCCCCGTAATTATCCATCTTCACACAGCTTTAAAGATAAATCATGTCCCACAAGCCGTGAGCAGCTCCAACTACCAAATCACAAGCACACCTGAGTGAAGATGGGTCTTGAAGCTTTTATGATTTCATCCCTGGCAAAGAAAAACATCTTTGCAATGAACTGGTAAAAATTTGGCATTTATCCGCATAAAGCATTCAAATGAACAAGGCAGATACAAGTATGGACTTCAGGTTTAGAACAGAGCATCACACTCAATACAGCTTTTTAAAATTTCATCTGAAGATTTAGAAACACGCACCAAAAAGCTCTTATTAAACAGATAAAGTATTAAAAAAGAAGCTATAAACTCAATTTAAGGGCCACATTAACACCTGAGGATTGTTGCTGCTTAAGTGCCAGGTGCCCTGTTATTTACAGAGCCTTTAAAATTTAGGCAGTGCTAGTACCAAAGTGAACTAAAGGAAGTGAACTCTGGTTAACACAGATCTTTTAACCGTTAGCTTCCCAATCCCAGAGACAGCCCTTGAGCAAGCCCACGTGTTTGAGGGGAGAACATCCTAGAAACTGATAGAGGCCATTAATTCAATTAACGCTCTGGGATGTCTTCAGAGTTAGCAGCCAAATTGTTGGAACGGCTGAATATTGCACAAAACACGTATCTAAAGGTAGCCGTGAGCACTTTTATTTCCCCGCTCAGCAGGGAGCGGAATGGCTTGAAGAAACAGAACAGAATGATTGCAACAGCCACGCTCAAATGATACGGCAAGCTGACGGTAGACAAAAGCCATGACTTGACAGGGCTGCAGCCCGCTCCCACACCTGGCTGGAGGCAAATGCCACCCTCCACAACACTAACGCCTTCGGTTCTCAAGGTTCTGGGAAACTCCTTGGGGTAATTGCTGTAACGACCGCGGTATCTAACCATCTCGGCAGATGCCGACGTAGGAATCCAAATAACGGTAACACAGCAGCCTACCGTGAGTAAGAACCTACTGGCACATACTATGATTGCAAGCAACTGCAGCAGAGAGAGCACAGCAGCAAATTCAAATACATTTCTAAAGTCCAGGAGTAAAACAAAAACAAGTTAAAAAACAAAGCCACCCCCCGAAAGAACTCTTGGAAGCAAATTCTAAATTACAAGGGGAAAGAAGAAAACAAGACTCTTATTACATCAGAGTAAATGTGAAAAGAAATCAAGGCAAGACTCTCCCCACCCAGGCTCAGACATAGGTCATTAGAGGGTCTTCTCCCCACCCAGGCTCAGACATAGGTCATTAGAGGGTCTTCTCCCCACCCAAGCCCAGACATAGGTCATTAGAGGGTTTTTCTCCCCACCCATGCTCAGATGTAGGTCATTAAGGGGGTTTCTCCACACTCAAGCCCAGACTTAGGTCATTAGGGGTTTTTTCCCCATCAAGAAGAGGTTACCACATTAAAACAAAGGTAATGTTTTTTTAAGTACTTGGCATCTTGGGTCCACCCCTTTCTTTCATGGAACAGCGCAGGTATGGCTGCGAGATGCTCCTGTTACAATAGGAGGGCATCAAATTTGGTCCCCCTCAACCAAATTGAGTATTTCCCTGGACAAGTTTGATCTTTAGAAGTTCTCTGCACAGGCCGTAGATGTTCGTTGCGACGAGCACATCTGACCAACCACGACCAGAGCCAGTCCGCTTCCAGAGATCACTTAAGAGCCACCAGGTGAGTCCTCCCGATCGCTGGCCAAATTTGAACCTGTGATTCCGAGGTGAAGAGCTCTCCATCCCATCACCAGTCATAAAGACCATCTGGTCCCCTACTCCCTGATTCAACAAAAATGGTGCATGCAGCGCATCATCTATCAGAATTAATCCGGCTCGGTTCAAAAAAAAAAAAGTCATGATGATTGTGGGAGATATCAGCCGGGGAACGGTCCCAAAACGCTCCATCCATTTTAGCTGTAGCATCATCTTTTGGGTGGTTTTCCTTTCTCGGGAGGGGGGGGTGACACCCAGGAGGACTCAGCGGCCGCTCCCCGCCTGGCTTCCCTCCATCCCCCCGCCCTCCCTTGGACAAAGGGCCGCTCCTGTGGCCGGCGGTAGCAGCTTCCCCAGGCCAGCACCCCCCATCCATCCCTCCCCC
>VZZY01008518.1:7098-28194 GCA_013400335.1 Eurystomus gularis | reverse complement strand
CCACCTCTCCCAGCCTGGCCTCCCAGCAGAGGGCTTCCAGCCCTCCCATCATTGCTGGGGCCTCCTGTGGCCCCGCTCCACCAGGTCCATGTCTCTGCTGTGCTGAGGACTCCAGAGCTGCCCCAGCACTGCAGATTAATTAGCAAAAAGTGTCAGATCTACACCATTTCCTCCTCCAGAGCTATTTACTCCTGCATTCTGGCAAACACATCCCTCTCCCAAAAGAGGTCTTTCATCTCAGAGGGTTAGGCTGTACAGCCGGTGTGAAGAGGATATCAAAATCACAATCCTAGAACGTCTTGTATTGGAAGGGACCTTTAAGATCATCTAGTTCCACCCCCCCGCCATGGGCAGGGACACCTCCCACTAGAACAACACTAGGATCTTTCTATCACACCAGTTAAAGGTGCTTTCCTTGGGAATGGGCCAGGGTCACCAAGTTATGGGCTGACACAGCCATTCTGAAGTCTAAAGGAAGAGGGATGGCACAGCAATTCTGCCCTGAGTCTCTAAAAACCTAAAGAGCATCTCCAGTTCGGTGTAACACCACATCTGTTTGCAAGCAAGTCACTGCAGAGGCTCCCAAATCACATCGGGTGATGTGGGATCAGCATTCCAAGCCCCTGCTTGTGCAGCTGCTGGCTTAAACCTGGTGGCACCCAGCTGAAGAAGCACTACCACCGATTGCTAAGCCACTGCTGTTGTTAGGTCTTGCCCAGCTATTTTTAGCTGTTCACATGTAAACAGTCTCTCGACCAGCGCAAAGTGTGTCCTTGAACAACAGATGAGCCATGTCTTGCTCGATAAGTTTTGCAGCCATGGCTAGTAGATCACAATTTCACTTGACATGGAGCAGAGGAACCAAGGGATGCTCCAAAGGAAGTGACCGCTATTAAACTCTTCTAAATGGATTTCTTTTTAATTTAAGGAAAAACAAAGGCGAAGAGAAGCCAGAGCATCCAGACACAAGCATGCCTTCAGTCTCTGGCAGGAAGGACAGAGAGTACTCCGCTGAGAAAAATAGTGTGGGTCTGCTTCTGAAGCAATAACGTCAATAAGCGCTTCGGTAGCAATAGCCATAACTTGAAATACTACTGACACGTGGCTTAAACTTTCCTGCCGAACACTCCAGGGCAGCGGGCATCTGCTTTGGCCGTACCTTGTGATGTGCTATTGTTTATATAACTCCTGCAATTTTATATTGCACTGCAGACAAGGTACATCTGTGACCCAGAATTTTCTCAGAAAAAAGCCAAGCAGATGTACAAGCCGCTGACTAAACTGAACTAACCTGACGTAACCGCTTCGCAGGCAGCGGCGGTAGCAGCTTGAACTCCAGGTTAGAAATGTGTATTTTCTAACCCCTCATTATTGGGCCCTTAATAAATGGGTCTGTGCGGAGCGATACGCGGATTGCGGCGCTTGCTTGGTAGGAATGCGTCCTCCCCCCTCTCGGCACCCATATGCAGCAACTTAATAAAGAATAAAAGCACAGGTATTTTCACTAGGGATTACATCTGTTAGTCTCTCCCAGTCAGCCTAGGATACAACAATTCCTGTGCTCTAGGATAAAAATAAATAATGGGGAAATCAGGGGGGAGTCAAGGTGGATTTTCATGTATTTTGCTTGCTCGGGTAACAGCCTGAACACAAAAAATGGGCTCTTGGGTGAAGGGGGCACATTAAGGCTGGGTAACACTTCCACAAGGCACAAAAAACACCCTGCACAACCTATCCCCCATCTTAACTGTTGCCTGTGGTCTTCTGGCCTGCTCTGCTGCCTTTCTCCATCAACTCGAGAAGCTCGGCTTAGACAAAACCTCGTACCTTAAACCCCAAAGTCACTTCTCACTGGTGAGCACTGAAGGTCTGCCTGCATCAGGCAGCAAAAGGAAAGTCCTGCTGGAAGTGTTCTCGTGGGAAAAGGGTACAAGCAAGAGGAGGGGCTCACTCCAGCAGGGATTATAGCTCGCCCTTCCCTGCGTACCAGAGCAGGTCCAGAATTTATACTTCCCCAGCCACCGTCTCATTGTCACTGCCCACTGGAGCCTCACAACACGTCTTTGGCTCGATGTTTCCTACCCAGCGTTGATGCCACTGCCATGTCTGCAGAGACAGGGTACAGTCAGAATGAAAAAAAGTGCTTCTCCTTGTTGAATCCATTATTAATTTGTGTCTTTCCACATTTATCCCAGACTTTGGGGGATCATAGCTTTCCTTCCCTCCAAGGAGTCCCCAAGAGGAATCACCACCATAGCCTGAAGCTCCAGCCTGGCTAAAGAGGACCCTGCAGAGCATCAGCACAGACACCAAGTAGGGACAGAGCAGCGTCCGCGGGGATCTTAGGGCAGAGGACAAGGAGGAAATGAGATTCCAAAGTCCCATCCCTGCTGGTAATTACCATTGCTATGAACACAAAGAGATGGGATTAGGGAAGCACGTTGTGTGGGATTCAGCTGAAGCTACACTTATCCACGTATTTTCCAGCCCTGGGGGAAGTTTAGCTGAAGAGAACATATAAAGTACTATTCCCCCGTCTCTCCAGTCTCCCTTCAAGTTGGGCTAATGAAGGGCCACATGGTTTCTCTCTTTTGGAGGTCTGCAGTATAAAGAATGCTATATAAAAAAACCCACGTGACATGTTAAATTGCACATGACTTTCAAAAAGGAGAGTAAAGAAAGAATTATCTAGGGAATCAGCTACTTAGGAAAAGTCATTAACGTCCTTGCAGGTTTATTGAGCAGTGCCTAATGAGCCTATAGAATACAGACGTGCTCTGTTTGAATGGTGAGGCTGGCAGGTGCCATTAGGGCTTGGGAGATCCTAACAACATGCTAAGGAGGATTGTATGTTGCTCAAGATTCAAGAGATAAACTCTCTCCCTGCTCCTGACCTTGGAAAAGTCAATTGATTTGCCAACCTCTAACTCTCCGTCTGCTTTTCTGTCTGGCTTGCAGCCTCTCCTGGGTAAAGTCTCTTCATAGCTGTAATCAAGCACCAACCGTACAGGTGCAATTTCATTTTTTCCACCTCTCCTCCCACTACATGAACAGTTAAGGTGAAACATTACACCCTTAATTCTTCATGAATGCACCAAATTGTGGAGTCTTGTGAGAACTGCAAATACAGCTTGAAAATTAAATTTAATATCTGGAGCAACACCTTCAAAACTCATTTTTTCCAAAGTTACTGTGAACAGTGAACTCCCCCTCCACAAAGTGTACCCTGCTCGGGGGAGACCCCCCTGCAGTGCTGGGGCAGCTCTGGAGTCCTCAGCACAGCAGAGACATGGACCTGGTGGAGCGGGGCCACAGGAGGCCCCAGCAATGATGGCAGGGCTGGAAGCCCTCTGCTGGGAGGCCAGGCTGGGAGAGGTGGGCTTGTTCAGCCTGGAGAGGAGAAGGCTCCACAGAGACCTTCTGGTGGCCTTGCAGGACTTCAAGGGGCCCATCAGAAAGACTTTTGAGCAGGGCCTGTTGGGACAGGACAAGGGGAGGATGGTTTGAAACTAAAAGAGGAAGATTTAGACTCAAGAGAAGGAANAAGATCCTTTCCAACCCAAACCATGCTATGATTCTAAGTCCAACCCCGGGTGTATGTACACAGGGATGTATCTGGGAAGTACCAGCTATGCTGTATGACATGAGCGGCTATCGCTGCCTTAAAAAAAAATAAAAAGCATGTGTTGTTAAGAAAAGTAAGACTTGCTCAAGCAGCTTTCATATTCCTCAGGCAGATTTCATATTTCCATTTTCATACTGTTTGCACAGGGACGTTCCTTCTCTGTGCAGCCCAAGCCACACTCCTTTCTTTCCTCTCACCTGTCTCCTCATGCTTATATGCTCCTTGCTATGGGACACTGGGCCATCAAAACACAATCTGGAGAGTTAACGTTTTTGCCTTTTCCCTCTTCAAGCACTCAGATCCTAACTGAATAACCCTAATTCACAGACTCCTGAATTTAGGGTACCTCCAACATTCCTATAACAAGTACTCTGTAAAATGAGCTTTTAAAAAACACAAACACCCCATCATAAGCTCTTACACTCTACTTACCTTCCTTGAAACCTTGCAAGGAGCACCCATGGCATTCAGTCACTGTTACCTTCTGGAGAACCCTTTAGCAACCCCCTAACCCACCCCCTTGCACATTGCCTTGTTATCAGGGATCTGAGCTGGGGTAGGAGCCATCCCCCCAGCAGAAGGAGGCTTCAACACCTGCGTGAGTTTAAGCAGTTGGATAAACTTTTGATGGTCTGAAAAAACCAACACCCTCCACCTTTTTGTGTTTGTTTAGCACCCAGACCTACAGCACGGCCATTGCTCTACCCATCATGTTAGCAAGGTATTGCTTGATGTTTTGACATTTAAACTAGCTAGTCATAAAAATGTGGGGTAGAACAGGCATCTTTCCTGCCCTACAGACTAATCAGGGGTAGAACTGACAGCCCTGGCAACTGTGTCTATCTCAGCATCACATTTACCCTCAGAAGCTCCATGTCCTGATGAAAACACAGACCAAACCTAAACCCAAGCCCTTCCCCAGCCACCACACTGAAGCATGGAGTCAGAAGAGCACAGCCCCACCAGGGAAGAGCATGCTCCATGGAGGTCAGCTTTGACACTAGTGCCTACAGCACCCTTCCAGCAGGAAAGCAAGAGCATCACCCCATTTTTCTGTTGGATCTTTCCTCCTGGACCCCCCCAATAGCAATTTTACTCTGGCAAGTACCCATAATAGATGACCTTTAAAAGCCCCTTCCAACCCAAAGCATTCCATGATACCCTTAGGAGAAGGGTCTGTCCCACTGCTCACCTCCACAAGAAGCACCGACCTCAACATCTCCACTCCCAGGATACCCAAGGCCTCCACAGCTGCCAGCATTTTAAATAAGACCCACTTGTTTAACGCTGATTCAGCACAGCTGATGGAGTTGATGGCAGCCAGCAGCTCCTTGTCTGGGCTAGGACCACCCCAGTTACCATCAGCGAGCAGCGCAGAGGAACTGGAAGAAACAATTCCACTGCCTTGTGGGTCGTTACTGCCACAGATACAGCACATCTTCATTTTTCTGTTTTATTTTTGGCCTGTGTTCAGACACAAACCAAAGATCTGTACTGAAGCCATGTAGCATCACTTGAATTAGCTTTGAGGGAGTGATTGCATCTGCTGCTCTCCATTCAACTCACCTGGTTCTTGTCACCTCAGAGTATTGCATTTCCCTCCCGAGGAAGGCTTAGGGCAGCGAGGAACCAAAGCAAGGCTGTGGTGAGAGGCGAAACAATTTCACCTCAGAGGAGGGTCATAGGGTTTTTGTTGTTGTTTTTTTAAAAGACACCGCTTTGGAAAAATCACAGCCCCTAACTGAGGTCATTAGGAGGCTATGTGATGTCACCCTTTTGGCTTTACTTCTTGTCCTAAGAAAACCAGAACCAAAATCCCTCTTCCTGTCTCCCCGGTGAAACAGCAACTGTCAAATCGGTCTCAGCCTTTACTAGAGGCGATGAATGAACTTCTGCAAAACTTTAACTTTTACAGCCAAAGGATTTACTTTACAACTCATCTCTGAGGCCAGCTTAAGAAAAACTAGTGCCTTCTAAACAATCGTTTGCTCTAAAAATAGTCAGATCCTCAGTCTGGGACTGCCTTGAATTTGGGTTGAGTCCCACCCTGTTATAGGGTTAGTGATCCCCCAGAAGTCCCTTCCAACCCCTGACACCCCGTGATTCTGTGGGATTCTTTGACCCCCTCTCCCTCTAGCAGGAGCCTTCCCATCACTCTTATGTTTTGTCTGTAGGCACCAGCACTCTTGCAGGCTTTGAAGGCATTGAGGCCATCAGGGGGGATGCATAAGGGTTTCTTCCCTGCCAGGTCATTGTCATAGCAGTGGTGACAGCTGACAAAATAAAACCCCAGGAGCCAGCTCGTTGCAATTCCTTCACTTTTGTGGCCTTCCCTGCCCAAGCTCCAACAGGTCCATGTCTTTCCTGTGCTGTGGACTCCAGAGATGGACACAGTGCTCCAGGTAGGGTCTCACCACGTTTCACCGTGTGCTCTCAGAAACCTTGGTGAGGTTGCGCTTGCTTTGCTTTCCTGCCAAATCAACTGGGGCACACTGGAGACCCTGCATGGCTGCTCAGCATTATTTTGTTTTCCACTGACTCAGGCTGTGCCTGGGGTTTGACTCTTCCTATCTTCTTTCCCATCCTTTCCTCTCCGTGACAGCACACACCATTGAGTGTATCGCCGTCTCTGCATGTTTTTTTATTGTCTTGTGCCTTTCAGTCTTGTTGAAGTGCTGTCAGGGATGATACACAACTTACTCATTGCAGCCCAAGACTTTCTTTCGGAGTATTCAAGGATTTGACTGGCTCCTCGGCAACGCCGAGCTGTGGAGCTGCTTGCCAAAGGCTGTTGTAGATGCTAAAAATGTCCGTGCTTCACAAAGAGAGCGGAGGAATCTACGGGGAAAACAATTCTATAAGGGGCCATTAAGTAGAAGCGTATCCCTGTTGGCTCAGGAAGTCCCCAGCCTGCGAACTGTTGGAGAATGGGAGGCTCTACAGCCTCCTCAGGCCAAAAGCAGATGTTTGGGTAAAAAACAGGTGTTTTGCTGCCTAACTACCCTTTGTGCATCATTTCCCGTGGGGTAAATGGCTAAACACTGAGAAAAATCTGGGCATAGACCTCCTGAAGCCCGTCTGCGAGCCTGTGAAGTATGTGTATGTGTAATCCCCGGCAGAATGAAAGGCACGAGGCCAGGGACACACAAACTTTGCTATTAGCCACGGGAGAAGTTCTACATTCGGTAACTGAGACCGCATTAGGCCCATAGTTGGAAAAATCCCGGCTTTACATTAAACCTGGCTGCTTGCAAGGGGTTGCAAAGCTGAATTACCCAGCTCAGGCGCTTACAACGCGTAGCTGCGGCTTGCATTAGCACTGGCATTTAAAATGATGTAATGCCCGGATCTCAGAAAAGAGACCAACGTGTAATTTGGAATTTCTTTCCAGCAGGTTAGTGTCTGCAGTGGAAAACAGTCGGCGGTAAAAACAAGGAGAAAAATCATACAAGTGAGTCATCACGGGGTAACTTCAGCTGCTGCTGCTGCGCTCGGGGTCGGACTCCAGCAGCGAGTCATATAATGGAAATAGTCAGGTCGTTGCTCTGAGGTAGCTCCAACCACGCACCCCTCAACACAGTCTTTCCATGAAAACAGAAGGGAAATTAGAGCGGGCGCTGCCAGCCCGTGCCCATGGCTGTTGCTCACCTCGCCCGCTCCCATCCCTAGCTCCGTTTCGGATGTGTGGGAGGAGGGTTTCCTCCGAGGGAAGAGGTCAGGAGATGAGTATCCTCACTCCAAGCTTCAAAGGGACAGTTTCTCTTGGATGGATATGTAAGTGAGGTCCACCTGATGAAGGGTAGAAAGATAGAGGTGGGTCTCCTAGCTCAGGAAGGTTTGCCAGAAACCCAACACATCCTCATCAAAGTGGTTCTACCTCCTTACGGATTTTGGTAGCCCATTTTTTATCCAATACTAATAGGAAGAAATGTATTATGAAACCTTTGTGGTTCTGGCTGCTCTACAAAACATTAAAAACTGCTGTCTGTCTGAGCTCACAGCATCTCCTGACGTACAGGTCCTGCATCACACCTAAGTGATGCAGTTTGGGTTCAGGTTTATAACTGCTCATCGTTTCCAAAGGGATACTCCAGCAGGCTCTACAAGGCTGCTTATGCTCTCTCCCACGATGCTGTTTTCAATCCACACGCCGCTCTGCAGCTTTGGAAGAATAGCTTGGACGTGATTCAAGGGCAGAAACACCCAGTTGCATTGGCGTGGGAAGAGCTTGCAGCAGATCATCATGACTTTGGATGCAGGCTGTAAATTCAGTGCTACAGGAGCCAGAAGTCTGGTCCTCGGTGACATTACAGCCCCTTTAAGCCAGGCAGGGAGCTGGGGTGGGGTATGGATGCCCTCATCCTTCTCCTGGTGACTCATTTACACCGTGAAAGGTACCAAACCCCACTTTGCTATGTGGAATCATAGAATGTATTGGGTTGGAAGGGACCTCTAAAAGTCATCTAGACCAAGCCCCCTACAACAAGCAGGGACATCTCTAACTAGGGCAGGTTGCTCAGAGCCCCTTCAAGCCTGACCTTGACTGTCCCCAGGGATGGGGCCTCCACCACCTCCCTGGGCAACCTGTTCCAGAGATCAACCACCCCTATACTGAAGAACTTTTTTCCTAATGTCCAACCTAAATCTACCCTTTTCTAGCTTGAGACCATTACCCCTCGTCCTACACCACTAACAGAATCAGCCTCCTGCGGATCCCACAGCTCGGTCGCTTGTCTGGGAGTACATTCTTGGGAAGCCTTCAAGACACCTGGCAATAGAAAACCTCTGTGACCATCCAGCTGAAGCATGCTTGACTCAGCAGAAAAGCTTCAAAGCAACCTTCCTCTGCCGGCGATGCCTCCTGCGCTGCTGCCAGAGGTCAGTGAGAGCTGCTCCACACCATGGGATGCTCTCCCCAGGGCTGCAAAGAGCCCTGAGCAAAGGGCAGGTGATGGAGCTGGCGGGAAACTCACAGCTCCTTCCAGATCCAGCTCAACACCATTTAGGGCAGGAAAGCATTTCTCATCCCCGGTGTTAACTCAGAAAGCAATATCGCAGGGGCGACGTTATACCACGTGGCTTTGAAATAATTATGCCGTGTGGCTCCCGGGCTGGGAGTTTCACGTGGATGCGCTTCAGTTTAAATAGTTACAAAAATCTGTTGGGGTGGAAAACAAATACCAGGAGTAAACGTGTGCGGAGTCAGAAGTGATGCCTGCCCACATTCTACATCATATCACTGAGAAACCTGCGCTAGCTACAGAGCAAGTTGCTCTTTCTGTAAAGTTTTCCATGAAAACTGCTACTTGGAAAAGGAATTCAGGTGTCTGGGTCTTTTTGTTGTTGTTGTTACCTTCAAAACACGGCCCGGGGAAAGGGAATGAACTTCACAAGTTTCCTGCATGGCAAAAACCCCATTTCAGAGGATTTGGAGAAAATCCTCACCTTTGTCTCTGTCTCCCTGCCTGATTTTATTCTGCACACCAGATTTCTCTGTCTCGCCGCTTCCCAGCCGTGATTCAGGGATGTAAATGATACCACTTCCCATCATCATTTCTGGTTACTGAAGACAAGAACGTATCCAGGAGAAAGAAACCTCTATGTTGTTTATGGTGCCTATCAAAGCAGGGCCTCATACGCTATCGGAAACTACCTTAAGAGTTCATGAAATATTATTTATAATTTATTATAAATCATAAAAAGTGGTATTTGTAGCATTTTAATGATGGGAGCTTCCCTCAGCTGCTTTACCTACCCCTGAGAAAGCATCTATCATCTCGTTTTTACGGTGGAGGGACATGACAGTGTCTGGGTCCGGTACAATCCCAGCTGGGCTTTCCAGACCGTGTTCCCTACAGCCAGAGGTTTTCCTTCTCCAAATCTGAGTGCTGTGGGATGCCACGCACCCAGCAAAGATCAGCCCCCCCCGTGAGCCGCTCCGCAGAGGTGTCAGACATCTCCCCACCTCCAGAGCATCCCAGGAGAGGAGCAGCCACCCCTCTGGGTCCAGTTTTGTTACCGATGCTGGGGTTATACCCTTTGCTACATCCCTGCGCGCCGGTGATGCTCGGTGCCTTTGCAAGGCCAGCTTCAGGCACCTGAGCAGAGCTTGGGGTGCAGCAAACCACAATCCTGGAGCATCACCACAGAGCCCGTGAGCCCCAGGAGCCCCATTTGGATCCCCACACCTGGGCGGCACATCTGGCCACCAACCTCTGCGCCCCTGCGGTCCCCGCGATCCCCTTCTCCGCGCGGTTTTCCCCCCCGGGCTGCCACCCTCTTTTCGCCGCAAAGCGCGACGGATTTGCAACAAATCCTGCCCCTAAAAAATCCAGCTTTGAGGGCTCGCGGGCGCAGAGCGGGAGGCCCCGGGATTAAATCTGCAGCAGGGCAAAGCGAGGAGGATTAGTCGGGTCAGCAATTAAACGTTGGCGCTTACGCGGCCGGCGGCCGCCCAGGAAAAAACCCAGTGCTCAAGGACGAAACGCAGGATCCTCCTGGAAGGCTGCAGCCGCTCCGAAACACTGCATCTATCGCCTGGGAGCGTTTCTGGGACCACAGACAAGCTGGCTAAATATAGTGCAGCGCGGGTTGCCTTCGTGCCGCCTGTGCCACCTGAATTACTTGGTACGCTGATTTTGTTTATTTTTTTTCTTTCTTTCTTTTTTTTTTCTCTCGGGGAAGGCTATGACTAAGAGAAATCCGTGCTTGAAGGGATATCAGAAGATGGAGGCCCTAGTCCAAATGCAGAAGGTGAATAAAGTCTGTAGTTTGCAGACCTGGGCTGGGGGGGGGGGATGGCCCTGTCCAAAATATTCCTCACCCTCCTCCTCCTCCTCTCCTTGGATCCAAAATAAGACTATAGAAACGACAGCCGCAAAGACATCAGCGAGACATCAATCTATGTCCTGATCTCAAGTCGCAGGGCTCCCGGGGTGATGCCGAGGGGGGATAAGCACCTACCTGGATCCGCGGTGCCGTGGGGAGCGGGCGATCTGCGCCGTCCCCTCCCGGAGCACCCCGGCTGGGGCCGTCTCAGCGAGGCCGAAGCAAAAGCAATGATGTATGAATCTAGCTATCTTTTTTTTTTTTTTTTCCCCCTCTCTCTCTCTTTTCTGGCCTAAAGTAGGGTTTTTACGGGGAATGCAGCTCTGTTTGTGTCAGCATAATAAAATGGGGGGGGGTTGAAGGTCAGCTTCACGGTGGATGCGCTGTCACAGCAGCATTTATAGCCTCACATAGACCCTTCCTGGAGGAACGATAGCTCAGGTAGTGGGGATATAAGCTCCAATTATTATTTCAAGCCTGAAAGATTGCTTCGTTTTTCTTCACTGAAGGTAACATGCCCTGATGGCTTTCACAGCCCTCAAATACACCAGCACCTATGTTGGGGTGCGAGGGGAGAGGTGCTCATGCTCTGCATGGAGTTATTGGGGCAGCCAGAGCAGGAGGCAGCTCGAGGTTACTCAGGGGTCTACGCCCGGGTATACATTGCCGAATTTCAGCACCCAGGCTCGCCGTCAGACAGCAATATGTGCTGCCCTGCCACGAGAAGCCGTTTTCAGGGCAATACCTTATATAACACAGCTCTAAAGCAGGATTTCTTTCGCGTTACCCGGGATCCGAGCGTGTCTTCCCGGTGATTACTCAGCACAAATTCACCGTAAACAACATCCCCTGTTCCATCGTGCACCGTCCTCACTCTTCTTCCATCGCACCCCACTCGTGGCTGAGCTTTCCTTACCTTGCTTTTCAGAGGTGGGCATCCTCCTCTCCCGGCTCCTGCGGCAGGGCGGCGGGGAGCCCGGCTGCGCTCCGGCACGCTGGCTTTCCACTCGTCATTCCGGGTCACGGGGCGATGATGGCCATGGGCTGGGGCGCTGCTGCCTGGGAATGGCGCGCCCGGTTATATTTGGGATTACGGAGACTCGGGGAAGGATGAGGATGGAGGCAGACATATCACATCTTCTAAAATGTGGCATGGACTGGGATCTGGAGCCTGCAGGGCTGAGCCAGCAAGTGCAAACCTAAGCGATCTTTGGTGGTTTTTTTTTCCCCCTTCCTTCCTGATTTTTTGCTGTTTGGAGAAGATTAAATCCTTGGGATGGACTCGGGATGCGGCACGTCAAGGCTTTGCAGAGCTGGGAACAGGGCAGCGGGCTGGCTGAGGCACTTCCCTGGGTACCCAGGCAGGCTAGCACTACCTGCTGCTGTCAACGTGCTATCAATTGCCCCCAAACCTTTACCACAGCACAACCACAGATGCCACCAGGTTGCGAGCTATCACCGCCCTTTCTTCCAAGCAGCCATCGCTAATTCCAGTTCTCTTCCTTGGGTATCCCCCATCCCCACCATATCAGGGCATCCCAGAAGCTTTAATCTCTTCACACAACGCCCAAGGGAAGCAGAACAGTGTCGTGAGCGATGGGGAACCGATGGAGAACTTCAAGACCCGGGTGCCCAGGGGGTAGATACACCCAAGGTAAAGTAACTGGGCTGCAAATAAGCAGCTTGGAGTGCAGCGAGCACATAATGCTGTAGCACCAGCCTTACGTGAAAGGATCGATATTGCACAACACAGACAAATCTAAGAGAAAGGCAGGAATTTTAATGCTTTCGGTGTTGTTGGGAAATTCAAAAGAAACATTTAGCAGCCCCGCAGGCTGCTTGGCGGGTGCTGGGGTGGTTTGTTGGGTCCCCCCAGCCGTGCTGGGTCTGGATGCACATCCCCAGCAACTGGGGAGAAGCCCCTTTGGGCTGGGGGGGCCAGAGGCACCCGTGCACGTGCAGGGACGGGGACATCGACCCTTGTACTCCCCAGCTCCCCTGATGGCACTCGGGGAAAGCCAAGGCTTTGGTCTCAGCTTGATTTTGGCACTCCTCATGTATTCCTCTGCTTTTTGACCTCCAAACTTTTGTTTTTAGACCAAGTTAATTTTCCAGCTTATGTAGCTCTTTTTTCCCTCCTTATATTTATCTGCCCTTGCACGAGACAATCCAGCCCTTCTCTGCCATGACCCTGAACCCTGGCATCACCCGCTCGCCCAGCTGGGTTCCGCTCCTTCACCCACGGATGCCCAAACCAACCCTTGGCCATGACTCTGCTTTCTCACCTCCTGGGCAGGGTTTTTTTTGCTTATCACCCTTTTTTTTTTATTTCTCCTAATCATTTCTCAGTCTCCGCTTACTCCAAATAGGGGACCGAGAGTCCCGAGCTGCTATTTGGGAATTAAGAAAGCAAAAAGCTCTTGGATCTGCAAGGTGGCAGTGATGGGTGGACGCACTTCAGCTCATGGATTTTAATTCCCTCTACCAAAAGACACGTGCCAGGTTACACGGGACACAGGGAATAGCCAGAGCGTTGCTGTGCCTGATGCTCTCCGTCGCTTTTATTGGGGAAAAGTTAAAGTCAGAAAATAGAAAACATGTTATACGATCTAGTCGCAGATGTCCCTGCTCACTGCAGGGGGTTGGACCAGATGACCTTTAAAGGTCCCTTCCAACCCAAACTCTTCTATGATTCTGTGCAACAAGGATGGGAGGGCAGGAGCAACCAGCTTCATCCTCACTGTCACAACTGGGTTTTTAACCAGTATTTCTGATTATATCAGGTAAAATTGGCTGCAAGACAGGACCGAACAGCAGTGTTGTGCCCAAGCCCAAAACCTGGAGACCCCCTTTACTGAGGGATTTTCTCCTAGGCTCAAGTGAGGATGCTCTGACCCTTCTTCATCCCCATCTCCTCCTCCTCAGCTCCTACAAAGAAACCCCAGGTCTAAAAATGACCTGCTACCTGCAGGCATGTCCTGCAGCCTCAGTGCAGGGCAAGAGCCCAGCTGTCAGCGGAGATTGGCTTTAGCTCCCACACAGACAGACGCTGCCAGCGCAGGGACAAGCAGGAGAAAAAATTTATTTACATCTTTCAAGCAGTAACACAGCTCCAGCGATTCACCGGGAAGAAAACTCCAGGAAGAAAACTGGGGGTGACGTGGCAAGGGTGCCACGGGGAGACCCTCCTCCCACCACACAGTATCTTGGGTCGGTACAAAATCGCTGTCGCGTTAGAAAAGGCGTGAGATTCACAGTAAAGTACCAAAGGGCAGCGTGGCAGGAAGGCGAGGGACACGTGTGGCTCCGGGACCTCATCCCTGCTGGTATTTGGTCTATGAAAACGCACCGTACAAGGCTTGTAGAAAAATCCATCCCAAGGGCTCGCTGCATGCGCGGCCGGGGGGGTTCTACATCTACTATAGGGCTCAAAGCCTTTAAAACAAGTGCTTGGGCCGCTCTCCTGGGGCAAGGCCATCTGCAAGCCCTGTCCTGCTGCTGGGCGCTGCACGGGGCAACCTTCTCCGCAGGGAAGGATGAAGACACAAGAGGTAGGCAAGGGAAATCAGGGATCGGCCGCCCCCCGCCCAGCGCTTGGCCCCAGCAGAGCCGCCCGCCGCGGCCAGGCTGCTTTCATAGCCTAAAACCCCCCCCCCCATCATCTCCTCCCCTCCTGCCCAACACTGTTGGAGAGCAAACAGCACACAGATTTTGGCTCTTTCTACATTTGTGTTTAAAAACAGCCCAGACCTTCATCCGAGGGTCATGGGAAAACAGAAGATCTTTCTTAAGTAGGATTTCACTGCAGGGTGGAAGATTTGCGTCCTCCCAGCCAGGGAGCTCCAGGGGGGATGGAAAGCACCCCAGGGACAGCGATGCAACCTGATGGTCTCATTTTGCTCCCACCCGAGAAACTCCCATCCAGAGCGGGATGCTCTTGCTGCATCCTGGCTGTCACCGGAGCGGGCAGCAGGGCACGGATCTCACTCGGCAGATGCCCGACAGCTTCTGGCTCTGTTATCAGGAGAGCGCCGGGGCAAAGCTGCTCCGACAGCGAGAGCAAACATCAGGGGCTCCTCTGATAGCGGAAGGATGCGGGTGGCTCAGCAGGGATAAAAGACTCCCGGGGATGCGCTGAAATTCCGCACACAGAGCCTGTGCTGCCCTAAAAAAGCCAGTCAGCTCCCTCTCCCTGGCCGCAGGGCCACTCTCCAAGCAAAGGAACAAAAAGCGATGTTTCAGCAACAAAAACTTGCCCAGGCTGCTCTAATTAATCAAATGGGTGTCAGGGAGTGAGTTTTTCTGCCCCCCACCCGTGGCAGACCACAAGCGGCTTCGTGCAGAGCTCCTGAAAGTCGATGCTGAAATCCAGCGCTTTCTTTTTTTTTAAAACCTTTTAAAAATACACATCTTGCTATTTTTTTTCTTAAATATATAGTCTATAAAATAAGGCAACTCGAGGAGACAAAATAACGTCCCCATTGCTTAGGTACTGCGTCCTACCACCAAAGAGGGGTACAGTACTTCCAGTTGAGAAAAGCCCCTCCACCCGGGCACGGAAGAGGAGCGAAACGCTCAGAAGATGCTGTAGATCCTGGGGAAATCCCTGGGAACAGCCCTCGGCAGCCCCTGCACGAGTCCCGAGGAAGAGAAGGCTCTCACCAATCCAGGGGTTCCTGGGGAGGGAGCCGCTTCTGCCAGGGATGCTGCAGCCGCAGCGGGAACCCCTCATCTCCAGGGGACCTCGGGGATGAAGGCAGCACAGAAGATGGAATGACTTGATTTCTCCCCCAAACTGAAGCACACATTCAAATACATCTTTGGGAGAAACTCTGAGGACACGGCTGTAGTATTAAAAGCTATAAACACGGTAAGCACAAAGAGGGGCGACTCACGCCCAGCACAGATCCTGCTCAGCGTCACAGCGTCTCGGGAAAACTAGACTGTACAGCAGCTTTTTGTAACAGGGGTTTCATCCTGCTCTGTGGAAGGAGCACGAGTGCGTGTTTCTCCTCCAATGTTGCCCCTCTTCTACGTGTATTAATACTGGAAATGTGATTTTCACATTGCTGAGCTTTGCTCATGCTGCTCATCAGTTGCCACCAGGCTAAGTCTTGCTTTCTAGAGCTTTATTTCTCTGAGAAATAAACTTCATAGAAAATATTTTCTAGAAAAAAATCCCAAACCTATCCTAGAGAGTAATCGGCAGTGAACAGTACTGGGGAGCAACGGGATGGCACATTGTAGGCTCCGCCAGGGACTGGGGTCTGTCTGGAGGTGGCGAGGACATCCTGGCCAGCTGCGTAAGCCTGGCATGACCAGTGCCCATGTTTGCATCACTGATCTGTGTGCTTGGACTGTAGGCAGGAATACTTGTATAGCCTCAAAAGGAAAAAAAAACCCCTTATTCTAGCAGACTTGACCTTATAAACAAAGATCTTTTCCCCCTGACGCTGGCTATAAGCGTGTACCCACCGATGTCAACCGGTACACGTGGGGAAGGGTCTTTAGATACCACGTGATGGCCTTATCTGAGCACAGCCCCAGCGCCGTGCAGAGAAACCAAATCTGCGATCGAAGTAACTCTTGGTCCTTGGCACACGCCGTTTAGTTCTCCTCATCCGAGAGAAGAGGTGGGATCTTGCTGGAAAGCAGAGTGTACACATATGGCCAGATCTTGTTGGTCTCGGTCCCCGAGAAGGAGTGAAGGATGCCCCTGCTCCTGGAAGAAAGATGGGAGGAGAAGTCAGCACCAGCCCTTCCTGGGGAGAGGGGTATTTGCAGGTGATATGCCCCCCAAACTCTGTCAGGGGCTGTGCCAGGGCTCCTCAGGTTGTCAGGATGGGGGCATGGGAGTGGCTGGTGGGCACAGCACTTGTCCCTGTTCCTACAGGCACACTGTGACTTATCCGCGCGGTCCAACTCACTTATACAGCTCTATTACTGGCTTGGCAGCATCTTTGTATTTTCTGAGCCTGGCAGCAACGGCTTCGGGTCTGTCGTCCTCACGCTGGACCAGCGGCTCTCCTGTCAGGTCATCGATGCCCTGCAGAAAGGCAAACACCATCAAGGGGATGCAGCCACCAGCCCCATCGCCCACGCTGCAGCTCCCTGCCATGCAGCCGCTGCCAAACGCCTCATCCTGCTCCACAGCAATGGAGCATCTTCAGATGGCATTTAACATAAATCCCATTTCCCTCATTCACATTTAGCACAACTCCTTCAGGCTGGCTCCTGAGGGCAAAGCACTCCGGTGGTCAGAGCTTCCTACCTGGGATTTCCTCCCCAGTCACAGAACAAAGAATGGTTTGGGCGGGAAGAGCCCTTTAAAGCCCATCCAGTCCAACCCCCTGCAGGGAGCAGGGACATCTGCAACTAGAGCAGGTTGCTCAGAACCCCAGCCAACCTCACCTGCAATGGTGCCAGGGATGGGGCAGCGACCACCAGGCTCTCACCACTCTCAGTGTCAAAAATCTCTTCCTTCTCTCTAGTCTAAATCTCCCTGTTTCAGTTTAAACCATCCCCCCTTGTCCTGTCCCAACAGGCCCTGCTCAAAAGTCCATCCCCATCTTTCTGCCAGGCCCCTTGAAGTCCTGCAAGGCCACCAGAAGGTCTCTGTGGAGCCTTGGCTTCTCCAGGCTGAAGAAGCCCACCTCTCCCAGCCTGGCCTCCCAGCAGAGGGCTTCCAGCCCTCCCATCATTGCTGGGGCCTCCTGTGGCCCCGCTCCAGCAGGTCCATGTCTCTGCTGTGCTGAGGACTCCAGAGCTGCCCCAGCACTGCAGGGGGGTCTCACCAGAGGGAGACACCAGTAGAGGTGGAGGATGCTTTTTCACACTCTCAGCTCATACAGAGAAAGGCTTCTCTCATTTTTCCTTCTCTGAATTGCTCCCAGCTGGCACCGCCACGATGCTACGGGCTCCTACCTGGACATGGGGGGGGTTGAAGTCCATGTTGTACACCCTCCCACTGGCAGGGTGGACCCAGCGGGCACTCAGGCGATCCTTCAGCGTCTCGAAGGGGATGTTCAAGCTGATCACCAGGTCCAGCTCACAGATCCTGTCCAGCGCCTCGGCTTGCCCCAGCGTCCGAGGGAAACCTGTGCAGGCACCATGGCAGAACGGGGCCGTCATGAGAGGCAGGACAGCAGCAGTGATGGAGCCAAGCCCACCTGCGCCGCAGCCCCGGAGCTGCACAACCACTGCAGCTCCTCACACAAGCGGTGTGAAAGACAGACATCCACCATATGGCTACCACCAAAAATAGCTCCTGCAGCACCGACTCCTGAAATACAACACCCGGGTCGCCGTGGGCTCGTGTCTTCCTGCAAAGTCGTGCCTGGTGCAGTCCCTGCATGGGGGCTGGAGGCAGGTAAGAGGGAGAGGCAACAACAAAATGGGGATAAATCATAAAATCATAGACTCGTAGAATGGTTTGGGTTGGAAGGGACCTTAAAGATCCGGTTCCAAACCCCTGCCATGGGCTGGGACACCTCCCTCTAGACCAGGTCAAAGCCCTGTCCAACATGGCCTTGAACATTTCCAGTGATGGAACACTGGAATTACAAAGAAAAACCCGAAGGAGACAAAACGCTGTGCACAGATGAGTAACACACTGCTGGTTTACATGGAGGACATCAAGGGAACTGCGATAAAATGGTCTGTACAGACATCACCCAGCTCTTTGAAACCCCCCATCCTCTGAAGGTACAGGGCGGTACCTTTTGTTTAGAAAAGTCAGAAATTTGGTGGGAGCGTCCACTCTTGCCACTGGACAACAACCAGGGGTGACTCTGAGCCCATCCACTCTCAAGTTTTCTCTGCCGACAACACCCTTTTATCATTTTTTTAGCATCTTTTTACATCTGGAAAACACTCTGAGACCTCCCAGGCTTTTCCCAGGCAGAGTATCATTTAGCCAAGAGCTTGTCAGGACATTGGCACAGGGAGTGAATCGGCCATTATGAGAAAAAAAAAAATATTTATTCTGTCTTACCAAGTGAAGTCAGTCTGCTATTTGTTATCAAATGGACCACTTGAAATAAATACACCCCTTGCCACAGTACTGTTGGAGTGGGGCTCTGACTGCTCGCACCCCCAGGCAGATGAATTCCCCCCACATCGGGAAGAGGAAGGTGACAGAGGAAGGTGACAGCGCAGGGCTGCCAGCATCGCTGCCAGCGTCCTCAGCAGGCAGCTCCCAAAATCCTTGTTACCAGCCCATGGCTGAAATTGTTTCACCATTGCAGCATCCTTGGCAGGACCTCGGATGCAAAGCTGTGATGAAATGGGGGCTGGTCGTTGGGCCAGGCTGCTGGGGGTCACACCACGAGAAACCAACATCTTGAGCTGCAAGAACCCGGATCATGTTGATGCAAACCCCTGCCAGTGTGTTGGAACACCAGAGTTTTGATACAATGAAATATGTGCTTGTTTATGCAGTGCTGCCTGCTGTAATGTATGTTGATTACCACATTCCCTGATGAATTAAGTGGCATTGTTGTAGGAACAGGGAAACTTTAATAGTGATGATTCACAGGCATCTTCAAGGCAGCCTGAACCTACAGGGCTTGAGGTGTCTGGATACCCACCCTGCGAGCCCAGGGGGCAATGCTGTCGGATCCCCCAGTGCCAACACTGCTGGATCCCCAGTGCCCACTGGGGTGAGAAGAGCTTGGCTGGACCCCAAGCCCCAGCACAAGCCACCCCTCCCCTGAGGCCACCCAAGGCCACATGGGGAAGAAGCCCAGCTCCACCACCCTCCAGCCCATGGCATTAGAGTGTGGACTTATTTCAGTTGTAAACTATTTTGTATCTTCCCTCTCAGCAGCCTGAGAGCTCTCCAAAAGGCCAAGTCTGGTGTGAATCGACTGGTTCAGTCTTATCTCTGTATTCACCGACCCAAAGAGCTTCAGCACATTGGCAAGGGAGGGTTTCTCCCCCTAAAAACAGCCATGGCCACTTGTCCTCATACGTCACACTTGCCTGTGCCCAACACCGCAGGTAAGCGTGACCTGCCAAGCCCCACCTCATCCCCTAACCAAGCCCCAAACCAGTTTCTAGGGCTACCATCAGCATTTGCCAGCTCCCAGGCCACTGGCAGCGATGCACCACGGTTGCAGGCATGGGCTGAGGGAGCTCCTGGAGAACCCTCTGCTGCTCCTCTTGCTGCCAGCCTTGCTGGTCTTCTCCAGCCGCACCTCAGGTGGCTTTGGGCTTGGGATGAGTACCTCCATCACACACACATGGAGGTGGTCGGAGGGTTTTCTTGGCTTGCCTCCAGCCCTGCTCTGCTCACCGGCTCTGCTCTATGGAACACCCATCTCCTTTCCCCGCCTTTCCCCTTCTCGGATGCGTGCCAAGGGCTCAGCTGGACACGCACGTGCTGCTGCTTGGGGCAGAGGAAGAAACACCCGCAGGGAGATGTCCCTGCCTCTTCTCCCACCACCAGCAAAGGCACCTTCTGGTTTTTCCCTCTCCCGGTGCTGCCAAACCATTAGCAGCACAGTAACGTTCTAAAGGAGGCTGGGATTGTCCCTTGCAGAGGGGACACTGGCAGCGCACTCACCATCGAGCAGCCAGTGCTGCTCTCGCCGCTTCTCCAGCTCCGTCATCATCACGCGCGTGATGACGTGGTCCGGCACCAGAAGGCCTCGCTCAAGGTACTGCTTTGCCAAGACGCCGACTTCTGTTCAAGAGGAGGAAAAAAGATGAAGCGTGACATTTCTGCTCAAAAAATATCGCTCCCCCTCAAATTCTGCCTGACCTCCCAAATCGCTCATCCCGGAGATTTTTGGTAGCATCCCTCTGCTCGTAGCTGCTGCTGATAGCCAGAGGCCATGTGGTCCTTTTGGTGCTGTAGAAATGAAAACGCCCGAAACACACAAGAGCAGGAACACAGCAAGCACCAGCCAAGCCCTCGCAGCCCTGCCAGCGGGCTGACGGTGGCACGGGGAACCATCACTGTCCCTGTCACGCTGGACACGTGCACCTCATGTGCACACATGGAGATCCTTTGGTTTTCGAGATGGCACCAGTGTGGCTGAGAAGTAGGACTGTGTGAACCTCGTTAAGTTCAGCAAGGCCAAGTGCAAGGTCCTGCACCTGGGTCGGGGCAACCCCCGGTACCAGCACAGGCTGGGGATGAAGGGCTGGAGAGCAGCCCTGAGGAGAAGGACTTGGGGGTGCTGGGGGTGAGGAGCTGGAGCTGAGCTGGCCCTGTGTGCTCACAGCCCAGCAGCCAACGTCCTCCTGGGCTGCATCCCCAGCAGCGTGGGCAGCAGGGCAGGGAGGGGATCCTGCCCCTCTGCTGCGCTCTGGGAGACCCCCCTGCAGTGCTGGGGCAGCTCTGGAGTCCTCAGCACAGCAGAGACATGGACCTGCTGGAGCGGGGCCACAGGAGGCCCCAGCAATGATGGGAGGGCTGGAAGCCCTCTGCTGGGAGGCCAGGCTGGGAGAGGTGGCCTTGTTCAGCCTGGAGAAGAGAAGGCTCCAGGGAGACCTTCTGGTGGCCTTGCAGGACTTCAAGGGGCCTGTCAGAAAGATGGGGAGGGACTTTTGAGCAGGGCCCCTTCGGACAGGACAAGAGGTGATGGGTTTAAACTAAAAGAGGGAGATTGAGACTAGAGAGAAGGAAGAGATTTTTG
>VZZY01008506.1:0-31875 GCA_013400335.1 Eurystomus gularis | reverse complement strand
TGTGAAGGGCTGTGCCAGGCTGGGCAGGGCAGTGGTGGAGTCCCCATCCCTGGAGGGGTTTCCAAGCCGTGGAGATGTGGTGCTGAGGGACATGGGTTAGTGGTGCCCTGGCAGTGCTGGGGGAATGGTTGGACTCAACGGTCTTCCAGCCGAAATTCTTCTATGATTTTGGTGGCCTGAAAAATAATAGTAAATCTTTAGTCCTGAGAAGGACACCATTTCTGCGAGCTGTGGCAGGTTGGAAGTCATTTCCTCCCCTGCTTCAGTGCAGGTTTAGCCAAAGAAGCATTAGCACAGTTCCTGCAGTAGACAAGAGGGGCAGCGATGGATGGCTGTGGCCAGAGCGTGTGCTGGAGCCTCATCTCGCCTCTTCCTCCCTCAGGTTTATTTTGATGTACTCCACGGTTCTTTGCACTCAGTATAATTCTGCTCTTACAACTACAATAGTTGGCTGCATTAAGGTAAGAGGTTTCTCGGCTCCCAGAGCCGCCGTCGGGCAGTCGTCCCAATGATCACTGCTCGGGGCTCGTATTAAACAGCAGCTTGAGCTGCTGGCGCCGGGGCTCGTTGGGACGTGCCTGGCACTGTGGGTTTCTCCAGCTCTGCATGGCCTGGCTCATTCCACACCTCCCCGGGACAGGGTGCTGCTGCCAGCAGGAGTTGTTCCAGCAAAAGCCGTGAACATCCTCAGGGCACCCACAGCCTCCTTTGCGCCCTTGGAGCACCCACAACCTCCAAGCACCAGCTTCATGCTGCTCCAGCACCACGTGTCCACCAGCCACAGGCAGGACGGAGGCTCTGGGGCTTTCGGTTTTAGTGCCTGGCTGGGCTGGAGTTGAGGGAGAGCTTCACTGCCCTGGCAGCCAAAGCCTCCGTCCAGGAGCGTTTCTGAGCAGCTCTAAAATTGCTGGTTTTGAACCCAGCGTTGCCTGTTCTGCGCTGTCTGCCCCCGGGGATTCCCGTTTCCCTGTTGTTTTAACACGTACAGAGCATCCGCTTGTCTCAGGCTATACAGAAACTTGTGCTCTTCTTCCCTTGCAGAATATTTTAATAACCTATATTGGGATGTTTTTTGGAGGAGACTATATTTTTACATGGATGAACTTTATTGGTCTCAATATCAGGTAAGAGCGTCGGGCGCTTGTGGTTTTTCTTTCTGATTTGCGAGTGACAATCACCGTGAAACGGAAGCGGTGTGACCAGCTCCGTGCTTCTTTTGAAGAAAACCCCAAAACCCCATGGAATTGGTGTCCCACAGTGGGGCTGGTGTGGTGCTGAGCCATGGGGTGAGCAGCTCCCTGATGGACTCGGGCTGTTTGAAAGCCAGGAGAACGCACGGGCGTGTTTTAACAGCAAGCTTAAGTTGTTCTTAGGAGTTGTGTATCCCAAATTGTGTAATGAGGTGTAGCAAAAGAAGTGGGTTTTGGTTTTTCACCTGCTATTTTAGCAGAGCTTTTGGAGAAGTCTTTTTTCTGATCCTGGGGGTGTTTGTGTTGTGAAAAGTCTCCTTGTTCTTCTGCTGTCCTTCAGCAGGACCCCTTCAGTGATGGAGCAGGTCCAGTGCTAGGCGAGTGTTTGGGTGTGAATTAAACAAAACACCTCACCCTGGGAGGAAAACAGAGTTTTCTTGCCAATTGTTGCTCTCAGCAGAGCCTTGACCATTGACCCAGCGTTGGTATTGGTTTCTTCTCCCAAGGAACAAGCAATAGGAGGAGAGGAAATGGCCTCAAGTTGTACCAGGGGAGGTTTAGGTTGGACATGAAGAAAAGTTTCTTTACTAAAAGAGTGGTCAAGGACTGGAACAGGCTGCCCAGGGCAGTGGTGGAGTCCCCATCCCTGGAGCCGTTCAAAAAACGTGTAGACCTAGCACTTTGGGACATGGTTTAGTGGTCATGGTAGTGCTGGGTTGACAGTTGGACTTGATCATAGAGGTCTTTTCCAAGCTCAGTGATTCTGAGGCTCCAGGCTGGGCTGTCTCACCCTCGGATCCGCTGTTTTGCAGTATTGCTGGAAGCCTGGTGTATTCCTACATCACTTTCACGGAGGAGCAAATGAGCAAGCAGTCGGACGCTGGCATCAAGATGGATATTAAAGGAAAAAGCTCCGTGTGACCAAGGAGAAGGCTATTTTTGGAAGCGACCTACTTCTGTTCAGCTGATCACGGGCAGAATGCGGGAAGGGATCCGAGGCGCCTGCCACGGAGTAACGGTGATGCTCTTAATTTGCACAATCTAGATCGCTGCCTTCACAAATCATTGGGACGGTAACTGACTGCACGATGAACAAGAAGACACCTAATTAAGTCCGATCGTGAGGAATTAATCATGCTGAGCTTCGGCAGTAGGGACTGGCACGAGCAGCGTACACGTCGGAGTGGTGGAGGAATGTGCTGGGCATCCTTGGCTGCTGCTACCTGGGCGGTGGGTGCAGGTGGCCAGGGATGGGTGCTGGGGCTGGTTCTGCTCCCTGCCTTCTCCAGGCCTGATCCCCCCCAGCTGGGGCAGCTCTTGAGACCACGGCACCTGGCACGGATCTGGCCCCAAGGGGAGCAGAGGGAGGGGAGCTGCGGTGTCGCAGCCCAGGTGAGGCGAGCGCCAAAACCTCTTGTTGAACGCTCTCAGAACTTCAGTTCTGAGGCCAGGTTGGATGGGGCTTTGAGAAGCCTGCTCTAGTGGGAGGTGTCCCAGCCCATGCAGGGGGGTTGGAACTAGATGATCTTTGAGGTCCCTTCCAACCCAAACCATTCTGTGATTCTTAGTTGTGTTTTGGGGTTGTTTTTGTTTGATAACCCACTTCTAAAGCTCAATTTCAGCCTTCTTGCTTTCTAAGAGCCCTGCAGACGTTCACCCCTCTCTTCCCTGCCCAACATCTCCTTTACGAGGCCTGGGGCCATTCCCAACGTGAAGGTTTTACCTGCCACCGGTGAGCTCAGCAGGGCCAACAGCCTCTCAAACCACCCTGGGCTCAGAAACCTTTGGGTTTGGGGGCCAGCCCCAGTGCAGGGACCTTGCAGATCCAGCAGTGAGGAGCTGCGGGGTTTGCAGCAGAGCTGACGTTGTCCCACCTCCTCCCTCGGTCCAGAAAATCAGCTGTGAAGCAAAGGCTGCTGCTCCTGCCCCTGCAACCCCTTTCCCACCCATCCCCAGGGCTTCCATCTGGTTGTTTTGGCAAGTTGGTGGGAAAGGGGAGGGGTGGGTAGCTCTGCGGGCGCTGCCGCACGTCCCTGTGGCACCAGCACCGTGGCTTTGGCCAAGCCCTGTCCCGCAGCGCGGATTTTTGATGTAATAAGTGTTCTTTGGCTTGTGACCTGTTAAAATAACGGGATTTTTTAATACAAGGGGCAGTGTTAACTGATTTATTTTTTTTTTAAAGGTTGTCTTATGCAGCACTTCCTCCCAGGTCTCTCCTTGGATTGTCTTTTGGGTTAAAAAGACGTGTTTATAATTTGATTTAAAACCAGATTTTGGTAAAACTCTGAGGGGTGTGTTTTGTTTTTTCTATACATCCCTTTGGTAACCAGGAAAACAGCTTCTCTAGACAATGTAATTTTTCTGGAAGACATTTGCTAAAAATGTACCTGCTGTTTGGCAAAGCCGCTTTTAGTAGAGTCCTTCAAGTTTTTATACGTGGCCAAGAATTTCTGTACTGGTGCTGCTGGCTCCAGAATCCCATCCCTGGAGTCGTTCTGGGGCTCCCTCCTCATAGCGCAAAATTGGAGAAAGAAAGAAAAGTCTCAGTAAAGTGGAGAAAGAGTTTCCCTGCCTCCCCCCACTCCCTTTATTATTATTTTTTAAAATTGCATCCTAAATTTCCAGCTCTTCTTTTCCTAAGCCAAGCCCCCGCGTTCCTCTCGCTGCTTCACCAAGCTGCTCGTTGCCGCCGTGCCGAGGCGGTTGCAGTCAGGATGTTGATTCTTGTCGGAAGTATGATTGTTTTTTTTTAATTTTATTTTACTTTTTGAATCTACTGGTTAGATTTGTTGTCCAAATGGTAAGATATTTTTTTAAAGTGTATTTTGTTTGTAACCCGGCACGCTCCGGTGCTGGGGTCTGGGCGGTGTCGTGGACACTGGGGGAGCAAAAAGTTCCTACAACGGTATTTTCTACGCTATTAACAGACTAAAGTCTTTTCTATACAGAATCTATTTACAAAAGGACTGTTTTAGTGATTAAGAGAGTGACCTTTTTATTGGAACGTATGGCAGGCTTTGTATGTCCGTCAGTGGTGACAGCAAAAAGAATTTTCTGTGCCTATGTATTTTTGTACTGGCTTCAAATAAACCAATGACCTTCCCTCCTCTGACCCCACCTGCGGCTTTCTGCTGGGAGCAACAGCAGTGATGGGACTTCCTGGGCCTTTGACTTCAGCAGAAGAAAGAGGTGGACCTGGTGAGCTTGCAAGGTCCCTTCCTGCACAGTGCATGCTGTGATCCTATGGATAAAAAGCTCCGGGCTGGTTATAACCACAGGTTGTCCCCCACAGCTCACCCAGCGCCGTCCTCCCTTGTCCATGGTAGCACCACGCTTGCTTCTCCTTCCTCCTTTACAAGATGCTGCCTTTAATATAAAGTGTATGATAGCCCCCCCCCCCACCACCACCCCCCCNGTATGGCAGGCTTTGTATGTCCGTCAGTGGTGACAGCAAAAAGAATTTTCTGTGCCTATGTATTTTTGTACTGGCTTCAAATAAACCAATGACCTTCCCTCCTCTGACCCCACCTGCGGCTTTCTGCTGGGAGCAACAGCAGTGATGGGACTTCCTGGGCCTTTGACTTCAGCAGAAGAAAGAGGTGGACCTGGTGAGCTTGCAAGGTCCCTTCCTGCACAGTGCATGCTGTGATCCTATGGATAAAAAGCTCCGGGCTGGTTATAACCACAGGTTGTCCCCCACAGCTCACCCAGCGCCGTCCTCCCTTGTCCATGGTAGCACCACGCTTGCTTCTCCTTCCTCCTTTACAAGATGCTGCCTTTAATATAAAGTGTATGATCGCCCCCCCCCCCACCACCACCCCCCCGGTCTGCCCAGCGCCATGTGCAGCTCTTGCCATGGCCGCCCTGGGAAAATGTTGGACAACGAAAGAAACAGCTCAAAATTTCCTCAGAAAAGGCTGTTTCTGCATTTTTGACAGCAGCAGGAACACTGCTGCAAGGTATGATTGTTTTCCCGGCCTCTGCAGGGCAATCCTCTACCCTCTGATTCGAGCACTCAGGAATTCTTTCTGCAGACAGTCTGTTTACAAAAATATTTTAATGAGCTTTTTCCAGGATTGCAGACAGGGAGCGGGGATAAGAGACGGGAATTACTAACAGTGCAAAGTTACCGTGCGTGGCAAGATGGACAAAAGTAACCTGCAAGGTGTGTGTGTGTGGTTGGTTTTTCAACACCGCGTTTCATCTTCAGTATAAATTCACTCTGTGGAGTCTCCATTCGAGCCACAGCCTTAAAGCACCTCATGAACCCAGGACACCCCCCGAGCAGAACCCACCTGGAAAACCACCCCCCCAAAGGTCACGTGCGAGTCGCGATCTGCGCCGAAGGATTGGGAAATGAAAGCAAGGTTACTCTAGGTCTAGAATTTTAAATAGCTTTAGTAGTGCAATGACTTTATCAAGTGATAGTGGCTGTGTTTCGAAGGAACAGGAACAAAGTATTGTATAAAACACCAGCATAAACAAAAAATGTAAATTAGAATTAAATATTCTTAACGTCTAGCTGAGCGTTACATATCGTTTGGTTATGGAATGTCAGGTCTCTGCTACGTATCACTGAAAATAAAAGATTAAAACAAAAAACAAACCCAAAGCAACGTTCCTGAAAATATACACAGTGCTGTATTTCACACACAAGCCTGAGACAATTTACTTATAAACTTTCCTATAAATTTTTTGGAAATACTTCCAACTTGCAAACAAACAAACAAAAAAACAACGCATAAAAATAAAATTGAACATAGGACTCTAGTTGCAAAAGCCTCTCAGAAGCACCGCACTACCCTCGGTCTGGAACCGTCTTGAGCCCACCTCTGGTAGGTATCTGAGATACTTTGGGGGTTCCGTTAATCAACCAGATTGTAGAATTAACAGGGATCTCTTAGTGAAGCAATTAAGTGATTAACAAACCTCACTGATTGCGCCTCGCCCTGTAAATTGCTGTCTAATTCCAGGCAGATGGAACCAGTCACAGCGGATGAGCTGCCACGTTCCTGGGAACAGCAGGTTAATGCTCCTCACGGTGACCGAGCCGGGCTGGATCCAGAGGATTTTGGCTCATGAATGACCATCAAGTCCAAGTACGTGAAGTTGAAGAGGAAAACAAAAGCCAACCCCTTAGCAGTTGGGGTTTTTTTAGGGTGATATGTTAGTTTCAACCCATAGAACCGTATGGTTAAAACTCGTAAAGACTCAGCCAATTTCAGGAAAAGAACCAATTAAAAACTAACAGCACTCCCGTCAACCACAAGAGGAGGACAGACCATTGTAAATTTTACAAATGAACAATTTTTTTTCCTATTTTTAATATAGTAGCTGTATAGTCATGGCTTTAAAAAAAAACCCAAACAAAGAAAAGAATCTATTTCACGGCTGTAAACCCTACTTCAACACCTTCCAAATGATGCTGGTGGGATGGCGAGCATCACCCTCCACCCGCATTTACAATGAATTTCCATGTTTTGTACTTTCATCTTAAAAGTTCTCCGTACCTGCTCTCACTTCTTCCCCATGAATCGCTAGATACCGACCGTATAGACGCTGGACCGAGTCTGCGTACGTGATGTTGCCACTGCCACTGCCATACTCAGCCAGGTAAACTCTGCTATTTTTCAGCAATTCTCCGCTAGTTTCCAGAATTCCAAGCTCAGGCACCAGGTTCCCAGCAGCTGCTCCGTTTCTAACCTGCCCAGCCGGGCTCGCCGGCCCCATCTCCTGCCCTTCCTGCGCTCAGTGACATGGAGGAGATGACACCTAAGACTGGGAATGACTCCGGGGATAATCCAGCACCTGATCTTGGCCACCGAGGTTGAGTAAACTTCAGCCTTTGGCTGAGGTGAAAATTTATCTGAGCTCAAAAATAAAACGAGAAAATGTATCATGACAGCAAGAAAAACCTGTGCAGCGCAAGCATCATGCTTAACACATTTTTAGCATTGCTATTTGCCGTAAAAAGTAAGAAAAAAACCCATGTTTTTCAAAAGCAAATGACTTTCTAACCATTCTTGATGTTGTTTTCTGAGAAGAAAAGAACATGTTGGTGACTAATAAGCATTTTTTTTTAAGTCAATCGGTTTGGTTTTGGGGGTTTTTTTTGTTGGTTTCTTTTTTTAGAAAAGACTTCAGCAAAATAAAATGAAGCCGACGTTAGACTCAGGATATCAATTCTCTCATAAAAGTTTACCAACTGTACAAGTTAAGAAAATTATACAAGCTTTTGTTTTTAAGAAAGGACAGTTCAGTCAAGACATTAAGTACTGTAAAAATCTTCCAAAGGCTACAAAGAAATCTGGAAAAATACAGAATGTATTTCTTTCGCCCAGATAAAGAATATGGAAAGACATCATTGATGTCAACAATTTTACATATACAAACCTGACCTGGTTTATTTATTTACCTTTTAAAACTTCTATATATAAAAATAGTTGTGCTCATAACTTTCAGGATTCATAAGGGTTCCTTAGCAACGGGACAACACTTGCCTCTTGCCAGCGTGAGCGGAGGGCTCTGGGCCTGCTCTGCCGCGCCTCTTGGCCTCCTGCGTTTCATTCCAACTCCCTGCAACACTTGAAGCACCAGCCCCTGCTACAAATTGGATGCTTCGGTCACTTGTCCAACACTTACACACAGAAGGGTTTGGTTTTTTTTTCATCTATTAGGCTGGGATTATTTTTGTGGAAACTCGCTTGATTTCTTTCGCTAATATTTTTAAGAGCCTTAGAATTCCCAGAATAACAGCTGCCAGCTCTGAGAAACCAAATATTCTCATATTCTCCCTACTGTTTTTCAGGACTGAAAAAAAAAAAAAACAAAAACAACCAAAAAAACAACCCCAATCGATCAGTTTTTAAGAGCCAACTAGAAGGTATTAGAAAAAAAAATAAAAATAAAAATCTCAGCAGATTGTTTTACGGAACGGGATTTTGTAAGGTAACCCATCAACCCTGAAAATTTTAGACACCCAAAATTTACTCCATGGAATAAAATTGCCTCCTAGTACTCAGTCATCCAAAGCATCCAGCTCTTCAAGCTTCCCATGTGAGTTTGCTTCTTGGAAGAACTCTGAAGAACCTGGGCTCTCTTTTCCGTTGCTGTTAATTCTTCTTCTTTTTAGAGGCCTTTCATTTTTTTCTTCAAAATCGTTTTCGTTTCTTGAAGCTGAATGAGCGAGTTTGGGGTCAACGGAAAGGTTCTCAGTTTCATACCCATTGGTATCCAGATCTGTGTGAGGTGTTCTCTTGCCGCTGGTAGGTCCATTGACATGCAATCCTTCCATTTTTGCTTCATCTTTATTTGGTATCTCACCCGGCCCGTTAGCAGACACCCCTGTCACAGAGACATACCGTCAGAAAGGGCATCGAAGTGCAAGCAGGAACAGAACAACCTGTGACAGGTCGATAAAGTACGAGTCTGACACGTCCCGCTGAGCTGAAAAGCCAATATTGTTCTCTATATCCTCACCCTGTGATGAGCAAGTGGTTTATCTGCATACGAATGACCGACTTACCACACCAGAGGCTCTGGAAGGCCTTACAAGCAACAGCAGCCAAGGACATGTCCTGGAATCCCACAGCTGGACAAGCTGCAGCTGGACTGTCCTCACCCGGGCAGTTTCTGTAGCTTCCACTCCATTTCCACAACCTGCCCACAAGCTCCTCCCTCCTCTTGCTACCACTTTCACTCCAGCTCCTTCGGGACGGCTGCCCCTTCTTTGGAGGTTTTCTTCCTTCAGGAGTGAGCCTGCCCTGGCTCCTCTCCTGTTCCTACCTGCCCTTCAATGCCTTGTATCTGGTAAGAAGAAGCCAATGATGTTCCTGAGGCAAGCACTGGAGAGCTACACCATAGCCCAGGTCCCATCTGAGTTATTTTAAGCATTCTGCACAGGACTGGAGAAGAGAAGGCTCCAGGGAGACCTTCTGGTGGCCTTGCAGGACTTCAACGGGGCTTATAAGAAAGATGGGGACAGATTTTTGAGCAGGACCTGTTGTGACAGGACAAGGGCTGATGGTTTGAAACTAAAAGGGAGATTTAGACTAGGAGAAGGAAGAGATTTTTGACTCTGAGGGTGGTGAGAGCCTGGCGCAGGTTGCCCAGAGAGGTGGTGGCTGCCCCATCCCTGGCACCATTGCAGGTGAGGTTGGCCGGGGCTCTGAGCAACCTGCTCTAGTTGCAGATGTCCCTGCTCCCTGCAGGGGGTTGGACTAGATGGCCTTGAAAGGCCCCTTCCCATCCAAAGCAGTCTGTGATTCCACAGCTCCTCACAAAGTCAGCACTGCACTTCTACACTAGCATGGGGAAGACACGAACAGATTAATTACACTGAAAAGGAAGATTCTAGTGGAGATTGAAGTTCAGAGTGTGACCACTGGCTAAATGCAAACACATAGCTTTAAAAAAAAATAATCTTTAACTTGAAGCTGCTAACACTTTGGAAAATATTTAAAGCTAATATAGGTTTGTTTTCGTCCTCTGGCTCGTCACCTGCGATGACGTGGCAGCTCCGCTGAGGAGGGACAGGCCCGCACTCACCGTTCTGATTGCTGCTGCTGGTTGTGCTGTCCTCCCTTTCCGACTGGCTGGTGCTGCTGTTGGAGGTCGTCGGAGGAGGGGACGGAGCTCTACTGGAGGCAGCGCTTTCACTTTCATCCAGGAGACGGTCCATATAATCTCTGCACAACAGAAACAGCACACTCAGCACTGCCCTTGCTGCCTGGAGGCCTGGGGTTGTTTCTACAAAAACATTCCCCGCAAGCACCATCGATTCCCATTTGACAGCTCTTGAAGAGCACGGACTTCTCTTGCAAGGTGAACAACCATGAGATCTCCTGTGCCCACGTGGTTTGGCCACAGCAAGTACGTATTTGGTGACCAGCTGATAGGAATTCAGCCTGTCCCGTAGGATCATGTCAGGCAGAGACAGCAGTACGCCGTGACGCCGTGGACCACGTGTTCACGGTGACGCTCTCGGGCAGATCCATCCCGAGCTCCTGCGATTTGCTGCGGCAGCGATCACACACCATGAAAGTACAGAAGTTTTGTGCGCGTGTGACCTCAAAAGGGGTAAAGTGAAAAGCAAATAAACTTCGGAGTTGAAGACATCTCCGTATCTGCAATCTATCGCAGTCCTGCGATGGAGGTCACTCATAGCAAGCCTCCTATGAAAGACTTAAAGCTGGCTGGTAAAGCCCTTGTTCATGTGGTATTAGTCTGGATTAACTCCAGGAACATCCTCACACACGGTGATTCTGGAAGTGACACTGCACCCTTGACTCCCACGGCTCTCTGCAAATTCATTCAAGAACAGACCAAGTACAATCCTTAATGTCGCTTCTTCTGATCACCACGTGTGGTTAATTGCAGAAGGATCAGAGAATGTTTTCAGTGATTAATAACCACAAATGTCTACTAATTCAGGGAAAAATGGACAAAAAAAACAAAACGGAAGAAGAGGAGGAGAGAGACAGTCCCTGGCAACTAGTTAAGAAAGTCCAGCAGCTCTGGGTGCCTCTCTGCTTCACAAAGCCACAGGTGGCAACGCTGCACACTGCAAGCTCCCTTCAGTGCTCCAACACACAGTTCTAAAACGTTTTTAAAACCAGTAATATTAAAAAGAAGGATCAACAGAGAAGCCAAGAACAAAGAAATAAAATAACAGTGAAAAGACTTGGAGAAAGTCAGCAGAAAGAGAGGGAAGCTGTGGATGCTCCACCCCTGGAGGTGTTCAAGGCCAGGTTGTTTGGGGCTTGGAGCAACCTGGTCTAGTGGGAGGTGTCCCTGCCATGGCAGGGGCTTGGAACTAGATGATCCTTGAGGTCCCTTCCAACCCAAACCATTCTATGGTTCTATGAAAATCACAGCGCTGGAATGAAGGGCAGGAGAACATGCTGGCTCACTCGCTTAGGTCTGAGCAGGATACACCACCATGCACAGACACATGTCCTTGCCCAGCAGAGATGTGAATGGGGCAAGTTGCCCATCACACCCAGAAAAGCCCTACTAGCAGGTACTGTGCTGGCCAAAATCCCCCCTAAACGATACATTTCAAGAGCATGCTGCAGCACACAAAACAAATCCCACCTGAAACGTCTGACTAATGCCTTCGTATCAAACACCTACTTAAAGTAAGCCAAGCTTTTAAAAAAAAACCCAACATATTTGCGGAGAAGTTCTATGGATGCAAGCTAGAGCATAGGAAGTTCCACCTCAACATGAGGAGGAACTTCTTGACTGTGAGGGTGACAGAGCCCTGGAACGGGCTCCCCAGAGAGGTTGTGGAGTCTCCTTCTCTGGAGACTTTCCAGACCCGTCTGGATGCGTTCCTGTGTGACCTGCCCTAGATTCTCTGGTCCTGCTTGGCAGGGGGGTTGGACTCGATGATCTCCAGAGGTCCCTTCCAACCCCTCACATCCTATGATTCTATGATTTGTGACACATTTAAGCATCAAACAAGCTAAATTAAGTAGCTGTTCAATGTGCACGGTTGGCCTGTATTTTCACAATTACCCTATAGACACTAGCAAGCTTGTCCTACCCCTTGGCTGTTTTCCTGCTGGAATCTGGGACTTCTGGGACGGCTGCCCCATCATTTCAGGTTAGCGCAGGATAAAACGCAGATTGAGATCCGAGATGTAAAAAGCACATAAAAATAATGCACATCTTACGTTACGCCAGGATGAAGGTTGTATTTCTTCTTTCCGAATCGCGTCTGCTGCGCAAAGAAATCGTAACGCTCCGATTTCTTCCACATGTAATAAAATGCTACACACTCGCCAACCGATCTTGTTCGTACCTACGAGATACGTGCCAGGAAAATGCTGATAAATCTAAAGGCATTTTTTCTGGCAAAAAAATACGGTTTATATCAATAGGTGGCAAATTCCAAGTCAGCGCTTCTTTAGAGGGCATAGGAAATAGTGGAAACTCTTGACTTCAAATTTCAGAGGCCCAGAAATTGAAATGAGAATTTATCGAGGATAAGAATTTATTTACAACGGCACCGCTTTAAAAAAACGTGGCAAACACACTTAAAATCAGCATTTACCTTATTTGCCTGAATGACATGAAAATCCTTGCCATAGACTTTCAGCCCTTGTTCGAAGTTCCTACATTCTTCTTCTGTCCAAACGGATAACTCTTCTGTAACAAAGAAAGGCAATCAAGAAAATACTTAACAACAAAGCACATGGCCAATGAAAGAAAAATTAAGTGACAGAAACCGTATGTGGTGCTCAGGTTTCTTACACCATCTGCTGATTAATGAGAACCACCTCCAGAAATTTCACTGGCGAGTACAAAACTGGGAATTCGCCCTTCTAGTGAATTGGTGGGAAATTTGGCTGCCTTCAGTAGCTGGTCAGTAAGGAGAGGAAAAACGGGCAGAGGAACCTAATGAAGGTCAACAAGGGCAAGTGCAGGGTCCTGCACCTGGGGAGGAATAACCCCCTGCACCAGTACAGGGGAGGGGTGATCATCTAGAGAGCAGCTCTGCAGAGAAGGACCTGGGAGTGCTGGGGGACAAGAAGTTCACCATGAAGCNGGGTCCATTCTGGGCTCCCCAGTTCAAGAGAGACAAGAAACTCCTGGAGAGAGTCCAGTGGAGGCTACGAAGATGCTGAGGGGCCTGGAGCATCTCTGTGCCCAGGAAAGGCTGAGAGCCCTGGGGCTGCTGAGCTGCACAAGAGAAGCCTCAGAGGGGATCTGAGCAATGCTGAGCAAGAGCTCAAGGGCCCATGGGGGGCAAGAGGATGGGGCCAGACTCTTGTCAGTGGTGCCAGTGACAGGACAAGGGGCAACGGGCACCAACTGGAACCCAGGAGGTTCCATGGGAGCAGGAGGAGAAACTTGTTTGGTGTGAGGGTGTGGGAGCCTGGCCCAGGCTGCCCAGAGAGGTTGTGGAGTCTCCTTCTCTGCAGAGATTCCAAAGGTGCCTGGACACGATCCTGGGCCCCCTGCTCTGGGTGAGCTGCTGGAGCAGGGGGTTGGACGAGATGATCTCCAGAGGTCCCTTCCAAGCCTCACCATTCCGTGATTCTGTGACTATTATAAACAGTCCGTGACTCTAGCCCTGCTGTGTGGGGAAATAACGAGGCAGCAGGAAGAGGAAGAAGGGTTTAGACATCTGGTGTCACCATTCTGCCCCTAGAACCATAGGAAGCAGGTACCCTCCAAACCAGGACACAGCACAGAGGAGTTCATGCTATGGACTCCAACTGGTTGCTGGTATTTGGAGTAAGCAAGGGAGAAGAAATGAGCTCCTTCTCACTGCTGGCAAGAGCCAGCAATGACAGGCTGTTAATTCCAGTCAGGTAGAATAAGAAGCTGCTGCTCACACTGTTGGGTGGGAAATCTTGGCCCCACTGAAGCCAGAATAAATCTCTACTTAACTCTCAGCCACACTTCTAAGAACTTAACATAACTCTGCCTTACTGATTCTTAAGGTCAGGAATAAATAAGGTTTAAAACAGCGGAAGAACAAACTAATCTTCTCTGTTTGATCACTCTTATCCCATGATTTACACAGTAAACTCCAGAGAAGCCACAGGTTTGAAAGCAGAACCAATAGGTCAATGTCCAAGGAATTAACTTGCACCTTGTCTTAGTTTCTTGTTCCTTTGAGTATAAAGATACCAAATCAGAAAATGGTTATGGCTCCAAAAGCATCTTTAAGACCAGGGTCTTTTTGGTGTTACACTGTATTAAATACAAGGTTCAGATGCCCATTCTCCTTCATTTGGCATTGTGAATTACGTCATTATACATTTCATGCTCGTTCCATTAGCTCTGATGACTGAAAAGGTCTAGAAGCACGAAGAACGAAAAGCCCAAGTGCACGGTTCAGTTGCTAACAAGCAATTTTCAATTTTAACTTGTTATTAAAGGCACAGATGTCAACATCCAGCTCTACCACCAGCAAGTTCATTTACACACCCTCTTTGAGCACGTACCTCTTTATCTGCTAATTGCATTCTCTCAGAGAACAAGAAGAGATTCACTGAAGGCTGCAGTTAAATGGGCACCGATATCAACGGCCTACAAGTGGTCAAGCTCTAATAAAATGTCTCAGTCTTGCTGAGCACAAAACCCAGTTATCTGTGTCACGAAATCAGAGTTCAACAAGATAAACTTCACTCCCAGCGAACGCTCACCTCTGGCTGCTTTTACGTTGAATCTCAGCCTTCGTAATGATTCTTCAGTATCAAAATTGCACTTAACCAGTTCATACAGCGCCTGGAGATGAAGAGACTCACATTTAACATTCAAGACACCCCTCGGTTCACACTGTGCCACAGAAGCTTATTTAGTAAATCACTAATACCTATTAAGAAAAGATTAAAAGTAAACTCTTTGAATGACTGTAATATAAAGACAGCGCCAGGATATAGTTCTGTTTAAATTTCCAAATCTCTCATTAAAGAACCATTAAATATCCAGGCAAAGTATTCAAATGTTTTCATTGCCTGCATGCAGCTGTAAAATTGATGGGGATTTTTGTATGAAGAAAAAAATAAGTAGGCATTCAATATAGCTTTAGAAAAATCTGTAACTGGAAGAACTCATTCGTACCCCATTATTTATACATGAAACATAAACTGAAAGAACAGAACTCACAGCTGTTTATATCTAAAATAACACACTGATGCATAAAGCAACGTTAAGCCTGAGTTAACAGTTTAACATTTGCTGGGAGGTAAAAAATCCATCATATTTCTATTTCCACAAGGAGTAATAACGCTGTTTCAAACACAATTTTTATTCTTGGGAGTAAAATTGAAAAAAAAAAAAAGGGATAACTCATTCTGTAATCTTGGGCAACCTGGTCTAGAGGAGGGAAGAAGTTGAGACTAGATGATCTTTAAGGTCCCTTTCAACCCAATCCATTCTATGATCCTATGATTAAACGACAAATCCTAATTATTCCTACATACCTGCTCGTTGTCTTTAATATGTGATCCTTCAGGAATTGCATCTAGGCCTTTCTCATCACCCGTACGCCTTGAGGCTTCATTTAGGAACTCGATCACTTTATCTTCTGGTAGGAAGTCAGGATTCCACAGCAGCTGGTCATCATTTTCATACACTGAATTAACGACAGGAAAAATGACAAGCAAACCAAAGCAACGACACGGAAGTTTATTCTCTCTTATAACGCTAGTGGTTATGAACCCCTGGGAGATCATGAGAGCACCAATGTTAGTCCAGAACACACAAAGGATAGGTAAAAGATGGTGTCCCAAATCACAGAAGGGTTTGGGTTGGAAGGGACCTTCAAGATCATCTAGTCCCAACCCCCTGCCATGGCAGGGACACCTCCCACTAGACCAGGTCGCTCCAAGCCCCAAACAACCTGGCCTCGAACACCTCCAGGGATAGAACATCCACAGCTTCCCTGGGCAACCTGGGCCAGGGTCTGTGTTTTAATATCACCCAATCTCTACTCTTTTTCCAGAGCTTTCACATGAGCCTTCAGACCAGGGAAGCCAGAGTGAACTGAAATTCATGGCAGAAACATGGTCAAATCATAGAATCATAGACTCTTAGGGGTTGGAAGGGACCTCTAGAGATCATCGAGTCCAACCCCCCTGCCAAAGCAGGATCACCTAGGGCAGGCCACACAGGAATGTGTCTGACTTATCCCCATTTGTATTCCTGAGGTGCCTACAAGCCTCGCAGGACTGTAATACCAATACAGCAAAATACAGTAAAATTCAGCTTATCAAAAATCTAGAATCAGGAATGTATCCAGACCTTGCCTGTGGCCCAAACTTCAACAAAAGACAAACTTAGAAAATCCAAGCAATAAAGTGACTTTAATATCGGTCCATTACCTGGGTGAGCCTCTCTGACAAGAGAAAAGGGAACATTTGGGGAAAGGGATTTTTCACATGAAAGCAGACCAGAAATAAAACCCCCCAAACCAGTAAGGAAAATTATTATAAATCTTGCAAAAAACAACAGCTTCATTTCACAAACGACACACTCTTTGGAAACAGCTCCCAACAATTTCCTGGGAGCTTTTTGTTTCACGGGCTAGCCCTCCCCTGCAAGGGCTGTGAAGGGCTGGCCCAGGCAGTGGTGGAGTCCCCATCCCTGGAGGGGTTTCCAAGCCGTGGAGATGTGGTGCTGAGGGACATGGCTTAGTGGTGGCCTGGCAGTGCTGGGGGAATGGTTGGACTCCATGATCTTAAAGGTCTCTTCCAACAAAAACAATTCTATGAATGTGCCAGCTTCAATGTGAGCCTGCTCTAAGCCCACAGCAGGACTGATGCTCTTTTTAGGCAGTTTCTAGCTCTTTTTAGGCAGTTTCTAGTTAGATCAGCCTACCACAACGTGGAACTCAAAGCAAGAGAACAGCTACAGCCTGAGTACAGGCCAGATTCAAAGAAGGTACAAATTTTGTGCTGGTTGGCTTAAAAATTAGCTGTTATGTAACTACACAAGAGGCAGCCTCAAATTGACCTGCAGCGTAAACAAATCCTTAGTTCTGGGCTGAATGAGCAGGAAAACTGGATTCTGTTAAGCTGATGGATGGGTCTGAACTGGGTCTACCTTTCCTGACTGGATTATATTGACCGTGCAGAGCCAAAAGGCTCTGGTTGTGTGGGGGGAGAAGTTCCTAGAAAAAAAGCCCCAAAGCAAAACAACAGGTCCTTTAATACCGTCTGAAGAATTATAAAATGTGAGGATCAAAGCTGCTGGTACCATTTTGCCTCTTTTAACGTGTTAATCCAGTTCCAGCAATGCAATTTCTTTAGTGCCTATTTTGTTTTACATAAACTTAACAGACTAGGTGAAGAGGTTAACATAAGCCACACAGAAAGCTTCTGTACGTTACAGAATTAGACTACAGGGGTTCAACGGGCCAGCAATAAAATCTTTATTTTCCCTTTCCAAGCCTCGAGCTCTGATGGTGAGGTACAGGGTGAACAACAATTTGAGGTGATGGTTCTATTTTTCACTTGAAGGAGCTCCTTTATTTTGCAGGACACATGACATCCATCAAATCTTTTCTTTCTCCCCCTTAGAAAATAATCCCAGACGTGGTGATGATGTGCTAAGTCTCACCTTTTTCGTTCTCTTTGTATTTGCATGTTCCAGCTGGAATTTCAGCCTGAAACATAGAGCCCACCATGATTTCCTGTTTTGAAATAACAGAAACAAGAAGTTGAGCAACCGCAGCCGCGATGGCTTTTGTTAGCAAACAAGAGAATGACCACGTTATTTTTACCCCTTAAAGCTTCCATTGTTCAAAATCTAAAAACACCGTTAAGAGGCACTACATGGAAATGGATTTTTGACTATCTGGGGAGGTCTTTAACACTTTGTAATAGCAAAACTCTCTTATTTATGGGGAAAAACTGGAGAGGATCTGGGTGATCTCTAGAGCTCAGAGTTACTAGGTAACGGATCAACTCACTATTCATGAAATACAGCCTTTTTGAACAGCTCTTAGCATTTACCTTCTTCCAGTCTTCGGAGGGGATATAATCTTCATCTTCTTCAGATTCCTCTTCTATTTCACTGTCTACAAGGAATGGTTCAAACATTTACAAAGAACGAGCTGTGATGGAGAGGGCCGGGGAGCACCTCAGTGAGGGGGGGGGACAGGAGCCCAACCTCTCACTCCACCAGCCCTGCTCTGCCCCATCTTATCCAACACCACACGAGCTCTTTCAGAGACAACACTACATGTTCCACTAGTGACAACTGTAAAAAATGACCCACCCAACATTCACACTGAGAATGGGTTAAGACACACAACGGGCTCTGACAAGTTAAGGCTCATTATACCCATCAATTTTACTACTCCCTAATTAAACTCTCCTTTCCCTCACCCAGCTTCAAAGCAGTTGAGATGATCCCCGTCCACATTTATTACAGTTACTTTCTGCAGGTATTTTTAGGCGGATTTTCAGCATCCACACGAGGGTTTCAACACCATTTTCAACGAGCTCCTGGCTTGGTTACCGCTGTTCTTTTTCCCTTCCAGCAGCTGTCACTGAATTTAAGGTAGACGCCAGCACACGGTGTGAGAAATCTGCAAGCGTGCTTTTCTCAGCCTTCCCAGGATTTCGCAGGCTCGGATGTACCGCTCAGGGATGCAGAGCAGCATTTAAAATAGATTATTTTGGATAAGCAGTGACAAAAACGTTAAGCTCTTTAGGATACAGGCGCTAGCTGCCTTTCACAACGTACCCAAGGCAGCTGCGGCATCTGGTTTGCGTACAGCACCAAATAGCAGCAATAAAATTATTTATACATTAAATGACACTCTATACACAGCTACCTGCTGAGGTTCCCCGGCCTTTGTGGATTAAAATCAACGGCGGATTAGGAAACTGCATTTCTACAATGTCATGGCCAATAAGGATCAAGTATAAGGTATCTTAAGGAACCTTTGCTTTTACTTTTTGTTTGTTAAAAAAAGGAACAGTAGGAATTAGAACATCGGTGACAGTCGCTTCCGGCAAAGAAAGGAAAAATCCCTGGTGCCCAAACGGCCCCGCTGAGAGCTCAGTGCCGAAAGGTTCCGATCCCATTAAGGCTGCCACAGAAATACGAGCTGTCTGACGGGACAGCGCCAGGACACTAGCTCAACAGTCTCAAATTGGTGCAAACCCAATTTTTCAACAAAACGAGATAAAACGGTCAGTCTGCAATGCTGGCAACGGTATCAGAGGTGGAATTCTTGAAGCAAATTTTCTTCATTGTTATCTCCCCCGTTGTTATTTCAGGTTTAATAATCTACCGGCCTTTTCCCGATTTCTTTGCTTTTGTTTTCTGTATTTGTGATCTTGCAGACATTTTTAACATGTTTCAGTTTTTATTTTCACCTTCTGTTGGACTCTCAGCTTCTTTGACCGAGTCCCTGCCCGGTGCCACCAGGCCTTGCCATGACAATCACGAGCACTTAGCACACAGCAATTCTGGAGCTGGAACAGCGAATTTCCTACTTGTGAATATTTTAATCTGTCCTTAGTGTGAAATGTGCACGGTGTCCCATTCTGGGCTTCCCAGTTCAAGAGAGACAAGGAGCTACTGGAGAGAGTCCANGACAGGACAAGGGGCAACGGGCACCAACTGGAACCCAGGAGGTTCCATGGGAGCAGGAGGAGAAACTTGTTTGGTGTGAGGGTGTGGGAGCCTGGCCCAGGCTGCCCAGAGAGGTTGTGGAGTCTCCTTCTCTGCAGAGATTCCAAAGGTGCCTGGACACGATCCTGGGCCCCCTGCTCTGGGTGAGCTGCTGGAGCAGGGGGGTTGGACCAGATGATCTCCAGGGGTCTGTACCAGCCCCCACCATGCTGGGATTCTGTGAAGTGGCAGCTGAAGCTCTGGCAAGATAACACCATACTCAAGAGTTGTCTTTTACTGCACCTCAACTCCATGTACAAGATAATTTTCCTGATGAGCACATCGATACAAACCAGTTTGCAGGATCATAAACTGAACTGTTACCACACTGGGAGTAGTATCATGAAAGGATTTACACTGTTCAAGAGCCTGATTTTTCCAAACTCTGGTAATTTTAAGTTTTTCCAGAAATTTATTCCTTTCTTTTAAGCAGAGACAACATCTACTGTTGCTACACAGCCTCTTATCTGCAGGGAAGATCTCACATTCGACTACAAATGGGCTATTTCCTTTTTCCTATTATTCTGAGCATAACGATAACCACGAGCAGTGTTAGGGATGAGAACAAACAAGTGTTTCTAGGTACCAACACACACCTTTCAGAATCATACTCTGCCAACCAGCACTGTTCTTAGCCAAAGGTCAATCGTACCGAAATCGCTGTACTAAATTGTACATACTTGTATCAAAATATTTACATCGACGAGGGCGAATCATCTCCTGTGGATCTTGAGAAGCAACAGATGGTGCTGGGTCGTCATTAGATGACTGCGTCTCATCTTCCTGACCTGATGAATCTTTTATGGTCTCCTCCTTAAATATAAGAAAGCAAACAGGAGATCAACACGAAACCCAAATGTCTTTTCTCTGATTCGAAGTGACTGTGTAGGTTGTGGCCTGTCCAGACGGAGCCACAGCAAATGTGTAAAGATATCAGGTGATTTATCGAGCAGGATTTTAAGCAGATCAATTCCAACACTCAGACCCTAACACACAAATCAGAAATACGAACCACAATTAAACATCGTGCCTTTAAAGCAGTCAACCAAAGGTGGTTTTCTGGTAATTTCAGTTAGGTTTAAATTTTACTTTGAGCTTTAAAACCCTTCCTTATGATTTTTTAATAAAAAGGGGAGGTATTATTTACTGGCTGTACTTTATGAAATGGAAATGATACTGTCCATAAAAATGAACGTCAAGAGCACGGTTCAACCCCACAGGAACAGCGTACGCGTAGACTCAAGTATGCACATCGAGTCTTCAAAAGACCACAACTTCAAACAGGTGCCTTTATCAGAAGATAAATCACAACTAATGCGGGAATTATTACGACTGAGGAAAATCAAAATGATAAAGGTTAGAAAAAAAATACATTTGTGTTTTCTATTACGATGCACGTTGTCAATACCTTGTGTTCTACGGCGCTGCTGTAAGTGCTCACGCTCTCTAGTTCAAATGGAGAAGCATCAGGCCCAGCACATGTTTACGTGTGCCTTTACCAGCAACCAGAGTATTATCACATGCGCAGCTTAAAGCCGATTAAAAATAGAAAATAGCTAAGTGCAGCAGAGCTAAATAAGCTGTAGAAAGATGAGCGCTCGCAGAGAAAGCCTGAATGATTTATACAATTATTCCACCCCCACAGATGGATTTGACTGCTTCTCTGCGAAGAGCGTGCGAGCGTTTCTGAGCTCTCCTCCCTGCACCCAGAGGCAAACCCTCCGAACAGGTCAGCAAGCTCGCGTTGTGCCCAGAGAAAACCAGAAAATGCCTTTATTCTACCAAAACCGGGGTAGAACAGGTGAACGCATTCTTCCAGTTGAACCAGCAGCTTATCTGTGGTGCCAGAGTGTGAATGGATGCCCCGGGGCACACGCCAAAGGGTCCAGGCCCTGCACAGCCACCAAGGTGACTGCTCCTGCTGCTCACGGCAGTGACAGGCACCCAGGTTTTATCCGTTTCAAAGAAAAGATCAGAGGCATCTTAACTCAGCTCCTGACAGAGCCAGAGCGCTACAAACAGCTCATGAGAACACAGCAGATGGAAGTTGTGTCAGGAAGTCATTAAGAAGTGAGGACACAAGAAGAAAGTGAGACTTGAGGAACACCACTGTGCACAACAAAATAAAACGCCAGTATGTCTCATTTTAACTTTGCACACTTTGTGTTATGTAAGTTTCTCCCTCTCTCCAGCTTCTGGAACTTTTTCTGACATAACATAACCATGTATCTTCCTTCTTTTCCATNCCCTCAGCTGCTCCTCACCACACTCCTGCTCTAGACCCTTCCCCAGCTTTGTTTTCCTGCTCTGGCCACGCTCCAGCCCCTCAATGTCCTTCTTGGAGTGAGAGGCCCAAAACTGACCCCAGGATTCGAGGTGCAGCCTCCCCAGTGCCGAGCACAGGGAGACAATCTGTTCCCACATCTACCGGGATATCTAAACCAGACGTGCAGCCAGGGGTGGGATTGGCAGCTCCTTTGCCGCATTTACCGGTGGCTCCTGCCTGTCGTTAAACTTTCATCCAAGGTTTGATTTTGGATGAGATGTCAACCTAGTCCAGCACTGTAGGTGCAGTTTTGGGTTTCAGATGGTTGTGTGCGCAATGAGACTCTGTTGGTTTGGGGGCTTGCTCTGGGCAAGTATTTTGCTTGTAAAAATAATGTATTTGAACCTTTTAGACCCCAGGATTTGAGGTGCAGCCTCACCAGTGCTGAGTCTGGGAGGACAATCCCTGTCTTAGTCCTGCTGGCCACACGAGTGCTGACACAAGCCCGGATGCTGGTGGCCTCCTTGGCCACCTGGGCACACGCTGGCTCATGTTCAGGCAGCTGTCGATGAGCACCCTCAGGCCCTTTCCACTGGGCAGGTTGCAGCCACTCATCCCCAAGCCCAGATTTTTGCAGGCTATGATCTGACATCCTGTGGCTGTCTCGCAAACAATGACTGCATGACAATCAGTTTCAAATCAGCGTATAAACACTTACTTTGTTTTCACCACTACAGCCACTGTTGTCATCATTATCGACATCATCATCATCTTCTCCATCCTCCTCTTCCTCTTCCTCATCTTCATCATCATCATCTTCCTGGAGCTGAACGGTGCCAGCACAGCCGTAGCGGCTCAGCAGCTCCTGGATCGGCATATCGCTTTCCTGACAAACATCCAAACAAAGTTGGAGACTTTAACGAAAGGGTTTCACATCCCACACCTGCTCTACAGCTTCGAGGTGTCAACTTCAAACACCACACAGCAAAAACAGAGAGACCACAAGGACGCAGACTCAGAATGGCCGCTCCAAAACGAATGGACAGTCAAACTGTGAAGTTCTGGCTCCTAAGAAAAATGTGGGTTTTTTTAGGCAGGGGAACTTTTAACTTCCCAATTCTTTATGAATTTACAGCAGACCTTGCATACCAACAGCTATACAACACAGTAGATGCAGATCTAAATGTCATAGACTCATAGAATGGTTTGGCTTGGAAGGGACCTCAAAGATCATCTAGTTCCAACCCCCTGCCATGGCAGGGACACCTCCCACTAGACCAGGTTGCTCCAAGCCCCGTCCAACCTGGCCTTGAACACCTCCAGGGGTGGAGCATCCACAACTTCCCTCGGCAACCTGTGCCAGTGTCTCACCACCCTCACAGTGAAGAACTTCTTCCTAATTTCTAATCTAAATCTCCCCTCTTCCAGTTTGAAGCCATCACGCCCCATCCTATCACTACAAGCCCTTGTAAAAAGTCCCTCTCCAGCTTTCTGACAGGCCCTCTTCAGATACTGGAAGGCTGAAACAAAGTCTCCCCGGAATCTTCTCTTCTTCAGGCTGAACAACCCCAACTGTCTCAGTCTGCCCTCACAGCAGAGGGGTTCCAGCCCCCTGATAATCTTTGTGGCCTCCTCTGGACCCAAGAGGTCAATGTCCCTCTTGTGTTGGGAGCTGCAGAGCTGGACGCCGTGCTCCAGGTGGGGTCTCACAAGAGTGGAGGGCGAGAACCACCTCCCTCAACCTGCTGCCCACACTTCTTTTGATGCAGCCCAGGATACAGCTGTCCCCACCTCCCTTCTTGACTTCTTGGTCTCTAACCTATGATTTTATTGAAAGAACTCTTAAAGTGGGGAATTAACAGACAACATGACAGGACTGTGATCTTCATTAAAACCTGACAGCTATCAGAAAAATCTTACTCCTAATTACCCAAACAAACGTTCTCCAGTACATTTTGGAAAGGAATATCCTTTCATGAAGCGCTCCTCACCACCATCCCCATCTGCAGGTACAGACTGAGAACGGAAAGGAACTTTTCCTGCAGTTCGCAGCTGTATGTGAGCTGTGTAACAGGCACAGCACTCACTACCTGTTAGTGGTGGTGTATTTATAACATTTTTCTTAGGTAGAGCCTCTTAACTTCAAACAGTCCATTCCGCTTCACAAAGCTCCAAGGGCCAGCAACTCTCCAAGAGAAAACACAAATGGGGATTTCTATATTGCTTCAGGATATTGCAAAAAATAGTAAAGGTTTAAAAAGTGACCAGGATTATCAAAGACATCGAAACTTCTTGCGTGGAGGATGCTTAATGACAAGAAATGGATGAGAACTCATGGATCTGGTGTAGAGGGGGGTGACAGAACAGAGAAGTCTATCGAGGAAATATTAATGTATTAATGACTGTACGCCCTTCTGGTTGAAGAGCTGAGGGACAACCACTGAAATGAACACAGAACAGGTCTAAAAAAAACCAAACATGCTTCTCACGCTAAATGATCTGTGCGACATCGCCACACGCCTCGTGGACACTGCGTTTATAGAGGTTCAAATCAATGGACGAATCCATGGGAGGAGGGAAAAGAAGACTGACAGGCATTACAGACAGAGACAACATCTTTTCCATACGTGCCTGAAGTGCACTCTGCTAGAGGCTGGAAGAGTATTTGGGAGAAACACTGCGTGCTTCCGCATACGGGTCTCTCGTTTAAAGACAAGAGGAGGCTGGTGCATGACCCTGAGAAAGCCCCAGAGCCCTCCCTGAAAAGGGGGACTCCAGAAGGAGAAACCAAGTGATTATATGGAACAACACATGCAAAAAAGGAGGGAGTCAAAGGCTTAAAAATCTGTTAAGTCGTGCAGGGAGGCAGCACAAGCAGCGCCCTGGCAATGCTCTCCCTTCCTTAAGGCACCCAGGAAGCCGGCACGTACCACCCCACAGTGCTGTGCCCACAGACGGGGCAGCACAACGGTAAAGAACCAGGCCTCCAACCCATCAAATCCTCCACGTCGTGCTCCTTTGTACACACAGCTTCACTAAGAGTAGGAGGACGCTGATTTTCCGCAGTCTGCTGGGGCCTGGTCATTTATTATTTCCAAGACAGAGAGCGAAGGCAGTTTCCTACTACCAACACCACACTGCCAAGATTCCTGCACTTTGGAAAGCTGCAGTGTCAGCGTGTGCCCAGGACGCCGAGAGCTGTGCCTCATCCCAGGCACACCTTCCTGAGCGCTCTCTCGGGCTGCTGAGGAAGGAATACTGGTTAGCCAGGACTTTGGTCAGATGTGCTGGAGATGCTCCTACGGATGAAACTACTGAATTGCTGAATGCTTGTCTGGAGAGGATCAAGGGCAGTCTGGGGCACCACCTCGCAGAAAGCTTTCCTGCCCAAGAAAAGCTCTTACCTTGCAAGAAATATCACTGAGAGGCACCAAATCCAATACTTGTGAATCCCTTCAAGCACTGTTCTGCTCCCAGGAAACTATTTTTTCCTATATTAGAGCAGCACAGAGGGTGACTTCGGGCCTCTAGACACAGATCCACTGCCGCCATTTAGACAACACACGTCCTCACACAGATAAATGCAGGATGCTGCTCAAGGACTGATACTTTACAGATCCATCAGAAAAGATCCTCGCCCTCAGAGGAAAGTGTAATTTTTACAATAGGCAGGAGTTTAATCATTAAGGCTCAAAAATTCCTCTGCAAAACTTGCCTGCCACCTCATCTCTGAACGAGGAGCTGAACTAGTAAATCAGGCACGTTCGCAGCCTGGGGGAAAAGTGAAATAAGATGGGGAAATGTCGGTGGGAAGAAAAAGACAGCAGTAGCCACCGGTCTCCAGCAAGATCCTGTGGCACGGAAGCACCTGAAGCTCAGTAAAAGCCAGACCTGTGATACACGTACACACTGACCACGAGATTCCCTGTCGCAGCGTCTCGCAGAGCAGAGCGCACACGGAGCAGTGTCTGTCCAAGCTACACCCTGCTCAGCAGCCTGAACACAGAGGAGCTGATGCATGGAGAACCACAGAGTCATAGAATGGTTTGGGTTGGAAGGGACCTCCAAGATCATCTAGTCCCAACCCCCTGCCATGGCAGGGACACCTCCCACTAGACCAGGTTGCTCCAAGCCCCGTCCAGCCTGGCCTTGAACACCTCCAGGGATGGAGCATCCACAGCTTCCCTGGACAACCTGTGCCAGGGTCTCACCACCCTCACAGTGAAGAATTTCCTTCTACCTCCCAATCTAAACTGCCCCCCTCTTCCAGTTTGAGCCCATTACCCCTCATCCTGTCATTACAGGCCTTTGTAAAAAGTCCCTCCCCAGCTCTCTTGTAGGTCCCCTTCGGATACCAGAGAGATTACAAATTTACAGCCAAGAGATGAGGGAATAAACCGAAGGCTGAAATACAGTTATAGACGAAACACTGTGACGTGGTGATGGAATTACACAACCAGATGTTGACTCTTCACAAAATATGAGGGTTAAGAACCATATTTTCAACTCAAAACCCCCATGGCATACACGTGGAGCCCAATTTCTCAGTCTAGGTGAAGCAGATTTAGCTTCACAAACTATTTATTTATCTTTATGTTTACCATTTAATATCAAACCTGAAATTACCAGAAAGAAATTATCATTTGCACCCGGAACGTAGATTAAGTGGACTAAATTAATTTAAAGTCTTATTGGCGTAATCACTTGCACTAAATAGGATTTGTACATCAAATATCCATCTGGGAATCATTAATGATCTGTTCTGGAGGCCTTTCCAGCCAATTAGGTGACAGTATCTCAATTACTTTACATTTATAATGATCCTAGTTTGTAATTTAAGAATATTATTCCTGCCTGAGAAGTAATTTAAGACAATAGATAAGTGACAGCATAACCTCAAAACGCCAAATAAATCTTACATGCAATTATTTCAGATGATAACACATTTTAAGATTTATTTATCACTATTAACTGTTGAGTTCTGATCCCGGCTCTGCCTTGAGCAACTCATCTCGTCTGCAGCTCCGTTTCCTCTATCTTAAAAACGAAGATGCTCCTCTAAGCCCCACTAAAGTATTATACAAATATTTGTATAAAAATGCAAAAGAAATGTAAAATTATGGGATTTTTTTTTCTTTAAATCAAAATCCATATGCACTGATCAAGCGCAAGCGCTTTAGAAAATAACCTCGCTGGAATATTCGAGTTAAGCCAGAGTGTACTTTAAGTTTTATTAGCCCTAGAATGCAAATCCTTCACCAGCACATATATGCAAAAAGGAACTTGGCGAGCACAGCGTTAAACATTATGAAGTATTTATGAACCAGTTTCCTCTTCCCAGCTTTTGAGAACTGCAAATTTCGCTCAGCCCCTTTCCCCCATCTATATTATTTGCCTATTAGTGTTTTAGGGGTGGTTTTTTTTTTTTTAAATTCCAAATATAAGGGAAAAAAATCTGCATGTTTTGTGTGAGACTGTGGGCTGTGGTTATGTTTTATGACTATTTAAGGCTACCTACCCTGTTAAGATCCTCTATTTCAGAACTGAAGTTTCTTTCTCCTTCCATCATTTCCTCCTCTTCTAATGTCCGTTCATCATCAAAGTCATGCACCAGCATATCAGCTGATGGATCAAATTCATGGTCATCAGATGTTGCTGAACCTCCTGATAGAAAACATTTTAAAGAATGTTTTTCGTTAGATCATGGCCTCACAGAGTTTAAGTTTTTATTTTGGTGACATTTTAATACCCAAATTATATTCAGAAATTAAAATATCTTCTCAATCCCTCAGTCGTTTCTGTTAGGGAAAGCCAATCTCATTATTCAGAGCTGTCCTTTGGGGAGTAAGAGATCACGGAAAAAAGAACCAGGAGACACTGTTTAACCAGCCAGGTCTCGAAGCGCGATATATCTGGACATCGGGGCCCTAGTTAAGCGTTAGTGAAACATTCCTGTTCTGAAGACTGGACTCTTAAATCATCTCAAACCTGCCTGAATCAAGAGTTCTACTGGGAGCAGAAATACTCACAAATATAAACTCAGGGCAGTGGTTTCCTTTGTACTTTGGAAGCTTTCTTGTCTACAACTACAAAGACAGTCTAATGACTCTTCCAAAATTCAAACTTCAAGTAAGCTTCACAGTTAGTTATGCAGATTTTATTTATGATGCAGAATCCTTAATTATTTTTCCCCATGCCTTTTTTTTTTTTCTTTTTCGACAGTTCTTTGTAGAGAAGTCCGGTTATATTTTGTGACAATGAAAAATAAATGAATGGATGAATGGTTTGGCAGATGCAGCATTTCTCTGGAATTCAGCAATACCCGATTTCTAATTCCAACACTCCTAACGTCCTTCCACTTGTCTCCGCAGACAATTTCAACTTCATTTTCCAAAGCTTGAAGAGTGGACCCACGCTAAGGGTGTGGGAGGGAGGGGTTGACTAATAAGGGGTTAACTAGACTTTGGAGTTTGAAGTGTTAAAAAATTGATTGTTTCTCTGAAAGAAGTAAGAGCTCAAGAGCCAAGGGCAGTCCAGCTAAAGGAACTACTGGAAAGCTCTTCCACTAGTAGGATGGAAATAAATAGTTGGAAATAAATAACACTAAGTACAGTGGTAGAAAAGCAAATGCTCACCCCCCAGACATTAATATTTTACACTTATGCTGAAGGCTAGATAGCCAGTAGCTCTGGGATACTGGAATATCAGACAACAACAAGCTTTAAAAACAGAAGTCATGAAACTCTTTGCTTTCAGTAATCCAAGGAGACAAAAAATACAACTTCTCTTGCTGCTTTTGTTGTGGATGCTATGGCACAGAAATCCACAGAGCAACGGAGTATCTCTGAGTGGAGATCACACCGTGCCTCAGCTTCTGACTCACCCCCAGCACCCGCTCGCATTGTGCTCCTTGGGACCCCAACGTTCCCAAACATGTCTTCGTGCAGCTTTTGGGAAGACGGGAATTGTCTTTCCCCTGGGGATTTTACCATTTTGACACCTGTGCTGGGACAGGCCGGCAGAAAGCAGTGGCTGCTCAAACCAGGACTGCCACCGACTCATCCAGCAAATCACCTCCTTGGATTACTGACTGGAAGAGACCAGCAAAAATAATTTTTTCAAAGGTGCCCTCTTCCCTCACAAGTTTAGGAAATATTAAAAAATATTTACCTGGGCTTGAAGACTCAACAGAAGGCTAAAAAAGAAAACACAGGAAATTAATTTTTTTCTAGGCTGAAGCCGTACAAACGCAATTCAAGAATTCATCTGACACAAAGCAAGTCCCCGCGAGTAACGCATTTACAAATAAAGGCCCACAAACACGCTGAAGCAACTCCAGGTAAATAGGATCCATTTGCCATCTCTTTGCTTCTTGACGTATCAATATCGCTGCAGTTTCAGCAAGAACCACTGGAAGAAATGCCCCTTTTGTGATGCAGTCATTGAGCTGATGAAGGTATAAAAATAAAGCAGCGCCGTGGAATAAATCCGCTTTTCCACAATCCAGGTAGAGGTCACATTACAGCGGAAGCAAAATTTAGGAGAATTTATTCTTCCTGGTTGAAACTGCATGGTATGCTCCACAACTCCCTGTTCTCTTTAGACTAAGGTTTAAATCTATGCTTTTAAAACGTAACCACCACCCACCCTGAGAATTCCTCACACAGCAAAAGGAAAAAGCGATTTAATCTTCAATCTCTAACCCAGCTGTGAGAAAAAAATAACAACGAACATTATTTTGCAAGCCAGGCTCTCTTCCCAGCTACTTCTGCAACACAAATTAATACGAACGCAGACCACAAAGCAAATATATTTTCCTGAAATACAGGGAAAAAAAAGAGGCTTCCACAACAACCTTTATGTAACTTTGGCCTACTGTATTTGGGAACTTTATATTCATCATCAAAACAAACACCTTCTATCACCATCAAACTCTGCTTCCCCTTGCTTATAACTTTGCTGGTCTTTACTCTCCTGGGATGACATTTGCATCCCAGACATGCAAACCTTATTTGTTTGGAAAATTCAAGCAAATGTTTCGCTTGTTTTCAGGAGCAGACCTAACAAAGTGGTTTTTTCCAAGTTAGGAAGAGTGACTTGTTACTTCGGAGAGGTGCAGGACACCCCTATCCCTGTCTCCTTCTGGGAACAGATACTGGTTGGTATCACAGGGGTTGTTCTACTACCACACAGCGCTGTCTCCATGAAAACCTGTCCATGTTTGGCCATGAGATCACGTAGAAAACTTCAGTCTGCACATTCACAACACATCCCGGGGCTCTGGGCAACCTGGTCTAGTGGGAGGTGTCCCTGCCCATGGCAGGGGGTTGGAACTAGATGATCTTGAAGGTCCCTTCCAACCCAAACCATTCGATGATTCTATCCTTGCGCGTACGTGTGATACTGTGCCTACATTGTACTCCTGGACTTGCACAGTCTGTACAAGCAGAATTAGATGCAACATTAAAACACGACATTACGTTAGAAACCAGTACATTTAAACTAAATTGTAAAGTTATAAACTAAAGTAAAATGTTGCAATACTCCAAGATTTTCTAAAGCATTTTTCCTCTCCTTGAATTCATCTCATAAGGCCAAGAGGCCACTTGCACGAAGCATTTCCACCCAAAACATGTGGTCTGGCTATGTAGTGAGGCACAGAATCATAGCCTGGCTTGGATTGGAAGGGATCTTCAAGATCATCTAGTTCCAACACCCCTGCATGGACAGAGACACCTCCCACTAGACCAGGTTGCTCCAAGCCCCATCCAACCTGGCCTTGAACACCTCCAGGGATGGAGCATCCACAACTTCCTCTCAGGAAGATCCAATCCAAGTACAGAAATATCTGATGGAAAGATGTACAGAAGACTGAGCCATCCTCTCCTTAACAGCACCCAACGACAAGAGCCAATGGGCACAAACTGGAATAGATTTAAATGTAAGGAAAAGCTTTTTTCACTCAAAGAGTGATGAGACATGGGAAGATGCTGCCCTGAGAGGTTGTGGTGTCTGCACTGGAGGTACACAAAACCAGACTGGCAATGGTCCTGGGCTGACCCCACTCTGAGCAATGGGTTGGGCTTGATTATCTCCCAATAACCCTTCCAGCTTCAACAATTCCATAACTAAACGCTCCAATACCTATTGCCATGGAGCTGACCACAAGGAAGCATTTTCCTCTTGAGAGTGGACACAAAACCATCGTGGGACATAGAAAGATCTCATAAAAGTCAAGCACGCTTTAAGAAACAAAGTTCAGCTTTCAGTGTTCTGAACTAGCATGGAGAAGACATGGCAGCCCAAGCCAGCCAAGGGCCTTTCCTCTAGGCGGAAATACTGCGAACGGAATCACCCCCTCCACAGCTTCAGCAGCACTGCCAAAACACTGCAGTGCCTCTAGGGTTCAGAGCCACCCCCAGGACTTCTCAACAGCTCCAGGATCTAAGGCCAGTACAGTCTGAGCCTACAGGAGGAGAAGAATACAGACCAGACCAGAAAAATCTGCAAAACCCCATCACCTCCAGAAACGTTAAGTCCATTCCAGGCTACCTCACAGAATGCACGCATCCCTTAAGAGGACCCCATCCTTTCTTTGCCACAAACTTTAGGAGAACAGCCTCTGGGTCTCTATCCCTTTCTTCTCAGCTTTGTCTGCCATGTCCACCTAATCTGGTGATTATCACCTCTGCATTTCCGACGTTTCTCATCTCAGTGATGCACTGTCCATCATTTTCTGCCTTCTATTTCTAGCTAGATGCGGGGTCACATTACATCTCATCTGTATTAACGGCCAGCTGCTGCCAAAAGTAGCAGTCTGACCTCTTCCCACCACTCCAGGTGCTTCTGCCACTTGGGCCAGCTCCAGCAATTGGGAAGTTGCAGCATGCGCTGGTTCAGCAAACCCCTAGCTCAAAGAAAACTAATACCAGTTCTCCATCCCATCAGTGAGCTAAAGTTCATCATCCTGTGACTTCACAGTTGCTAGATGTGCTGCAAACTCTATGGAGCATGAGCTTGAAGGTAGCACAAGAGAAGGGTCTGTGGCAGGAGATCAGGAGTAACCCTTTCAGTGCCAGTCTGTTGGCATTACACAGAAGGCAGAAGAGCAGCTGATGATTAAAGTGTGCCAAGACAGTTACTGCAGTGCTTGACTATTTAGTCCTATTTCCTCGCCTCCAAGTGACTGTGACTCTGGACAGCGTATAACAGATGGTTTTGAGGACATCTGCCTAGCACTGGGGAGGCAACACCTCGAATCCTGGGGTCAGG
>VZZY01008503.1:324-11090 GCA_013400335.1 Eurystomus gularis | reverse complement strand
AAAAGAACAAAAGAACATGCAATTAGGACAGAAACTGATTGGCAAGAGCAAAGGCTATCACTGAAGACAGATGACACAAAGAAACATGTTTTTGTGAATAAGACACTAGCAAGACACTGTTCCACTGTGTAGTGAAGTGACAGCTTCTTCTGAATCTGGAATCTGTTCAAGTGTCATCTTGGATTGTTCCCAGAAAGAAAATAATGTCTGACACTTACAGAAATTTTATGAGTTAATCCAGATTTTGCCTGAGTTTACCACTATGCAGCTATTTATTCATCACTTGTTTCTCACCTATTTGAATGGTGTCTTATTAAAACCATGTCTTTCTTCTAATACGTCCAACTCAAAACTTAATAATGTGGGTACTTTTCTCCGAATTATACTGCAAAGACATTTTTCTTTAACTGAACTCAGTCTTTCTTATACACTACCAGGTCTCTGTATTCATAACCAATACCTGATATTTCAATTAAAAAATATTCAAAAATCAGCATTAGGCAAGTATTTGATTGTATATGGATGCAATAAAATAAATGTGACCTTTAGAAGCAGGATGGCCTATAGAGTGTTACATCACCCTGCCACATCTAGATCTCTCCTTCCATTTCTAAATCAATTTTAGAAAATATATCTAACAAGTCTTACTTTAATGTCAAAGACTGAAACTCTCACTATTTGTAAGAGAAGTTTCATGGAAACTGTACTGTGACTATTGCCTGAACTTGGCCTCATGCATAAAACTATATCAGAGTATTATAAACTTATTTCATACCTCACAGATATGTCCTTACATGGATTCAGTCTGTCTCTACTTCTAAACTAAGTGAAACATAGAAATACATAACAATTGATAAATACATCATCCTGATTATTTGAAGATACTTGGATTACTGCTTTATCTAATGAAAGGATAATAGTAAGATGTAGTAGTTAAGAAAAAAAAAGAATAGTTTTTGGAATCTATTCTTCAGAAACTCTCAAATCGTTTAAGAACATGAAATGTCCTTGCCTTCCTCCTGCACCAGAATGTTCAATCTTTACCTAGTGTTTTACCATAATCCTTACCTGCTGTAGCAAAAAACAGAACAGGATTTGCCTCAGGGCTCTAATGTTCCTATTTTCTTCTATGCAGCTTGATTTGCAATAAGTAAGGATTAGGAAAAACAGAGGAAGCCCTAGTGCTCTACATGGGACTTCTTCAAACTTAAAGCACCAGAAAATTTTATATGAAAGCATGTATGTTATTTGTTGTAAATTAGATCTAATCTGCCCATCTGCTCATCTTTAAACAGACTCCTGCACTGGAAAAAGTGGGTTGGGTTTTATTCCAAATTTAGGTGCAGACACTACAGGTACAGATTACGTGATCAGTGTTTTCCCTGACCTTCAGTAACTGCTACACCATGAAGCAAAAAAGCTGCCTGCCTTTTCTCTGCATCCTAGGCTTATATGGCTTTTCTAATCTTGAATCTTAATATCCAAGTCAGAAAGGAAAGCGTTTCCAAGGGACATGATTTTACTGTTCGGGACTACGTTTGAGCCTACTGCATAGTAACTCATAACTGTACGTTCATTAGGAGAGTTGGTTAGCCATATCAATTATTCTAGTCTGTAGACAATATGCTGGAAATGACCGCACTGATAATCCACATCAATACCTGAAATTCCAATACAAATAGGTAACCAACTAAGGAAATGAGGAAAAATGAGTAGTATGTATTTAGAAGTAGCTTACTGCTTTTCAGTGCAAACCAATCAAAATTCAAGCTATGAGTTTGTAACAAAGCAACAGCTATGCAAATGCGGTAAATTAATTCTAGTGAAGCTCACCCTGCATGTGAATTTGTTGGTATCTTTCAGGGAAGTAGTTTAAAGATTAAATACGGCACAGCGTTAGGAGCCTTATGAAACTTTGCACAAACATTCGCTCCTGTTGTACAGCTATTTCTGTGGAGTTCTTGTGCCTCTACATGAAATAGATGCATTTCGGGTTTTTTCAGATCAAGTTACATAGACAAAAAGAATTTCCCTGCATGAGAACTGCTACTCAACTGTTTTAGCTTTTCTACAAATAAACAACTTTTCTAATAGTTTAGAAGAGATTGAGTATACATCTGTTACAGACAGCTCTAAGTATTAATCAGATAAACTAGCTCACAGAAGCTGACAAAGCTATTTAAATTACTACTTATGTAAGTAAGGTCTAAGTGTGTTAACCTTCATAGCATGTAAGTCTTTTGGGAATGAAAGATGAAATAACTACATAACAGTTAAGTATTAATGCAGTTACACAAGAACAGAAACACCTAAAAAGCCATAGACTGTCATTAATCTAGACCAAAAAAAAATTCCAAAAGCCTTTCCTATTCCATTCACACAAAGAATTCATCATGAATGTTATGACACAGAATCTCAGGGGAAGTCAGAATGATTTGTCATCTATTATGAAATGTTATCACTGTAAACAATACAGACCCATGAATATTAATAATGAAGTCAGTTAAAGCTCAATATCAGGTCATAATAGGATGCAAAGCAATTACTAGAATACTTTCAATAACCACAAGCAAAGCAAATCTTTGTGAAAAGATTTAAAGACAGTTATAACATTGGATTACTGGGAGGAGTGAAACGGTATGGGCTGATAGGGATAGACATTGCAAGAGAAAGATAGTAACCTCTGCCCTGTGGCAAAGATATTTACAGTTTCTTTTAATAGATAACCTATTTTATAATTGGTTATTGTAGATCATTTTATATACACCACAGACTATCAAACTCGGCTGTATCTTTTGTGCCAAAACTAGACACTATAGCTCCTCTCCTACTGGAAGTTTCTCCATGATTACCTCATGGAATACAAGGTCGTGTTCAAAAACAAGCAATGACTGCAAAAATGTGTATATTTTAAAACTGTGCTGTATTAAACCGATTATCCAAAACACAAACCCTCATTTCTACAAGTTACTCAGAGCACTCCAGGCAGAGCTGCCCACAGTTTGCCAGATTAATTCCTTTTAATTCTGCAACAGAATGTCTGTCTTTAGAGAGACAAAACATGGATATATAAAGCTCTATTTTTTTTTACTAACAGAACATTTGGACAAGACTATTAAAATAAAAACTCCATCATCAATAACTCAATAACTTAAAATCTGCAGCAATAATTTTCAACCAATATTTTGTGTATCTCTCTGTCAGGGCCCTGAGTGTACTAATACACTTCATCAGACCAGCCTCACCTGGGGCCTTCCCTGGGGTTCCATGAGCCCCACAGCTCCATTTAAGTTCAGCCCTGGGCTTCCAGTGCCTGCCTGAGGTTATGTTACAACAGCAACGGCCTCTAGCTCAAGTACAGCTCTGTCTATGTACCCATTGATTCAGACCCTCACTCTTGGACTGATTTCCCGGCTTGAGCTTGACCCTGCTTCATTGTTGTGGACCTTCCAGGTGATCATTGTGCTGTGTCTTACTCTAGCTGCTATCACTAAGCCTGATCCTGAAACTTAGGGGAGTTGACTCTGCAGTTTGACCTAAGATACATTTCATCACTGCAAACTTGTCTGGTCATCTGCACTGTTGTTTGACCATTACTGTTACTCCCAGGCTTGGCAAGGTGGAGTGGGTTGGGGTAGTGGCTGGTGAGGCCCCAGCCCTGCTTGCTGTGTTTTCATGCCTAACTGTCCATCCCCTGAAGAGCATCTGGCTGCACTTACTCATCTTCAGTTAACCTAAGGCCTTAATTCTGCATTCCATATCTGTAAAAACTCAGCAGAGTATGAAGATTCCTGCTTTCAAAAGTGCCAAATATCATCTTCATAGCTGTACTCTACATAATTTTACAGCAAACTTAAATAGATCCTGCTGAGAACTTCATGATGTGAATTAAAACATTCAACTTTAAAAACAGACAAAAACGTCCTACCAAGATCTATTTGGGATAATTGTAGGAAAGAAAACTTACATCAACATGTCATATCAGCTCGCCATCATTTCTTCTAAACTGCAATTTGCCTTGCCAAAGTAAATCTGTTTTGTTCCCAACTACTCTTAACCAGTTTTATACATAATCCACTCTGACAGAATTGTCAGTTCCCTAAATGCTTTTCTCAGTTCTCTTGATGCCCTTTTTCTCAATCTTCCAAGTACAATGTCTTCTCTACACAGTGCTGCTAATTAATTTATATCTTCTTTTACATGTTTTTCACTCAACTTTTAACATATAATAAAACTGATGAAAATTGTAAATTTAGTTATAAACACAGACACATATAGCAAAATACATTGAAAACTTGTAAACTTAAAATCCTCTGTTTATGAGACTTGGTATTCTCCAGCTCTAACTGTAAACTTTGTCTATGCTTTTCCTGCTGTGAAAAACTACTGCAACATTTTTAAAAATTCTGCAGAAGTTTTTTTTTTTTTAAAGTCGATTTTGAAACAACTACTTTTACTCCAGTTAAGAGCAGCAATTTGAGGCCACAGAAGATCTGAAGGAAAAATATTTGAGAAGGGTGAGAAGGTGGAACTGAACTTGGCAGCAGAGCAGGCAGGATCATCAATGCGCATCTTAGCTTAGAGAATTAAGCCTGGGGAACAATGGAATTAACTCTCAGCACAACAGCGCTGTTCAAAATTGCTTAGTTTTACATAAGGCTGTAAGCTAGCATTACAACAATTTTCTCTTATTGAAAAGATCTGCTTTCCTGTAATAAAATAAATTAATAACATCATTTATTTGCAGTCTTAAGTGACTGATCCATAAAACTAAACCAAACATCACCTGAAGCTGAATGCCTTCCTACCCACACTGCTTTCCATAAATCACATAGAAAACAGCTGCCCAAGCAACCAAAGATCTTAGAGGAAAGCTCTATAATATATAAAAATGGTTTATATTTGGGGAAGTCACTCAGTGGGTGTTTGATGTAAACAGCCATTTTACCTTGCCTTTGGAACACCGAAGTATTACATGAGTTAAACTTACCTAGAGAATAAAATAAAACAGCTCTTTTAGGACAGAAAATCAAAGAAGAAATAGTTGCAGCAGCCAATTACCAAGATTCACATTCTCTCCTTTTACAATGTTTTCATGCTTCTTATATATTTCTGTTCTAAGGGTATTTTAGTATAGATTGTGCTTTCAGAAAACGCACCAATGGAGTGCCTAATACTACAATTCCAGCTTAGAGGAAAAAAATGCAAGTTTAAAGAATGTTAGTTTTAGCTGAGATGTACAACAGCTTTTGCTTATATTAGGTCTTAATATGGCTATTTAGTTTAAAAATTCTGCTAATTGTCCTTCATGTGCTTTTTCTATCACTAAGGAAAAGTCACGTTGCTTTACTTACCTTGCCATTGAAATAAATAAATTTTAATCAATTTATTTTTTAATTTGCATTTCAAACAAAAACTACAAACCGGTAATTTGTGCTTTGGGAAATAATCACATATTGTAAAAACATTACTGATATTTAGTAGTACACAGATCCCAGATAGAGATCCTATCACACTAGATACTATGCAAATGAGAAAATAATGTTGGTTCCCATCTTAAAGACCTGTGTATTGTGCTATTTATGGAAACTAGAAGTTATCTTGAGAAACTCATTTTCTCTTTCTATGTACTGTGAAGATGCCCATTTATCAGCTACAATTTCTGCATTCAGGCTCAGCAATTATCTTGAAAATACATTTGATATAGCTCAATTAGTTATAATTGTTTTACCTAGACTATCTTTCCTCATCAGTAAAGGTTTGAGGAGGAATAGGAGACTAAGTGGTTTTTTTTTTTTTAATATCGTAGTTCTAGCCTCAAGGAATTAGAGAAATTTCAAACAGCACTGGACTCCTATTTTTAGCCATACAGAATTCTACTGAAGTCCCTGCCTGAAAAGTATTTCTTGAAGGCACACACGGATCCCCTGCCCCTACCCCACCTCCAAAAACAAAACAAAACATATTTCCAAACAGACCACCACAGACCTCAGTAAATACAATATGCCTGAAAGCACAGTATGCAGTACTGCATTGGCTGGAGCAGCCTGATCACTTAGAATATTCATTGTATGAAACATCATACTATGAGATGTTCCTCACAGCTTTCCAGAACAGATGAAGCTGGTGCCCTAGGAAGTGATAGTTCCCTTCTTCCAATGTGTGGAAAAGCATAGTATCAGCTATGAGAAAGTAAAGGACAGAGATACAACTGGAACTCTCTAAAACAATGGCACAGGGACTGCAATCATGTAACACGTGGCTTCATTTTAGGGAACAGCCTCAGGTTAAAAGGTAAATGCAAAACACACTAATTAGCATCAACTGCTTTCAATATGTTTAAAGTAAGATGCCAGTTCTGAAAGGCTGGGAACTGGTGGATGGTCATAGCCAAAAGGCTTATGTGTGACCTACATTGTGCTAGCCCTCCTTTTCTTTCTCTTGGACTTTATTTTTGGCAGTAAACATGAAAGGAAACAATAGCACATCATGGAAGATCAGTTATGCTCATCTATTCTGTAATCTAACTTTGAGAAACAAGTTCTCATTGAATGATTGCAACAGAAAAAAACGTATATGGACAGACATTATCTACTTAAACAGTTATGTCTATTTAGTGGAAGTATTTTGCTTCAGGACTTTCTGGCCTGTATCCAAGAGATGGAGGTGAAAGTTTTCATGGTTTAGAAATAATTTTATGCCTGCCTATCAATTTTTCTGTTATCTGGGCATGAATCATTAAACAGATCACTGGACAAATGGCTGTAAATTAATTGCTTTAAAAGAATTTAGACCTTAGCAATTGTTGCTTCTCTGTATTTAAAAAGAGGGAAGATTAATTAAATTTATTTTTTAGGTTGTTTGATTTTTTGAAAAACGTATTTTCTTTGATTTTGCATGTTTTGGAGTTGCCCCTAGTGAATTTTATGACATGGGGCATGGGGACTGCAGCATTACTAATTATTTCTAATTATTGTCATTAATATTGCCAACATATTTGATTGCTGTTTTTAAAATACAGCAAACACTTTTAATACAAGATTTTGAGGGTAACATTTTCAAAACCTGAGTGACTAAGTTCCTTTGAAAATGGAACATAAAAAAATTATGTAGCAAAAAGTTAAGCTATTAAGTGTAGTTTTTCAGCATAATCCTCATGTTCTTTCAAAGTGGTTTGAACAACAGTGGTTGTTCAAAACAGTAATTTTACTAAACACTTTTTTTTAAAAAAAAGCTGTTTTTTTCTGAAATCTAGATTAATGGATCTGTTTCAATCATGAAGAGTATTTTCCATTTTAATTTTCCAGTTAAGTGAAATGTCTCCAGAAGAAACATTATAAACTTATTGAGAATACAAGCATTGATTGTACTATTTTAGTATTCATGTGTCTCAAGTAGCAAGTACACTAATTGCATAGATTAGTTTTTATGCTAATTTAGGTTGACTGTAAATAGAACATATTTTCATTTAAAGCTTTTTATCAATTTTAACACTTAATGTAATATTGTATGTACTTTATTCACTTATCTGCAGTTCTACTTCGAATCACTGTAGCTTAGGGCAATTGTGTCATACCATACTGCTAATACCATAGACGTTTATGTTACTTCCTTGGTATAACACACAAGACGCACATAAAAAGTTTGATTTTTCAAGTGCTTCTATACATATTTTTCATGCAGAAGCAACATGTAATTATATGAAGTACTCATTCATTTAATCCTTCTCCATAATTTAGACATTTGTAAATTTTTTAAGGTACTTTGTTTTCAGTCATTCTGGTGTAAAATCCCTTCTCTTTAGTTAGTAGTATACACCACTGGATATTAACAATGTATACAGAATGAACTAACTGATTTATTGTATGATTATTATATGCAGCTGGAATGAAGTACATACTAAAACAATTTGTTGTTATTTTTTAATATTACAATAATTCATTAATTACATTTATTGGGGAAAAACTCACAAGACTTTTTTTAAACAGTATTTCCCCCTTTTCTTTCTTTTTTTTGTTTTTTTGTTACAATAAAGACTCTGGAAGAAATTCTATTCCTATAATAAAGTCACTTATTTATTATAACCTTCAAATTCTGATTTAGTTAATTTTAAGGAAAAAGTTAATCAGTTACACTTAATTAGGTATCAGTCTACATCTAGAGTCAACTCCTAAAACCACCCTTTATGTATATAATCAAAGAATTGACAAATAAATATCAGTGTAAAGAACATACTAATGCTTAAACATTTAGAGGATAGTTAAAGCTGGTGTTTAACACAGCTATTGAAAAAAAAAGTTTAATTTACTTCCCTAATTTCTCAGATTTTTCTTATATATTTTTATAGTGCAAATGCAGTTATTTTGAATAAACACACATCTCAATCTTTGACAAAGCTTTGAAGTGATATCTTTCTGCTCAATCTTTGAAAATGCTTATTACTGGATGAAAAAAATCTCTATTTAAAAATATTATCTTGTAATTCAGTGATGATAATCAATTTAGTAATTAAATTCATTTAAATTCAATAAAATTGCCTGGAACAAAGAAGAAAGAATTCCATGGCCAGGTTAGGTTAACTTCTAGCTTAGTTTAACTTCCTTGGAGGCTCAGATCTCTTGAAAAAGACATGTCAGCCCAGTGATGTGCTAACAACTGGGCATGTGCTTAGAAAAATGCCTCTTGAATACTGCCATTACTGACAGCTCTCACCTTAAGGAAGCACTTGTACTTCTCTTTAAATGTCCTGCAAGAACTTGCTAGCAAATGTAAACAGGCAAAGGATCACAACAGCCAAAGATGATGCTGTAGCACCTTGTCTATATACAGTCTACTGGCTAACTGCATCCATGAGCTCCGTGACCCTTTAGCAGACTCTTATTTCCAAGTAATTTTGTGTTGAAGCTACATGACCTTTTAATGTGCACTAAAATAAATGCATGCACAGCAGTTTGTCCCCTCAGAGAATACACAACCTAATAGCTTGTATCATCTTTCCTCATGTTTGAGCTACTTTTCTGGTACCACTGCTTCAGACATGGCTTAAACATGAGGTATTTTTCTGCCTGGCACACTGTATATTCCCACTGCATTTCCCAAGGGCCTGTTTTATCCCTCATCAGGGCAACACACCTTTTTTGAGTGCCAGATGTTCACAGAGTATGTCTTTCTTGAGTTATTATTGAGGACACTGAATGAAAAGCAATACAGTCTGCAACAGCTGATATGAAAGCCTAAATTAACAGTAAAGGAGGAGAGCTTTTTTATCCCCACTTTGCCTTTGCAAGCATAATGGAAGAGAAGGGATTATACTAACACATAGAAATCTCTCTCTGCTCAGAAACAACTGCTGAGTGATGTTCTTAGAGGCTGACTGGACTCCCTCCTGGGCATTCACTTGACAGAATGTGATGGCAGGGAAGTAACACAATTGTTACCACTTCATTCCTTGCCCCCTTCTACCCATTATGCATCATCATATTCCATACTCAGGGAAGCAGGAAGACAGCAGTTATCTTTCCTATATCTTTTTTTTTCCCCCCACAGCATTGTTGCTTCTTCAAAGCAAATAGATAAAAAAAAGTTAATTCTCCTCTGGAAAACTTCCAAAAAGTGTGGTGGCCTGCCTAGATGAATACAGTAACTTCAAAAATGGATTTAAATGCCTTTCCTTCTCTTCAGACTCAATCAATATGTTACAACACCCAGTTAACATCAGGACTTACTTCCCTTCCTCCCATAAGCTTTCAGAAAGTCACCACCCACCAGCTAAACCCTATGTAAAGACACATCCAAGGACAAGAACGGGGCAGACACACAAAGCCTTATGATCACCACTCTCAATAGTCCAATTTTATTTAAAAACAGTATATACTGAGTTGTGAAACATACTACCTTTAACCACCCATTGCTAGAGTTAGTAAAAAAACTCCATAGTCCCCAAGACCTGTTGGATAGAAGCTTTTCAGCTTTTTTTTTTCCTCCTCAAAAGGAGACATTCATTTCATTATACATTATCTTTTCATTCAGACATTTTGACCTTGTTATCCTAGCCAATAGCTGATGTTCCTCCTGTCCAATTTTATTGCATATCTTGGACCAGCTGAATCTAATCATCTCACCAAAGCCTTAGGTTTGGGTGTCAAGACTGGTGATTAAGAGCAGCAGCTACACTGAACTGCTCTCTGGAGTCACTCTCAGTCTCCCCTCCCATACAGAGGAAGCAGAGCTGGCTGTAACTCCACTAGGCAACACATTCATCTCCATGAGCATCTATGAATCTAGTTTTTCACGACAGGCTATCAGAGATAAGAAATATTGAACACCCAGAGAGTGCTCTAACAGAAGATGATAGTTTGCAGGCTATCATCTTTCACTCACCAGTATCTCTAGTTCCACACTGTTTATTTTCTACCTTAAAAAGCAATAGCTAAACATTTGATTGCTCCAGTGTTTTAGAAAAATTAACAATTCATGTGATTAGCTTCTAAATATGGGTGATAGCTAAGACATTCCAGTAAAGTGAGAGGCAAGAACTCACTTTACAAGCACTCTGTCTCCTCTAAATCCACAATATGTTCCACGACGCAAAGCTGTTAGCAATGATTCTAAGCTTTTCTTTTCATTACCTGCCCCATGTATCTGTACCAGTTCAATGGCATACTAGAACAATTATTTGTACTAGCCACTGCCAAATCTGTAAAATGATTCAGATAAAAGATTTGCCTTTAAAGTAACTGACCTTATGAAATTCTTCTTCTTTTTTT
>VZZY01008502.1:8321-24169 GCA_013400335.1 Eurystomus gularis | reverse complement strand
ATGGCTGAACCAGCATAACACTTGGGCAGATTAGACAAAGCAATGCTGTACTCATTCTACCTGTTTAAAAACTAATATTATTTAAAAATAGTATTAGAGATTAAATTATACTGGAGGAAATGTATAAATATACTTTGCAATGCTGTGGAGTGCCATCTTCAGCTTTGAGCCTAAAACTGCAAGTGTGACATTTTTATCAACGATTCATAAATCCTGAAACAAAAAAAGCCCAGTAATATGGCAACATATAACTTGCTACAGGACAGTTTTGAAATAATTTCTATTTGGACTGGAAAATATTTTTAGAAGGAAAATTCCTTGTGGTGGGTTAACCTTGGCTGCCAGACACCCATGAAGCCATCTTTATTAAAAAAAAAAAAAAATCCACAACAATCATTCTTCCAAGGGTTAAAATATCATACTATAAAAATGTCTGCCTGATAACTAATTTGGTTTTCCGGCTTCAACCTTCGGCCATGTTGGAACTTTCAATATTCATGATTTTTACTGCTACATCATGGATATTTGTATTAATAAATGTCAGGGACTATGAGAGAATGAGTCTTTTAAGCATCCATTTTCATAGATTCATTTGGTATTCGCTGCAATAACAGTAGTTGGATGTAATTTGTGTTGTATTAATGTGAATGTCATATCTATTTTCAAAAAAACTTTGTTCAAATCTAGCATTATTATACTATTAAAATTAGGTGCCACTGGACACTTCAATAAAGATTTATGATGTAGCTGTGTAATGTAAGTGAATCATTGTCTAATGATTATTTAAAATGATAGAAGTGGTGTAGGTCATCTCAAAATGTACCACCAGGAAGGTTTAACTGATTAAATTCCAGAATAATTTCCTTTTAGAAATAAACAACCTGCAGCACTCAAAAATCTGTCTCCAACTGTTCAGCTTCTGCCTAACAAATCTCTAAGTCTGCAAAATATAAGAATTATCAGCCTGTCAGCTTTGAAATACTAAAATGCAATACAGCATCTGCCATTTCATCTGAGGCTGTAATGAACTTCTCACAGTGGTCACTTCCACTTTAATGAAGAAAGTGCTGTTTTGCCACACAAACAATTTTATTTTTTAACACCACAAAACAAGCAGACAAACAAAAATGCAACCTGTTTAAGAAAAAAGAGTTAATGAAAACAAAGGAGTAAGGATTATTAAAACTCATATTTTCAATACCACAGAAAAGTGATGTCATATCTTTGAGATGCATTTTTGGAGACTTTTCAGTCTCAAAATTTCTCCCAGAACTTCAACATTTTTTTCAAACTTCATCACTTTAAAAAAAGAAAAAAATAGATGAAATGCTTGTAGAATAGAAGGCTTTGATTGGTTCTTTTTCAATATATAACTGCTAGCTCTTCAGAATGATTCAAATGTCAGTGTCATGCTTGTTTTATCTAAATCTTTCACCATCACACAGTCAGTGAAGTGGAAATCAGGTTGTAAAACAGATGAGGAAAAAACTACCCTCTACCAGCTGTTTCAGTGATTCACTGATTAAGGTTTTTTTTAAAAAAGAGCAAACAAGAATTTCATGCCATATTTCTTAGGTTAACTAGTTTCTCTGAAGAGTCAGAGTGACAACAAAACCTGAGTGACAATATTTAGAAGCATGAGTTATCTCTTCACCACTAATCATTAGGGCACAAAAATATACAAATCTTATGCATGATTAAGACTGACAAGAAATGTCAATAATTTCACAAAAGGACCAATCAGTTCTGCAAATCCATGCAGCAAGCAGTGCAACAGAATAAAACAGAACGTACTTCAGTGACAAAACAATTGTTGAGATTAGATATTAGGGCTAGAGGAAGGAATAGAGCAACAACAAAAAAAGTTCTTATATTCAAAACAGTGTAGAAGTGAATTTTTACAATGATGAGGTTGTGGATCTGCTTTCATGGGAGGTTTCCAACAATGAGGACACCTCCACTGTCCTACAACAGGCTGGAAGCATAGCCTTACCCAGCAGCCTCCAGGAATCCTTCTTTTACTACAATGTGCTGTGGACATTTTTTATTGACTGGACATCTGCCTCATGGAGGATTCTTTTTTTTTTTTGTTGAATTACAGGCATTCATGGAAATATGAAGGGTTAACTGAAAACTTCTCTAAGCAAGCAACCTGACTGTGTCTCAGGAGGATCTGTCTGATTCTTCAGAACATCATGTGTAATTACAGAATTTAGATTTAATGCAGCCTGTGTGCCTGAAGTTGTTAATAACCAATGAACTTCATAAATGTCTAAAACCTGAGTTGCATAACTTTAACATTAAATTTCCACTATTTATTATCTCCACCATGTATGTTGCCATTCAGAAGTTTCATGAACAACCCATTAGCTCTTGAAAGGATGAAATATAGAATTGAATGGTCAGACTAAATAATTTTGGTTATCTTAGAAATATTGATGATTTAGGGTTCCAGTTAATGGCAAAAGCATCAGGCTTCCCAGACCTGGCACTCTATTCCCTGCCAAAGTATGACAAACGATAAAATAAGATGTTCTGAATACTAACATACCCCATGTCCCAGATCACCGCAGAGTATTGTCAATCCAACAGAAACACCTGTTTAAAGATGACTATATAGTTATTGCAAGAGCTCAGGATTTTGAGTCACAGTTGATTACCTTTCTTAGAGGTGAATCAGATTAAAAGTTAGGGGCTTTGGGGTTTTTGTTTGTTTGCTTGTGTGTGGGTTTTATATATTTTACAAGCACATAGCAGTACAAGGGGAATGTTGCTCCTTTATGGTACACATGATCTAAAGCCAAGCTGCTAACATGTGCAAACTTAAAGGGTCTGAACAGTACAGATGCCAAAAAACCTAGCTAATTTCTGTATAATGAAAAATATTAGCAAATTAAAATACTACTGGTTTAGTCCAAAATATTGAAACAAGACAACCAGGCAAGACACTAAACAATTTTAAAAAAACATAAACAAGTTGAGGGTATTCCTTTTTTAGATCTATTAGGATCTTGTGCGTTGTTAGAGAGGTAAATACAGAATACAAATTGTATTACTTTTAATGAAGATAAGTGGTGTCAGGCTGCACTGTATTTCATGAGAAGGGGATTTATTTGATATCTTCACACATTTCAGATTTCCAGTGAGTCTCTAAATAGCATAATTTCTGTGGAATCTATTGAATCATGATAGACATGGAACAAAGAAGCCGGAATATATTGTATCAATTGTTCATTTGGATTACTGCCTCTTGTCATTTCTGCAAAGAAATCTACAAAATTCATACCGATACCTAATTATCCCCCAAGAAAAATCAAGCCAAATCCCCTAAATATAGATTTCACTCTCTTTTTTCCTTTTTTTGGAAGGAATTCGTTAGGAATTTAGTACTGTATGAGGAAAGAGACAGAGATGAGACAACTTATGAAGGGAAAACTAATCACAGATATAATGACAAATAATTACTTGAATACAGGATCATTAGCAAGAAACCTAAGTGGTTTTTATTTTCCTTTCTACTTCTATTTTGTTTCCTATCTGATAAAAAATAATTTCCATAACACTTTGCATTTTTATAAGCCAGAATATCTTTCAAGGATATTGTTCCAGATGACACTCACTTAAATTCACAAACACACTGTTGCAATATGAAAGCCTTCAGCATAAAAACCACTAATCAATAGTGATGCTGTTTGTCTGAATAAGTGAAGAAATTTCAGCACGCACAAATAAAACCTGACCACATGAGGTGTCAAGCCTTGTTGCATTTGTCAGAGAGAGTGCATGATTTGCTTCATAATTAACAGACCTTGTAGTGATCTGGAAAACACAAAGAAAAAGATAAAAGATTTGAATATGAGCACGTTCTCTTTGCATTCTGCTTTTCCTCCAATAGAAGTTAACATTTTATAAATATCTCTTTCTAGTGAAACAATAAGCCACAGAAATGGTGTCTGAGTGGTTTGTGATGAAGAAAAGTGTTAAAATAAAAGTATCCATTTCAAGGTGAGATGCTTGGATATATTTTTTTACTGTTATGTCCCCTATATTTTTAGTGCTGCTGAAGGTGCTTTATCTCTGAACAGGTGGTTTTTCTAAAATGCCTTTTCAGCACCTCACAGATGAAAAAAAAATTAAAAAATAGGACTGTGTTAGAGGAAGAAAGCTTTGATTCCATTTGGGATTTCCTTCTTAAGTTTTGGGAAGAAATCTGGAAAAAGAGGGAAGCATGACCTAAACCACTGGGCCAGTTGGTAGTACTCCAAAAAAATGGCAAAGCTGTGGGATTTTGACTCTTATACATAGGTGAGAAAGAATAAACAAGAGAAATCTGGGACATGGGAATAATTCCTAGGTTGCCTTAAGGAAATTTACTTTGAAGAATGAGAATAATTAATGTCAGAAACAGATCTGAATATGTTCTAGGTTTATCAGACTGTGCTGGATTATGTTACTCTGAAATCTATATATTTGGTGTAATCAGGTATGACTAACAAAACAGAAGTGAAGGCTTAATTACTTTATAATGTGAATGGACTTCAATAATGTGAACTGCAGTACAAATCCAGAGAGCAAAATATGTGATTATGAGCCATCTGATAGTATCTCAATAACTAGTCCTCCCACTAGTTCACAATTTATTCCTCCCATGGTGTTTAGCATGAGTTATACTGATATATACTCATGGATTATCAAGTTAGCAATGACGCTGAAAAGTTGCCGTGAGCCTTTTGAATATGTTCCCATAATTGTTTTTAATTTACTACAACGAGTTACACTGCTATCATATTTATAAAATCAGTTTAGTACTAGATAGATTTTAATAGAAGAAAGAAAGCTTGTCTACAATTTGTCCTATTTTTCCAGGATAAATGCTTCACTGTAAACTTCATTGCATAGACAAAAGTCCAAGCAGTATCTAGGTTATCCAAAAATCAGACTAATGCATTTAACTTTGTTTTCAGTTCAGGTGTTTCTGAGAAGAAAGCTTTAGGGAAGATGCTGAAATATTTTTTATTTTGTATGCCTGAATGAAAAAAAGAAAGTGCAATGGCCCACTGTCATGGGACTAGGTAGAGGGGATGGGGGGGGTCAGGTGTAAGCTAGTGTTTATATTGAGGTAACCAATCCTGTAGCATGATCCAGTAAACACATCCAGAGGATTTGCCAGTTCTCTTATAACAAGGATTTAGCAGTCACTTTTATTAGAAAGCAGAGATAGTCAGAACCTAAAAATTTTAGTCTAGTAAAGACACTTCTCTTTTACTCAACCCTTAATCTTAAAAAAAACAGAAGGGAATGTGTGCATGAATATGTAGGGACTTAGTCTCTTATATTTTCTTTTGGGGTGTTCAATTATTTTAACTATTATTTCTGAGAGCACTTAGGCACCCACTCTGTAACATCAAGTCTGAAAGCAAACATTACTCAGGCAGAAAAAAAACGATGCTCTATCTCTAGTAGTACATGCATTATTGTCAAATAGGTCCCAGGTGAAAGAAGTTAATAACATTCTGACCTAGCTAAACTACAGACTGTGAATCCTAACTTTCTTCCTAATTTTCTAGTCCAATAAAAAGTGCCTGTCCCAAAGAATGTACACTCTAATCACTGATTTTTATAGCACTATTTTACAATTTCCTGTAATGGCATTAGTTGTAAGCTGATAATAATTGTGCTCCCAGCCCAAGGTGTTTGGTAGGACTTGCTCTCTCAGCAATATAGATACCTTTAGAGTTGCCATCTTCACAGCAACGACTCTATGCACAGGTAATGGTATCAATATTCATAAGAGAAAATAATTGATATAAAACTAGCATTCTATACAGACACACATTATGCTGCGAAACGTAATGAGATACTAGGCAAGACAGTGAATGCCAGAAAAAAAGCTAAAGATGCAGATTTCCACTTGACTGGAGTTCTACAGAAAGTAGAAAGAAACAAGGGTTATGTCACTGTTTAGTAAAGTAATTTTTTGGACCATTGGCTCTGTATATTTTATTTTAAGAGTTCACAACTAAAGAACATGAATTTTTCCATTGAATTTAATTTTTTGTCCTGGTTTTTATGCCTAAGTAAAATTGGTTGGTAATTATCAGTAATGGGAAAAATAATTATATGTTCACAATCACTTCACTGAATAAACTGTAATCATTGAGCCTCCTATGACAACACATTGGACATTAAGTTCTTCAAGTGTAAGTTATACCATGTACTCTTAAATACATGATTATATTTCTTTCTGAACAAGTAAAGGGAAGTATTGATTGGATTTACAGTCCATGTCTTATGCTATTATGGTCTATTTCTTATATTTACAGCTGAAGGAAGCTTGCTGTCCAAACCCTTAGTAATATAAATTTTTAACATTCATTGCAGCCAATAAGGACAGTGAATTTATACAAACTGAAGATGTATTCTACCTTTTTTAAAGGTTGATTTGCAATGATTCCATAAAGGAATTAAGATAATCTAGTTGTAAATTTTGTTTCAACATTTTAAAAATATACCAGATTCCTCTATGAGAAAAGAAAAATTAACAGGAAAAACAAAATAGAAATCGTGACGGCTATTTACACACTTTTTCAGCTGAATCTTAATGTAGTGAAAGATGGGTACCATTTTAGGAATTTAACCTGTTAGTAAATTTTTCTCTTTTAAATAGCCAGATTCGAAGGAACATATTTTTACCACTTTAATTTCCTACAATCTCCTTACTTCAAAAATACTTTGTAAATGAGCTAATACCCTAAATGTGCTCTGCAAGCCTATTCTTTTCCCTTTCTGCAAAATGAAGAAAAAGAATCCACTTGAATGTATTCATCTCATACAGACATCCTCTCTTACCACCTCAAAATTGCACTTCTTGAGTAAGTGTCTGTAAAGCTTGTATTCTGATAAATTTCTTTAAAATATTAAGCATATGAAAAGTGGATAGAGTAAGACCTTGATTTAATAATAAACAGAAAAGCTTAAGTTTAAATAAATAAATAAATGAATAAATGTTTAAATTATGGAAAATTTCTTGCTGCATTAAGAATAAGGTTAGGCTGGGTTGCAATGACATAACTGCAGTACACTGTAAGCATTATTAATTTCAAAAACTGTTTTCTTTGATCCTTGCCATAGAGAAGCCCTAAAACCCAAATATCCTGATCATGTTACTGCTTAACGCAGCAGTTTGACCTTAGAAGCTCTTTCTCCTTCTCTGACCTTTTTGCATTCTTCACAGGGAGAAAAAAATCCAGGAAATATAAAATTTGATCTCTAGACTCTACTTCACCATATAGAAAGCATAGGGTTTTTTTGGTGACAGCTTCATTCATGCAGCAGGCTGGAAAGGAGGCAATATATATCCTAGGCTCAGTGAGGCTTGTCTCTGAAGGTTATTCTTTTTACGTTTTGGTGTACCTGGCAAGGTTCTGGTAGCAGGAGGGCTACAGGAGTGGATTCTATGAGAAAATGCCAGAAGCTTCCCCCACATCTGATAGAGCCATTCCACCTGGCTCCAAGACAGACCTGCTGCTGGCCAAGGCTGAGCTGATCAGTGATGGTGGTAACATATTTAAGAAGGGGTAAACAGCACTGCACAATGGCAGCAGATATCCACCTGCAGCCTGTGGAGGACAACACGCTGGAGCAGGTGGATATTCCATGAAGGAAGCTGTAACTCCATGGAGTGACTGCACTGGAGCAGGCTTCTGGAAGGACCTGTGGCCAAGGGGGGCCCATGCTGGAGCAGTGCATTCTGATGGACTACATCTCATGGAAAGGACCTATGTTGGAGCAGTTAATGAAGAACTGCAGGCTGTGGGAATGATCCTCATAGGGATAGTTCATGAAGGACTGTCTCCCATGGGTGGAACTCCATGCTGAAGCAAAGGAAGACTGTGAGGAGGAAGGAATGGCAGACACAATGGGGTATGAATTGACCACAGGCCCCATTCCTTGTCACCCTGCCCTCCTTGGGGGGAAGAGGTAGATAAGTTAGGAGTGAAGTTGAGCGTGGGAAGAAAGAAGGGTGGGAGGAAGGTGGTTTTTTTATTTATTCTTATTTCTTGTTATCCTGCTCTCTTGCTAATTAGCAAAATTTTTTTTTTTTTTTTCCCAAGTCAAGTCTGTTTTGCCTGTGATGGTAATTACTGAGCTATCTCTCTGTCCTTATCTTGACTTACGAGCTTTTTGTCATATTTTTTTTTGCCCGTCCAGTTGAGGAGGGGGAGTGATAGAATGGCTTGGTGGGCACCTGGTGTCCAGTCATGGTTAACCCACCACAGCATCATATTGTTAATCTTCTACATTTTCCTGTTCTGTGTTCAATTATTTAATCTGCTGTCATGAGACACTTTCCACCTTAAACACACATTCTTTTGTCTCTGCTTTTCACCATACAAACTAACATCTCTGAGAAAGCATTGAAAAGTCAGGTTCTACATCTAAAATTCTGAATTTGAAACTTGGCTACTGTAAAAAAAACAGATCCTTTGTGGATTTTTTTGCTATGACAAGAAAGAGTTTCCCACAAATCTCAAAGTGCACACTTTAAATAGAGTGCGCACACACACACACAAATAATCCCTCAATTCCCACAGCCAGAGCCAGTTATTTCAGAGTATTAATACTAAGCATCAGTCAAGAAGCAATGCAAGATGGGCATAAAACTAGTCATCTTTACAATTAATTACCCATTCTGCTATTTCAGCTCATGTTGCACTGGGCCTTAGTTAGTAAGTATTACCACCAAGAAAAATTCACTAAACACTTAGAAGAATTATTAGTAAGACTGTGAATTTTCTTGGCAGTAGAAAAGATTTGGCTTACATTCCTTTGCTTTTCCAGAATCAAATAAAATGGAAAGTATCTCCCCTCATCTCTTTTTCTACTATTGTTCTTACATACTTTTATTTCTACTATTTAAAACAAAATTATTCAGATTTCTTAAGTTTTGTTGATTTACTAACTTTCCCAAAGAAATGACACAGGGAGTGTTATTTATGTCCCTTACTATGCATGATGCACTCTCATACTACAAATAAAAGCATGGGTTGCTCAAGATGGTAGGCTCATTTGTTGGCTTTCTCATACTTGTACTAAGTCTACATCACTGATTATACAACAAAATAATCTCTTTATGATTTTGAGAAGATGCTGCATTCAGTTATTTACCAAATTACAAAGATAGTAAACAGTTTTCAGATAAAATTTTGTGTTCTCTTTCCCTTTAATATAAATTGGACTTTGTCCACTTGTATGGTATGTATGCATATTGGACCAGGAACCAATTGCACTTAGTGGCATTTTAGAGAACACGTCAAGAAGACACTGATACATTACAAAAAACTCTGTGATGGCGACAGTCCTTTTTCACCCAAATACATTTTATCAACTAACCCATTAAAGGTCTGTCATTCCTTTTTCTTTCTCACTGTTAATACTGATGAATTCTTTGGAACAAAAACTCTACACAAGTACAGGTAGTAATGGTAGAACAAAAAAATGCAAAATTCATACAGAAGTTAGTAAATTTAAGGTCAAAATCTCAATATGAAATGAGTCAAAGGTCCAATTGTGCCCTCTGATTTTACAATAAAATGTATTTTATATGCCATTTGCACATATTGATTAAGATAGGAAAGCACAATATTCAAGGAATCACCCTTTCTTTCCTTGGCAGTATCTAGGCTGAAATGCTAGGATGCCTTTTTGAGCTTCAGAACTGCAGTGACTGAGAAATCTTCACAGCATTTTTGTATAAAATAGTGAGAAGCCACAGTTGTAATTTCAGTTCCTCAAATTACAAAAAGCCAAACCCACAGCAGGGCTTGATGGTTTTGATATTTTAAAAAGTCAAAAAAGTTACACAGATCAAACTCTAAAACACAAAATACAAAACCCCCACATGTGGATGAACTGCCCATGCATTTGGTACTGGTGAAACACCACTTGAGTAGAACATCTCACTGACATCTCACTGAGTTGCTACATAGATCTGCTTTATCTGTTTCTTCAACATTGGTTGTGTAAGTACTGATTTTCATTTTTCTTTCTAAAGATGGACACCAGAAAGGCAAGCTTTTGTCATGACTGCTGCCCTGTGTCTCAAATGGGACACTTCTGAATGAAAAGGACACAGTTCTTTCCTTGAGAGTAACTGAATGCACTCCACACAGAATAGGAAAGACCATAAACATGGGATCAGTAGAAGCCAGTGCAGTAGAGACAGGTGAGAAGTGTCCTGTGAAGGCCAACAGTTCCAGAAGTTGCAAGAGTAATGAAGATCATACAATTTTCCTAGGGATCCAGAGGAAACTACCGTCTTTGTAAACCAATGAGCCCCTGAAAACCACTGGAACGAAGGCTCCCTTCTGAAAGGACAGAGTGGTCTAGGAAGGTTTACTTTCAAACATATTCTATTAAACTCCCAGATCCAGGAGATCTAGGATATGTCTATTGACAAAAATTGCCTTTTGCAGTTGAACAAAGATGTACTTCTGGAGGAAGTTCACAGTGTTATTTGCTTCCATACTTAAAGGAAAGGATAAACAATAGCTCAATCCACACTTAAAGCTGTTCTTGATAGTAAATGAATGGTCTATCAGAGATAAAATGAAACAAATTGCATTTTGAACTAAAACAATAAGATATTTATTCCCTAATGTCATCAACAGAGTTCTCACTAGTAAATGGAAGTATTGCTATTTTTTTTCCTCCAACCTTCTCACACAACTCATTACCCTTCTGCACAATCTGCCTGAGATGGTAAAACAATACAAAACACAACACACGTTTTCTCTTAAAAATCATTTTGGCACAAGCAAACATACTTGCCAAATTCAGGCTGCACAGTTGCATTGTATCTTAATAAAGAGGTACAAAAATGTTGTATTTACTCATCAACACAACAAAGTCAGGAGCTCCACATGCCTGGGATATCTTTAACTACATAAGTGTATACCTCCTGGTGGTAAAATTCCAGGCAGTATCAGGTTCTTGTGTTAAATACTACACTTTCATCAATGTTGGTAAAGAGACTATAAACATTTTGATGGTCATCCTTAAATACAGCCCTCAGAAGTATTACAAAATCTTGGAGGCTCTTTAAAAACTAGAATTCTTCCAACAGGCCTCTATTATTTTTTTGATTATTATTTCTAAAGGCTTTTTTGGCACAATGACTAGCAACTGTCAATATCCAGCTGATGAAAACAAAAATAAAAATAGTTTAAGTATTTATTTTTTATTTTTCAAGAAACCCCACAACCAAAGCAAATCTGGATGAAAAGAAATCCCTACTTGTTTAACGAATACACACCACAGGACTTCATTTAGCTGGTAACACTGAACCTTGAATTATCATTAAGTAGTCATGCTAAACATATTAATTTTGTACAAGTCAGTATCGATATAAGTATCAAATTCAGCACACACCAACATGAAAGTAGGATACATAAAACAGCTTGAAAGGGAAGAGACAGAAAGGCTGGCTATTTTAACTGCTGGCACACTCATCAATGCCTGCTATTTAATTTATTTTTCCTTATTGATCTTTAATACCTCATTCTAGCATAGGTCAGATGGTGATATTTTCAATGACTGAAATCAATAAAAAGTGTTATTTCTTTCACAGATATCTATAAAGAAGAATAAAGACAGATAATTCATTTTAGTTGAGTTCTTTTCACTGGGAAAGTTGCTTTTCATATTTACCTAAAGATGCCACATTGACTTCAAAGAGCCTGACCAAGCATCTACTAAAGTGTACTACATTGATTTTTTTTTTTTCCTTCAAAAGCAACATCTGAAAGTTAGGTATTAGACTGTATTTAAGAACATTAGTAAAGTACTTGATTTTCAGAAAGTGCGAAGACCACTTCTGCAATGAAAAAAATCTTTCAAGCTGAAGATTTATTTTAGTATCAAATTTGAGTTCTACAAACCCCTGCTGAATTCTATCCAAAATTAAGATCTTCATCACTACTTTAAAAAATAGAATTTTATCATGGAATCAAGTTTCATAAATAACTCAAGAAAGCCTGTGAACATCTTTTTATTGACCTCAGAGAATACTGAAACAAATATTTATAGTGGACTGATTTCAACATTCAACTTTAAAAATTCAAGACATGTAAATATCAGGAAATGTTGTAATCATCATGCAGCGCATACAATTTGATAAAATCTAACCAAAAAAACTATGACAATGATAGGCAGCAGTTACACCTATATTGGATAGCAAGTAAAAATTAAAACCATTAAAATTTAGGGTCTAGCAGCACCTACATTTTAACTTGGATAGAAGGAATTGAATTGATTAATAACAAGCCCCTCCATGGAAGCTCCTGTTGGTTAACAGTAACTAGGTAAGTAGCAACTTACCTAGCTTATCAAGATTAATACAGAGAATGTGGCAACAGGGTCAATGTTGAAAGCATTGAAAAGTTATTTGAAGAAAAATAATAAAACTAAGCAAGAAACTGAAGCCAGCAGACTTCAGTCTCCGATAACACATTCATGTACTGTTGGAGAGTGTAAACACTAATAAGAGCAGGAAAAAAAAAAAAAAAAAAGGGAAGGATCTCTGAACACTTTAAACTGATACAATAAACTATCCTAGATAAAAAGTTCCATGTTCAGCACTGCCATTGAAAGATACAGGAGGTACAGGATCTGTATGATGATAACATACCTGATAAAAAACTATACTGTTCAGGTGTCATTTCTGTCATCATAATGATCCCAAAATACTATCTTCAGACTGCAGATATGCTACCTAGGTTATTCTGAACTTCCTGCTCCATTGTTATTTAAGATCTTACCCATCTACTTAAGAACTTCAGGGTAGTACTATGACTTTGCCTTGTTTGTTTGTCATTCTCTACATAGTTTCACACAAAAGTCAAAAACTCCAGTCCACAGTCCGATATAGATGAAGGATAGAGGAGAAGGGAGGCTGACTTTTGAAATTTATGCTTATAATGTCAAAGATAAGACTATCTGTTTTATAACTGGCAAAAGGGATAAATGCTTCCTTTGGAAAATTTAGGGTATGAAGAAGGTTACATTTACACAACAATATAGAAACCTGGAAAGAAGAATATTGTATTTTTCTTTTAGTGATTAGAATTTTACCAGGGAGCTTTAAATGGATATGGTTTATTTAACTGCAGAACATGCAGATGATCTCTGTCCATTTATAAGCAGGAAAGAGATTCTACCACAGAAGTTACAGCCCAGAACTGATTCTAAATGAAGATTCTTTGAGCAGCTTCAGCCAACTGCCCAAGAAGGAAGCAGGAATAGAATTTAAACAGATCATCAATTATGTTAAAGCAGTCTTGAGTACTTTGATATAGTCGAGCTTCCTATAAGCTATCCACTTGGGAAACAGAAACAGTTTGCATTTTTAATTCACTTATTTTCCAAAAAAATGTGTTTCATCTCATCTTTGAAACTGTAGTTATATTTCTTCAAATCATAAATGTGATACTGTCATGTTGACTCTCACAAGTAAAAGATTGAACACATGGCATGTAGATGATACATGTTTTGTTTCAGGAAATAAAGTACACAGGCATAGGCGTACTTACTAAGGAATTAAAAAACTGGAAAGTCGAAATGATCAGGCTTGTACAGGAAATGCAGTAAACTTATTTCAGTAAAAATATTTCTATTAAATTCTATTTATTTTAAAATACTCTATTATATTATTAAAACATTCTATTGTGTTCTAAAAAAACTAGTACTAGGCATCTGACATTAGATAGCTCGTTATATACAGGTAATATGCTCTTAGACAGAATTCATTTGGAATTTTCCTTCCCCCACCCTCCAACCATTTCTTCAACAGTTCCAACAGCTCTTTCACTCAGGGATGGAAATTATGTCAGCCTCCTTACTGATAAATGTAAAAGGAATCTCTAACTTCTTGGCTTCATGGGAATCTCTGCTGTGAGCACATTCACTGTAGGGAGTGCCAGATAGTCTGGCAACTCTGCATGTTTTCCTGTGAAGTGTTAACTTCTTGTGATCACTCTATCACGACTAATCTATAAAGCACGTATACACACAGGGTACAAGCAATTTAAAAAAAAAAGTTGTAAATAAATTTGTAAGCATTAAAACGTCTTCTGAAAAAAAAAGAAATCACCATCTGAGGTTGGATAAAAACTGTAGTCACCAACTAGTTACCATGAAACATAGGGAGGTTGGGATTATACTTCATAACATCTAATCACAGAATCACAGAATGGTAGGGGTTGGAAGAGACTAATGCTGTAGTCTTCTAATGCTGTAGTCATGACTATTAATGCTGTAGAGGTTTTCCTCTTCAGTTCTTTTATTGGCTAAACACAATTAACATTTATTTCCTTAACTTTTCATTTTGGTTTTTTTTTTTTTTCCCCTCAACTTTCATATAAATTATAACCTTTTTTTCATTCTCAGTCTCTTAACTTTCTTAAAATGTACTCAGAGCTGGTGAAATGGCATCAAGGGCAAGAAAAATCCAATCTGACTACTTGATGTACTTTGTGCCATGGATCCTACATCATAATAGCTCTTACTCATAATTTTTCCTTAAGAAATGTGTTTCTTTACTTGCTTCCAACAAGTAGCATCCTAAAAATGTTAAGGATTCAATCATCTGTAAGGATACTGCCACCGCAAAATGCACCACCAGTATTCAGGTACGTAAATCTTGCATTTACTTGTTGATTTTTTACTAACTTATTATTATTATTCCATTTACAACTATTGCTACCATAATCTATAGTAAGATGAATTATGACATCCATCAGAAAGAAAATGTCAGCAGCCACCAAATGTTACCAGTCTGGCATGTCTACCTTAATACATTCACTTATTTATATTTAGGTGCCAGAATTTCATGTCAAAGGGGAGAACTTGAGGTTTCTGTACTTCAGTGTGTTATTTATTAGCTGACCACAGGTCTGGTTACTGCTCTTCCCTTTCTCAGAAACAAAAGTGAAGTGAGGTAGGGAGGCAGTAATGAACCAAATGTAATCCTGTGGAATGTGAGGCAGCACTCTGCTGAGTTTGTTGGGTGTAATGAGTGAAAGAACATATGGAATTCATCATAAGGGAGTGATTGTTCTATGATAATCAGATATCTAAAATATTTTAATCAAAATATTATTCTACTTAAGACAGAAAATACCTGCACTTGATGGATAAAAATAAAACACCAACAGAAACACCAACTAACTCTGAGGAAAATACTTACAAAGTGACAAAAATTAATGTAAGATAACAACTATTTAGAGCTGTGAAGAATGCTATTGCTCTGTTAAATGCAGTTCTCAGCATTTAACTGATCTAGGCCAAAATGAAGGTTCCTAAAACTCCTGTTGCCAGTTAGAGCAGGGTTTACCAGATTACATGTATTCACTCATCCACCCAAATGTGTCAGAATCTTAAATACAACTTTCTTTAGCTGTAACAGAATTTTTATTTATGTAATTTATCCTTAATGCATGAAGTTTGAAGAGCTCAACTCTTCCTATGTGGGAGACAGACCCCCCCCCACATTAATGACGTCTTGTTAAGCCAGCAAGGAAAGGACTAAGTGACCAGAGGTGTCCGAGAATGCCCGCGAAGCCGGGGCCCCACCAAACTACAGCTCCCATAAGGCCCACCATGGCCGGCCTGGAACCGGAAGCGAGGGGGCAGGTCGCCAGAGCCTACGGCTATATCACCCAAAGAACGCCTGAACTCGTGAAGTTTGCTGAGAGCGAGGCTACTGCTCATCGCCTGTCACCTATTCTATTCATCTTGGCATGGACAATTTCTGATACTGGGAAAAAGGGCATGCTGACTGGGGTGTTTCC
>VZZY01008501.1:178797-193572 GCA_013400335.1 Eurystomus gularis | reverse complement strand
CCAGCAGCGGAGCTAAAAGTTCTGCTTGATGGCCAACACAGAGGCCGACCCAGTCTTGCCCTTGACCATAGCAGGAGGCATCTGGCCAGCCTTAATCCTTTCACCTGCTTGTGAGATTCATCCAGATGTCAACTTCCATTCAGGGCCTATTGCTCAGGCCCCAGCACTTCAGCATCCGCTCTGGGTGAGCTGCTGGAGCAGGGAGGTTGGATGAGATGGCCTCCAGAGGTCTCTTCCAACCCCCACCATTCTGTGATTCTGTGAAAACTGGTTATGCTCTGAAGGGGAAGTTATAATGTTGGAAGAGGAGCTAAACAGCATTTGAGGATCATCAAATAAAACCTGAACACAGCAGAGGAAGGACGGTTGCGTCTCTGGGCCTTCAGTAGGGAGTGAGGGTGGGACTGGCCTCGTGCCGTTCAATGCTGTTGCAGAAGGAGGCTCTTTAATAAATAAAAGTTAGCAAAAGGTTCCACTTATCATGTGGTCCCCTGTGTCATAACGTGCCTGCGTTTGTCAGTCCTCCTGTCATCTGGAGGCTTTCGTGGAACCCGCTGCGTTGTGTTTTGGAACCATTGCTGCTCGGGCCGGCGTTAGCTGTAGCACAGGGATCACCCTGCCCTTGGCCTCCTGCGTTACCACGGCCCTTGGCTTCCATTGAAGCTACATAGCTCTGAAGACATTATTTTTCTTCTTTTTGTTCTTTCCTTTTCTTAATTTCCAGGAAGAAGCATGTTTATTCAAACCCAGGACACACCAAATCCAAATAGTCTGAAGTTTATTCCGGGGAAGGAAGTGCTGGAGTCGAGGACGATGGAGTTTTCCACACCAGCCGCAGCGTACTGCTCACCTTTAGCAAGGTATGAAACACATCGGAATTTGTTGGGAGGGATCAGTGTGGGCGCTGTGTCCTCAGCCGATGGTTTTAAGCACAGCTTTGGGTCATTCTGCTCCTCTTTAGGAGCAGCTTGGTTGGGCTTCAGTTTTAAACGCTGCTCTATTTGTGCATGAAATGAAAGCTGGGGAGATGTCGTTACTGAAGTCGCCTTTCTGTGTGTCTGTACTCCCCACGTGGTCTAGTTTATGCAACAGGATTGACATATACTGTAAATCAGTCGTCTTGAACAGTTGCTGCATCACTGGTGAGACCTCTGGCCCTGGTTTTGCAACATCATTCGCATCAGAATGCCCTTAATTCGAGGAGCTGCCTGGAAATCGTGCAGCTTTTCAGAACTGGGAAATAGCATAAGGAAGTAAAGAGTCCCCAGATCCCATGAATTAAATGCAGTAGCTCGCTTGCTCTGGCTGATGCTGGGGCAAACCTGATCAAAGCCAATGGAGTTTTCCTTCCCGGAAGGTTTAGAATGTTTCAGTCAAAGGAAGGCCAGTTTTGGCCCAAGTTTTTGGGCTGGATCTGTAAGAGGCCTTGGGAATTGCGGCTTCCAACACCAAAATGCATAATGTGGAGTAAGGATCGCCGAGCAGTTAATCAATTCCTATCATCTTGGTACGGAGGGGGTTTGGAGCACCATTGCAAGCCTCTCTGGCAATATTCTGAAGCACCCATTTTGTGGAAGGGCTTAAATATGAGGGTGAGATGCAGAAATTCTGCTGTAGGTGACCTCTGGAGATCCTGGTTTAAGTCATCTTTGTGCGTGCCAGAACAATTACACGCAAAAGTCAAAGCTGTTTCGTGTGACGGTCTCTCCAGGAACCGTAGTTACCAAACCCGCGGCTCTGACGTCTCCAAAGGTCTCCTGCAGAGCTGCGTGAGAGCAAAGACCTTTACAGGCAAAGCTCTGCGATTTAAAGGAATAAATACAACGTGGGAAGGTTTGGGGGACATCAAAACATGTCAGCGGAGTGCTGAAGCCGTGGGATCCGATTATGCCACGGTGTGTCAGGTTGCTGATGAAACCGACTGTCAGAAAGTGGCTTTTTGTTGTCGTACATCAGCAAACAGATGTTTTCATCAAAGGTGTGTGTGTGAGAGGGTGTGTGCCGTGGGGAACAGCCCGGTTGTGTGTTTTGTGCGGGTTAATGGCAAAAAAATTGCCTACTCCGTTTTATAACTGGTTTTGTAACTGAACACTCACTTATTTTAAAAGGGAATATTCCTTTTTCCAAAGAAGTAATAAAAGCTGCCTGCAGGGAAGGGGGGAGGGGATGATTTAATTGATCTGAGATGGTTTGATGCACTTGCATAATTCCATTGAGTAATTTTAAAATGCACTTGGTTTAGTCATATAAAAGCCTAATACACGTGGAAGTGTTTCATGTGAGGAAATTCTCTCAAATGGGTATTGTGAAATCTCTTCTCTCATTTTTCATCATGTGTCCCTTTGTGATAAGATTTCCAATTCCTTCCTTCGTTGCATTGTTGATGTTTTCCAGCCTTTCAGGAGAAAAGGTTGGTTTGTTTTTCCTTAATTACAAAACCACTCTCACATTCTTACGCCGTATTTACCTCTGGGTGTTTCCTACTTCAAACGATTTCTTTGTATTTTTTACCTTTCAGGAATAGCATCGTTTTATTCTGTAGATGAATGTGTTGGGTTTTATCGAACCATTTGTAAATCGGTCTCTCCAATCTCATTCTGCTTTTTAAACTTAAAATGCTGTAAAAAATCTGCTCTTTCCTATTGTCTTAAGTTCTTGCATTTCTTCGGATGTGTGCAAATAAGAAATGGAGAGGGAGTAACTCACACTCTTGTGGGAAGTCCTGCAAGATGTGTTTGGTTTTACTCCATACGCCGCTTCGCAGCAGGAGCTCCTGGCTCTTCCTGAGCTGTTGGTGAAGTATCTCCGAATTTCACTTAATGGTTTTGGGTTTAATGCTTATTTTTGTCTAGAAGTGTATTCTAGAGCTTGCTTTCTGTGACAGGGTAAATCTTTAGGAGTTTGTCTGAATCACGAGTGCATTTTTGGATTCTTGTTTTGTTTTCCTACCAGACAGTTATTCAGAATTGAAGGAGTTAAAAGTGTTTTCTTCGGACCAGACTTCATCACAATCACCAAGGTAAGTGGAACGGGGACTCAGAGGTCCTAAAGATGTACTGAGGTTCCACTCTCTAATCGATGGCCCTAGAGAAGATCCAGTCAAACTCCTGGACATGTGCAGTGAAAGCACCAGAGGCAACCTTCACAAGTGGTGTAGAGGAAAGTGCCTCTAATGTCCTCTTCACTCTGAGAGTGTTGAGACCCTGGCACAAGTTGCCCAGGGAAGCTGTGGATGCTCCATCCCTGGAGGTGTTCAAGGCCAGGTTGGACGGGGCCTTGAGCAACCTAGTGCTCAAGTCTAGTGCTCAAGTCTAGTGGGAGGTGTCCCTGCCATGGCAGGGGGTTGGAACTAGGTGTTCTTTGAGGTCCCTTCCAACCCAGACCATTCTGTGATTCTATGATAAAAGAAAAAAATAAATGGCAATGTGAATAAGCACTGGAGTAGGTTGCCCAGGGACACTGGAGATTCTTTGTTCTTGGAAATGGCCGGCATTGGGCTGGATGAGGCCCTCTGCAACACAGCTTGGATGTTGGCTCTGTGCCCACCAGGAAGCAGGCCTAGATGAGCTCAGAACACATCCAGAGGAGGCAATGGAGTGAGGCAGTGCTGTGTGCCCAAGGCGTGGAGCTCCTGCCAGCAGAGATAAGGGCTTGTGTAATTACCGGGCAGTTCCTGTGTGAAGAGCACAGGGCAATTCCGTGAATGATGGATGGGCTTAGAATGACATGAACCAAATGATCTTGAGTCTCTGAAAGAGGTGTCACATAAGGTATTTGGGAGACTTTCCCGTCTTTTTAGTTAATATTTGAATAGCACTTGGCTTGCAAGTGAGGAAACCTTTCCTTTGACTGTACAGATTGAGTCTTACTGAACTTTTTTGGTGAAGCTGGGCTTGACAAAACCATGGAATCAAATCCATGCATCAAACGTGAGAGCCCATTATGATATTTTGGTATTTTTAACTTAAGAAGAATCTCTGCATAACTTAATATTGTTAGTCAGCTATTGACATTCTGGTTTTAGTCTTTTCTTTTTTTTTTCTCCTTTCTTCTGATTCTCATAGGATAGCGAAGACCTGGATTGGAACCTACTGAAACCAGATATTTATGCAACTATAATGGATTTCTTTGCCTCTGGCTTGCCTGTCGTTACTGACGAGGCACCCAGGACAGATACAGGTAAATCAGACCCTTCGGGAAGAGGCCTTTGGGTTTAGGTTTTGTGACATCCCGAAGAGCCTCCACTCATCCCTCACAAAAGCATTCCAGTGTTTTAAGGGACATTATGACTGTTGAATTCCTCCCTGCTCTGTTGTGTCTGGATAATGCTTCTGCGAGACTCAGCACTGAGCTCAAAATTACATCCAGAGCTGCTAAACCCAGACGCGTTCTTAATTCTCCTGCTGAATTTTTTAGATGGCTGAAACTTTCCTTCTGGGGACCCTGCCTTGACCCATGGAATGTTGGTTGTCCCTTCCTTTAAAAAGTGGCACTGCCATTGTCTGTTAAGGCCTCTGCCTGGTGAGAACTCTGAGCCAATACTGATTTTTGTGGGCAAAAAGGATAATGCAGAAAAAGATACTCGCTCTGAATTCAGACTTGTGCCTTTTGGTTCCAGTCCCCTCAGCGGTGTTTTTACACTATTTCGTTCTGCCGTTGTGAATGTGCAGTGCTAGGAATCACATCAGAATTTTCTCCCCGTTCTGATTTGCACATTTTTCTTTCCCAAGCTGCATCGGAAGAAGATGATGAAGTTGTCCTGATGATTAAAGAACTGCTGGATACAAGAATCAGGTAAACCGGGAACGTTGCTGCTAGATGGAGGGAGTTAGTCGGCAGATTAATTTATTTACTAGTCTTAGTTTATTTAGTCTTTATTTAGTCTATATTTGTAACTTTTTTTAAAAAACCAGTAATTTTTTCCTGTGTTGTATTAATCTCTGTCTGAATTGTAGGCTTCCTTCCCTTCCAAGTATTCAAAGTAGTTTATACTCTTGTATCACACTCTAAAGGAACATTTACCAGAGAGTTTCCCTCCCTGTCTGGGCATCAGGGGGTTTTGTCCCTGCGTTTTTCTTGGTATTTTAACACAGCTTGAGTTTAGAAGCTGGTGGTAACTAATGAAGTCTCAAGAGCAGCTGTGGATCATGGTGTTTACCTGAAGTGTATTTTCATGCTCATTAATTGCCTTCCAAAGTGAACTGAAAGGAATAAGCAACTTGACATTTTAGATGCAGGGGAAGATGTCCGATGTGTTTCTGAAGCTGTGAGATCTGATGGCAATGTCTTCCCAGAGTTACAGGAACCAGAAACTTGTATGTGGGTCGAAGTCATGGAATTCAGTTGGATTTTTCCAGAAGCTCTGATGAACCTGGGATTTATAATTTTGCTTAATCCTGCATTTAAAAGTGATACATAAAATCACTTTTTTAACTGCTGCATTTCAAAAGTGGTATTAAAAAATAGCATTTGGGTTATCTCACAGCTGACACGTGGTACCGGTTAATCTTCCTGAAAGGAAAAAGGGAGAAAACCAGAAATAAGCTGGAACATGTTTCCCCAGCATACGCTGAAACACGTAACCCGAGTATTCTGTTGTGTAAAGCCACGACAGAGGTAACATCAGGAGGCCCTGCTCTTGCTGCCTGTGTGGTCACTCACGCTCCCTCTGCTGTGTTAATCCTTGATTTCCCAGTGGCTTTCCATAACGGGCACAGAATTTCTGCCCAGATTCCTTGTTTTCCCCATGTTTTTGTGTCATTTCCTTCCCCCTGTGCCCCTTGGTGGACCAAGAAGCTTTTGATGAGAATATTGGCAGTGGTGTGTCTTACTTCCAACTACACAGAGCCCAGTGATTCATACAGAGCATTGATTGTTTAGTTGATCCAAAATACGTGCCTAAGAAGTTGCAGGATGGAGGGAGAGCAGATCTGAAAGGTCTTGTGGTGTTAAACGTTTTAATTTCAACGAAGAGAAATGGAATTTTTAGTCATGTTCTTCGGTTTTCTGGAATGGAGATAATTTGCTGTGGCGAGTTGTTCGTAAATGTGTCAGATTCATCGCTTGTTCTCTTAGGAGTGTAAGTTCTCAAAGAGTTATTTTGGAAATCGGTATAAAGAGCGTCTGTTAGAGGAACTTGATGGTTTTAGCTTGGTCTGGGGAAATGTTGCTATGGGGATAGAGTTACAATGCTGGCCATTTGTGCTTTCGAGAGGAGACTGGGCTGCAGAAATGCTAATGGCACCAGGAGGTGATCTTATCAGATGCTGCTTTCTTCTCCCGTTAGCAGGATTCAGCTTTTATACTCGGAGCTTTTTTCTGTCACTATGGTGAGCTGCGTCTTTTAGGGAAGCGCTTCAGGACTTAGCGCTGTCCTGAGTCAGGTAACAGACACACGGGCACCCTGTGGTAGGACACACCGACGCCTTTGGCACGCAGTGGAGGCAATCATTGCTACACGTGGAGAGGACCTCGAGGCTAACGAGCACGTCTTTGCAGGCTGAATCGAGCTCTGCTCTGAGGCGCTTACCCTCACCCCCAGAATTTCAATGATTCCTTTGTACGATGGTTGCAAATATGTTTTTCTTAATGTCCTATGAAAAAACAGTAGCTGTCAATATGAGAGTCCGGCAAAGTATGAGTTGTTGGACATTGGAACCAGGTGGTTGTGGAGAAAGAGGGCTTTAGTTACCATGACTTGACCGTTCTTTGTGTGTCTGAAATGGAGCTTTACTAATGATTTCTGGAAGGACCTTGAGCACTGTGTCCAGTTTTGGGCACCACAGGACAAGAAGGACATTGAGGTGCTGGAGCGGGTGCAGAGAAGGGCAACGAAGCTGGTGAAAGGGCTGGAGAGCATGCCCTGTGAGGAGCGGCTGAGGGAACTGGGCTTGTTTAGTCTGGAGAAGAGGAGACTGAGAGGAGACCTCATTGCCCTCTACAACTACCTAAAAGGAGGTTGTAGCGAGGCTGGTGTTGGTCTCTTCTCTCAAATTAGTCATGATAGGATGAGGGGAAATGGCCTCAAGTTGCATCAGGGGAGGTTTAGATGAGATATTAGGAAGGAATTCTTCACTGAGAGGGTGGTTAGGCACTGGAATGGACTGCCCAGAGAGGTGGTGGAGTCACCATCCCTGGAGGTGTTTAAAGAACGAATAGATGCGGCGCTTGAGGATGTGGTGTAGTGGTTAGAGAGATGCTGGGAGAAAGGTTGGACTTGATGACCCTGGAGGTCCTTTCCAACCATAATGATTCTGTGATTCTGTGAAACCTATTTCAGCTATACTTGCTTTAAATGGAGTATCCTGTTCCATCAGGCCGACAGTGCAAGAAGATGGTGGTGATGTTATTTATAAAGGCTTTGAGGATGGGATCGTGCAGCTGAAGTTGCAGGGGTCATGCACCAGCTGTCCCAGTTCCATCATCACCCTGAAGAATGGGATACAGAACATGCTCCAGTTCTACATCCCTGAAGTAGAAGGCGTGGAACAGGTAAGGATAACCGGGCTGTGAGGGTGAGGGAGGTGATCCCTCCAGTATGCCCGTGTCCCTCTCTGCTGAGGAGTCCACAACTAGACACTGTGTTTGCCAGCGACTGTCACCTTTGTGCTTTGTGCGATAACAAGGGACAAGCTTTTGTCCCCTAAAACGCATTTCTTTTGCTTTCTCATTAAAAATCCGATATGCTGTAATGATTATTCCAGTGGCCTTTGTAATAACTTGGCCAGCTCCTATTAGCGGTTGGACTTGATGACCTTGAAGGTCTCTTCCAACCAGAACGATTTGATGATTCTATTATTTCAGCCGCATTTCATAAAATCATGTAATGTATTGGGTTGGAAGGGACCTTCCAAGGTCATCTAGTCCAACCCCCCTGCAGTCAGCAGGGACATCCCTAACTAGATCAGGTTGCTCAGAGCCTCATCAAGCCTGGTCTTGAATGTCTTCAGGGATGGGGCCTCCACCTCTCGGGGCAACCTGTGCCAGTGTTCCACCACCCTCATAGTAAAGAACTTCTTCGTAATGTCTAATCTCAATCTACCCTTCTCTAGTTTCAAACCATTGCCCCTCGTCCTATCACCACAAGCCCTTGTAAACAGTCCTATCACCACAAGCCCTTGTAAACAGTCCTCCTGATGTTCTTGGTTGCAAGTTTTTCGTACCTTCTTCACGTGCCTGTTGTCATCCAGCGATGTGGAATAACCACTCTTCTTCTTGGCTCCACCAAGGATTTGATGTCATGAGCTGTCTATGCAATCCTGTGGGACGGAGGGTTTGGATTGTTACCTAAGCTGCTTCTGGATTTGATTTCAGGTTGTTGACGACGACGACGACGTGGAGAAGGAAGCAAATTCTACTTGAGCTGGCATCGTCTGTGGCCAAATAAGTATTTACCTCTTAGTGTACGTAAACTATTTTTGTGCTGAGGAACAACCAAATTTGCCTTTTTTTTTTCCCAGAAAAATAGTCACACTTCTATCTCTGAAAATGTATTTATTAAATGCCCTGAGTTCAAAAAAGAATCCTTTTGCTCTGCTCTGTGCTATCTATTAAGAAAGAAGTGGTGGACTTTAAAATGGGTGATTGTTCTTTCATACAGAAAATCCAAGGCTTAAAAAAAAAAGGAAGAACGCCAAAGGAACGTTTCTTGACTCTTTTTTGTGCAAGAGAATTGTTAAATGTTTATTTTTGTTCCCCCAGACCTCCTTATGGGACTTGCAGGACTCTCTGCCCTTGCTCTGTAACTGGGAAAGTCAGGAATATTAATTTTACCAAGTCTTGTTAAAAAGCTTTTGATTCTTCTCAGACATTTTGGTGTGAAAAGGAACCTCTACCTTCAGTGGTTCCTCCTGGAGGGTGTGGTGTTGCGGGAAGTTACCTGCTCACTTACTAGTACTCTGCAAACAATAGCAACAGAAAGAAAAAGCCTGAGTTGTTAGGTATAAAAATCTTATCTCTGAAACCTTATCAGCTTTAGGAAGACTAATTAGCTTATTTAAAAGTGAAATTGCTCAGCCACCATTAGCAGTCTGTTTAAACTTGCAAGAGATGATTTCTCAGCGTCTGGAGATGGATTCCAGGGCAGGAATGACCCTGGGAGGCTGGCTGAGGAAATTCCCGTGTTTGCCTTCGCTGTGTCCCGTGCGTTCCCTCCGCGGTGCCAGGGAGCGCAGCGTCTGTGTGACTTGGCTGCTCCGGCTGAGCCCGGGAAGACGTGGCAGCGCGGGACACGTTCCAGCTTTAGAGACTATGGGAAGGGAAATATTTGTTGTTCTGACATTGAAATACGTAAATGGGTCTTTACGAGTACTTGTGTTTACTTGCGTGTAGGGCTTAGTTTCCTCCTGGTGCCTGGCTTGGGTGGATGGCTTTGCTAGCGGAAATTAGCAGCCCTGAGGAGAAGACCTGGGGGAGCTGGTTGATGAAAAGCTGCACCAGAGCCAGGAATGTGCGAATGCAGCCCAGAAACCAGCCGTGTCCTGAGCTGCATCAAAAGAAGTGTGGCCAGCAGGTCGAGGGAGAGGATTCTGCCCCTCTGCTCTGCTGTGGTGAGACCCCACCTGGAGGACTGTGTCCAGCTCTGGAGTCCTCAGCACAAGAAGGACACGGACCTGTTGGAGCAGGTCCAGAGGAGGCCCCAGCAATGATGGGAGGGCTGGAAGCCCTCTGCTGGGAGGCAGGGCTGGGAGAGTTGGGCTTGTTCAGCCTGGAGAGAAGGCTCCAGGGAGACCTTATAGCAGCCTTGCAGTATCTGAAGGGGGCCTACAAGAAAGCTCAGGCGGGACTCTTCTCAAAGGCCTATAGTGATAGGAGGAGGATTAATGGGTTAAACTGGAGAAGAGTAGATTTAGATTGGAAATTCGGAAGAGGTTCTTCACTCTGAGGGTGGTGAGACCCTGGCCCAGGTTGCCCAGGGAAGCTGTGGATGCCCCATCCCTGGAGGTGTTCAAGGCCAGGTTGGACGTGGCCTTGAGCAACCTGGTCTAGTGGGAGGTGTCCCTGCCATGGCAGGGGGTTGGAACAAGGTGATCTTTGAGGTCCCTTCCAACCCAAACCATTCTATGATTCTATGAAATACTATTTCTTTGCTGCCACGGCTGAGCTGAGTTTGGAGTAGTTCTTTGGCTCATGGTTGTAGTCGTGTTCCCCACGCACAAGGATTTGACAGCCTCCAGTACGTTCCCCTCTTCCGCTCCTTGCTGCTGCAATTCCACCAAGTCCCAAAACAGGATCAATTAAGTCAGTGAGCGATTTCTGTAGCGTGCAGATCAGCACGTGGTGGCCGTAAACCTCATATTACTTGTTAGAAATTGGAAAATAAATATTTTAGCAAAATATTTCTTCAGTTTTCATGGAGAGTAATAACTTACAGTCATTTCAATTAGCCGCTCAGCGTTTGGAAATTGGTTTGAAATGTCCCTGTTTTCTTCACTCTATTGAAAGCCTGAGCTTACAAGAACTTTGATTATAAAATCCCCCTCGAGGTGAGCTCAGACTGTCCGAAAGAGAGCTTGTGCCAACATGATCACCGTGGTCTTTGTCAGCAGACCATAGAATGGTGAGTAATGTTTCTGGTTTCTCAAGAATAGAGCTTTTTAGGCCTGATTTGTCAAGTGAATGCACTATACAAACCAAAACTTCAACAGCAAAGTAGCTGGTTTGTGTGTTAAATAAAATGTGTCTCTTAAAGCTGTGGTCTTTGTTCTTCAGCTGTACTGATCTCTTCCAGGTCCCGCAAGGATCCGGTGCTGGATCCAGTTCTGCCCCTGTCTTTGCGTTTCCAGGCTTTGTTTGAAACGGGATTTCCATTTGTACAAACTGACCAAATTCACCCTGTGTGTGCTGAGGCTGAAGATGAAGCATCGTGTGGTCTTGAGATGGAAGAGATTACATGTCAGCGTGTGTCCTCAGGCTCGGTCGTGGAGAGAGAAGCGCGTAACGCTTGTGTCCCCTCCTCCTCCCTCTGTTCTGTCCCACCTCAAGGTGAGCTCTTCAGGGCAGTGGTTGTGTTTCCATGGCATAAAGCAGCCGGGGAGCCCTCCAGCTCTGGGGAAATGGGAGCAGAGTGAGGGGGTTAAGAGCCAATCCTCTCCTTGGAGAGCAAAACAGAACCCAACTGAATTTGCAGAATTAACGAGAACCATCAACTGCACCAGTGTGGTAAAATCATCAGCCCGAGTTTGCGTGTGAGCCTTCCAAGCTCTGGAGCCATCGCCAGAAATAGAATCACAGAATTGTTTTGGCTGAAAGAGACTTTTAAGATCATCAAGTCCAACCGTTCCCCCAGCACTGCCAGGGCACCACTAACCCGTGTCCCTCAGCACCACATCTCCACGGCTTGGAAACCCCTCCAGGGATGGGGACTCCACCACTGCCCTGCCCAGCCTGGCACAGCCCTTCACAGCCCTTCCCACCAAGAAATTGTTCCTCCTGTCCAACCTCAGCCTCCCCTGGGGCAACTTGAGGCTGTTTCCTCTTGTCCTGTCGCTTGTTCCTTGGGAGAAGAGACCAACCCCACCTGGCTCCAAGCTCCTGTCAGGGAGTTGTGCAGAGCCAGAAGGTCTCCCCTGAGCCTCCTTTGCTCCAGGCTCAACACCCCCAGGTCCCCCAGCTGCTCCTCACCACACTCTAGACCCTTCTCCAGCTTCGTTGTCCTTCTCTGGCCACACTCCAGCCCCTCAAGGTCCTTCTTGTGGTGATGGGCCCAAACCTGACCCCAGGATTGGAGGTTGGGCCTCCCCAGTGCCCAGTCCAGGGGGACAATCACTGCCCTGCTCCTGCTGGCCACACTGGTGCTGACCCAAGCCAGGACGCTGGTGGCCTTCTTGGCCACCTGGGCACACACTGGCTCCAGCTGGCTGTTGACCAACCCTGCCCAGGTCCTTTCCCTCAGGCAGTTTCCAGCCGCTCTGCCCCAGCCTGGAGCGTTCAGGGGGTTGTTGTGACCCAAGGGCAGGACCCGGCCCTTGGTCTGGTTGACCCTCATCCCATTCACCTCAGCCCATCCATCCAGCCTGGCCAGGTCCCCCTGTAGAGCCTCCTGACCTTCTAGCACATCATCACTCCTGCCCAGCCTGGTGGTATCTGCAAAGTGACAGGATGCCTTGCTCCCCTCACCAGATCGTGGCTGGCTGGTGTCTAATGAGAGGTTTAACGAGGTCTCCTCAGCGGGGTGCTGGGAAGCTGGGCTGTGCCGTAACGCTCGAGGCAGCAAGGAGGGGTTGACTGTCAAGTTTTTCTATAAACTGCAGTTAGTCATTCCGTTTAAAATAGTGATGACTGCTTGAAGTTATTCTGGGATTTTTTTAAAGAAAAAAAAGTACTTTTATTTTTGCGGAGCCACGGATAAGTGCCACGTTACCGTCTGCTCTTCAGGCGTTCTTGTTTTCACCCCCAGAGGACACACACAGAGTCCATTCACGTTTCCCAAGCACCGTTCTGTCACGGGGAAAGTTGCTCATGCTGAGCTGAACTCGTGTCATCGTGGAACCGTTCGCAGGTGGACACGTGGGTTCTGGCAGGATGTGACTCATTCCGTGGGTCTAGGAGAAGTTTGTCTCTGAGGCGGTCCCTGATATCTCTGATATCAGTTGATGGCCCCAGCCCTCGCTGGCAGCCTGCTCGGAGCAGGAACTTGCAGCGTAGTCGCGGCAGGGAATCGCTCGCGTTACACTGTTGGTACTCACAGTACCTTGTGTTGAGGGTCACAAACTTTTCCAGGAGGTGGGAGTTGGCAATCTGTCAAAAATAGAAGATTTTAGCCAAAACTTCTATTTAAGTGAAGTATGTTGAACTCAGAGGAGATGGAAGTGGACGTTTTTTTCCCACCCATGGCCCTTTTCTGTTCGTTTTGTTAGAGGCTCACCCACGAGAGACACTTTGGGAAACTATCTGCACGTTCCCCCGTGTAAGTTGCTCATCCGTGTGAGCTGTATCTGGCAGGAAACCAGCCACCCTCGGAATAAAGTCACGACTTACGTAGGGGAGAAATACTGGCTTTTATGGGGAAAAAAAAGAATAGCTGATTCCAGACTAAACACATGGAACTCAAGTCCTGTGTATGTAAAACTGAGGAATTTCCACCAGGTTAGTACGGGTGGAAGAGAACGGTGTTCCTGTGTGTATACAGGACAGGAAGAAACAGCCTCAAGTTGGGCCAGGGGAGGTTGAGGTTGGACACAAGGAACAATTTCTTGGTGGGAAGGGCTGTGAAGGGCTGTGCCAGGCTGGGCAGGGCAGTGGTGGAGTCCCCATCCCTGGAGGGGTTTCCAAGCCGTGGAGATGTGGTGCTGAGGGCCAGGGGTTAGTGGTGCCCTGGCAGTGATGGACTTGACGATCTCTTCCAACCCAAACGATTCTATGATTCTGTTTCTGGTGATCACCTTTCAATGGGTTCATAGTTCCCTTCTCATCTGGGAAATCAGTTTCTACTGTCCCAAGTCATCCCGCTTCCTAATAAACGATGTGGCAGTGGGAAGAACTCGGTGTTTGGTGTCAGGCCTCGTCCACCTTCACTGCTGCCAAAGCCTCAACCAAGTGCGTCAGTTCCAGGTGGCTGCTCCACACAAGCCAGTGCTGGGACAGGGACTAACGGCCTCGGGTTGTTCCTGGGATGGGAGCTGGGAGCATGCAGAGCCTCGGCCGCCTGCGCTGTTGCGAACTTCTGATGTTAGATTGGTGACCTTCCTGCTTCTCTTTGTGTTCTAGCAGCAAGCTCAAAGCCTGCCCCTCTCCTGGGTTTTGACGTATAATAACGTCGTTGGTTGTTTTCTGGGCGTTTTAAGGAAATCTTTCTGAATTGACTTTTTCTTGTTGAGATGAACCGTGCTTTTCCCAAGAAGGGATTGCTGTCGTTTTGTGGCCTTAGGCTCCTGGAAAGTCTTTCAATCAGTAGTTGATGGTGGTAGTTCCATGTAGACGGTGTCACGGGGCTGTCCGGCCAAGTCTATCGCTCCTTTGTCAGTCGTGCCCATCCCAGTTTGCTTTGCAGATTCGTCTTAATGGTTTATCTTCCTTCTGAGCAAGTGCTTTTGTAGGGCAGTTACGGGAGAAGATGAGAAGAGGGGCTGCGTGGATTTGGGGGAGGACGTGCTTATGTGGTGGGGTACAGGAGCCTGATTCGGGGGAGGATGTGCCGCGTCCCAGGGATAGAGGAGCCTGATTTTAGGGAGGACGGGATGTGTTCTGGGGGTACAGGAGCCTGATTTTGGGCAGGATGGGGGTTACAGGATGCTGAGGAGGATGTGTCATGTTCTAAGGGCAGAGAAACCTGATTTTGGGGAGGGTGTGCTGTGGCCCATGGGTACAGGGGCCTGATTTTGGGGACAAAATGCCATGTCCCACAGGTACCAGAACCTGATTTTGGGGAGGATTGTCCGTGTCCTGGGGTTCCAAGAGCCTGATTTCAGGGAGGATGTGCCGTGTCCCAGGGTAGAGAGGCCTGATTTTTGGGTGGACAGTCTGTGTTCCGGGGGTACAGGAACCTGATTTTGGGCAGGATGTGCCATGTCCTGAGATACAGGAGCCTGATTCTGGGGGGGATGGCCTGTGTTCCAGGGATAGCGGGGCCTGATCTGGGGGAGTGTCAGCCACGTCCCAGGGGTACAGAGGCCGATTCTGGTACAGAGGCTGACTCTGGGAGGATGTGCCCTGTGGGCGCGCAGCAGCCGGGGGCCGGTGCGGGTTTCACCCGAGCTCGGCGAAGCTCACAACTCCTGACCCGGCGCTCCCCGAACGCGGACTGCTCGGGGCCGGCCCTGCCGTTAACGGGAGCTA
>VZZY01008501.1:117743-178578 GCA_013400335.1 Eurystomus gularis | reverse complement strand
GGCCCGGCCGCTTCTTGCGGCTCCGGCGACACGGGAGCCGCCGGCTCCGTTATCTGGAAGTGCCTCCGTCGGGGCTGCGGCGCAAGCGCGTTTCTCCGGGGGTGGGTTGAGGAGGGGGGAGCAGCGCGCGCGCGGCGCTCGGGAGGGCGGAATTTTGCCCAAATTCCGCGTCGGTGCGGCCGGAGCGGAGCAAAAGGCAGAGCCCGGGGCCGGGGGGGGGGGACGGCCGGGCCGGGGGGGGGGGGGGTTTCCCGGGGGGGGCTNGACGAGAGCGGCGGTTCCCCGGGAGGGGCTGGCGGGGCTGACATGGGCCTCCGCGCTCGCACGGACGTTCCGCTCCTCTGGGCCGGATTCGTGCAGCGGCCGCACCTCCCCTCCGGGATGCGGGGCTGTAACTCATCCTTCCCCTTCCTTTCCCTGGCTTCACGTTTTTCATCAGCTTCACGTTTTTCCGTGGAAATTCACACGACGGTGACCTGTTGGCTCTTCTTGTTTATCTTTCCCCTTCTTTGTTGTTTTGGGGTTGGTTTTTCTTCCTGTGTTTTTACGTGCAAAATTCAAAGGATGCTCCGAGCAGGACTGTGGGGTTCGTACTTGCCGCCCAAGCTGCCGTTTCTTCCGTTGTTTTGGTGAGACCGAACCGGTATCGCCTTCAAACTGTCGCGTCTGGAGAAGCCGTCAGCAGTTCGAACCTCAGCTTGCGTGTGACGCTGCGTTAATTTGTGTTAGGAGTGGAGCAAAGCTAAGAATAGAAGGAGGTAATTATTATTATTATAAATAGCCTGCCGCAAGAATAGCGATGGGTTTTGGTGCCCCGCGCTTGCCTCGTTTGAGGCCCAGCCGTTGAAATGTTCGCTATGAACATTCTGCTCGTTGTGGAGAAGGGCTGTGGGCAGTTCCTTGGTTCCATTCGAGATTTAGTGTTTCTCCATTTCTCCCCTTTTTGCTGCAAGCAAAGGTCTCGGATACTGAAACCTTTTACGAAACAGTAAGAAGAGTGCTGAGGATTATTGGCTCTGTGGTTGTGTCTTCTTCTGGGAGCCTTTGGTGGATCCAGTGGCGAGCAAGGAGAAGAGACGAGCGTTGACTGAGCACGTTAGCGCAGCACAATAAGCCTTGGAGATGGAGGATCTGGCACAGGGGTTGCGTGGCTGCAGAGAGCAGAGGTTCTCCAGGGATCAGGCGCAGAGCTGTCTGGAGTCTGAGGGTGCGACCACACGGGCTCTTGTGACTCGCGGTTAAGCGCAGTTGGCAGAAGCTGGGTGATAATTCCACCTCCTCGGCTGGTGGGTGCAGGGCAAAAATAATGAGGATCATGGTAGGAAATGTGAATTGCAGCAGCAGCTTGGGCTTTTTCCTACAGCAGCAGTGGAGTCCAGCAAGGGATCGCGGTGGACAAATCGGGTGTTGCCCTCTCGGGTGTCATAAATGGGCAGAGCTCACTGGTAGCTACTCTGAGAACTTCCACTGACAAGATTTAATTGTCTCTCCTGGCTGACATGACAGTAGTCTACATCTTGGAGTAGAGGGCTCTGATTTCTTGTGCTGTGGGCTCCGTAAGGTCTAAGCAGCCGTGTGACACGGTGTGGTGTCAACTGTGCCGGCCCGTTTGCTCGAACAAACCCTCAGAGAACCTTTCTGTGGTAGCATCACGAGTCAGGATGTGCTTTGCTTTTTCTTGGGTGGGTACTGTGTCCATGTTGAGGCCTTTGTCCGATTTGTCTCAGATAGAAAGGTGGTTACTAAGATGAGTTGTCAACCAAAGGTGACAATGCTGCCGTTGTTCTCCCTGCAACAGCTTCAAGACTGGAATTACCAACGCCATCCTTTCAACGTACTGATAATCCGATGCTCAGAGGTTTATGTGTGTGCGACCTTACGAAGTCCTATGATCTGAGGTGCTCACATCTCTTGATGGGCCAAGGAAAGCAGCCTCCAAGTTCCGTTCCTCGACGCCCTGCGTAAGCGACAGCCCTGCTCTGTGGGTGCGCCGGGGGCTTGGTTTTGGTAGCGTTAGCGACAAATCCGGTTGGTTCTTGGCATGTGTTAAGAACTTGCGGCGTGACGGCCTCACCAGGGATAAATCGGGCGTGCTTTGGTGTCAATGCACCAAACCAGTTCAATGGCATCTATGAAATAGTTTGGAAAACAGGTTTTTCAAGGTAGCCGGGCTCCGTAGACTGTTCCGTAAATAAGTAAACCTGTCGTACGCTGTGACTGGCTCTAACGACAAAAAGGGGCTGTAGGATTCAGGTCTGGTCTTACTGGGGATTACTGGAGATAAAAACGGGCTTAAGAAAGACTCGAGTTTCAAGTTGTAGGGTTGCCCATATGTCGGTGGGGATTGTCCCCTCTGCCTCACAGAACGCCGTTCGATCACCTTGGCATACACCTCTCTGTGAAGCAGTGGCTCTTGGCCAGGATGAGTCCCTAGGACTGATGCCCTGGTTGTTTGCTCCAGACAGGAGAATCCTGCCCCCCTCAGCTGGGGAGAGGTGTGGGTGTTAGAAGAAACATCCCTGGGCAAATGTGGTTCTCCACCTCCCAGAGTGAACCTGATGAGTTGAATGTAAACCCTCCCATAGACTGATGGAATAGTGATGATCTGCTGTTCCTGGCCTTGTGCTTGTTCAAACAGTACATAGTTAGTTAGTGGAGTCTCATAGGCTCATGGAATGGTTTGGGTTGGAAGAACCTTAAAGATGATGTAGTTCCAACCCCCCTGCCATGGCAGGGACACCTCCCGCTAGACCAGGTTGCTCAAGGCCTCATCTGACCTGGCCTTAAACACCTCCAGGGATGGAGCATCCACAGCATCCCTGGGCAACCTGGGCCAGTGTCTCACCACCCTCAGAGTGAAGAATTTCTTCCTAATTTCTAATCTAAATCTACTCTTTTCCAGTTTGAAGCCATTGCCCCTCATCCTGTCACTACACACCCGTGTAAAAAGTCCCTTCCTAGCTTTCTTGTAGGCCCCCTTCAGATACTGAAAGGCCACCAGAAGGTCTCCCTGGAGCCTTTTCTTTTCCAGGCTGAACAAGTCCAACTCTCCCAGCCTGGCCTCCCAGCAGAGGTGTTCCAGCCTTCGCATCATTGCCACCTCTGGACCTTCTCCAACAGGTCCATGTCCTTGTGCTGGGGGCTCCAGAGCTGGACGCAGTGCTCCAGGTGGGGTCTCAGTACCCAGGGGTGGGCACCTCACCAAACCGCCGGGCAGCAAATGTTCCAGCGAGTTCTGAGCATTAGTTCAGGGACTTTGTTCTGTGCCACCATCAGCATCTGTGTTAGGACTCGCTGTCTCTGTCTTGCTGTAGTTTGAGGAAAACCGTTTCTATTGCCCTTCCCACTCTAACATTTATGTGGTATTTAGCAGCCTGCGTCTAATCTGTTGAAGACCTGAGGCCTAATAATCATCACCAGGAGAAAGGATTCTTTGGAACGGCCAAGTGGATGTACTGGGTTCACCTGAAATGGTTTGGATGGTACAAAGGAATTTGTAAATCCAGCAGTAAACCTGTAGCCTGAAGGCTTCTCAGCTTCTGTGGGAAAAGGATTAGGAGAAGCTATTCCTGAGCAAGTTCATGTTTTCAAGGCGCTGGAGAAGATCTTGTGTTCTTACCTGGAAGGGAAAATTCATTTCATTTGCCTGTGAACTTGCTGTGAAGTAAAGGAACACGAGCACCAAAAAGGTCATGGGAGAATGAAGTTCTCAGGAAAGCAGTTTCTAGGGAGTTCTTCATGTAGCTTTAAGGGTTTTGTGCTTGAATATTAGACATCAATTCTAAGAGAACGTTGAGCTTCACAAGCAGCTGAATAGCTGTGCTGCTGGTGGTTCGCAACGTAGGGTTTTGAAGACAAACCTTCAAGAGAGATCGCAGAATCATTAAGGTTGGAATAGACCTCTAAGATCTTCCAGTCCAGCCGTCAACCCAACAAGATGTTTTATCTTCTAAAGTATATTGCTCAAGATGTTTCACTTCAGAGAAATATATACAGGACTTCCTGTTACCGCAGGTCCTAGTGCGACTCAAGGACTGTGTGATAAGCTAACATGCTCTAAACTGGTCTTCTCAGTCCATGTGTGCAAAGTCCTGTGTCAAGTTACTCCTTGAGATGTTTTATTATGTTGTAAAGCGTGACTGCTGCTCTGATCCCGCGCCGCGTTAGTGTCACATCCCGAGGTATATTCACGTGTTCCAGACAGGGGTGGTGTGTTTTCTGAGCCTGTCAGAGAAATTCCTGGGAATTCACGGTTAGTGACAGTGCCGGGCTAGGATGAAGTTCACAGGGTTGGTTTTTTTTTGGTTTCACATGTGTTTCACCGCCAGCAGTGCCACCTCAAGGCTTGTTGGGGTGGTGGAATGAAGCATCATTCACAGATCCTGGTTTTCTCTAATATTTCCTCTTTCTGGCTTGTTCCGGAGCGGGAGTTAGAGAGGGCAGATGTGGCCTTAGTCTCACCCTGAGTCGTGTCTAAATGTGTAAGTTGAGCTGAAACTGAAACTTTTCTTTTCAGCTCAGCTGGGGACCAGAAATTCACAGCAGGTTGGTTTCAGGAACATTCTGCTTGGACTTCTTCTGCATATTTATAGAATCACAGAATGGTTTTGGTTGGAAGGGACCTCAAAGATCATCTCGTTCCAACCCCCTGCCATGGCAGGGACACCTCCCACTAGACCTGGTTGCTCAAGGCCCCGTCCAACTTGGCCTTGAACACCTCCAGGGATGGAGCATCTACAGCTTCCCTGGGCAACCTGGGCCAGGGTCTCACCACCCTCACAGTGAAGAATTTCCTCTGAATTTCTAATCTACATCTACTCTTTTGCAGTTTAAAGCCTTCACCTCTCCTCCAGTCACTACAGGCCCTTTGTGAAAAGTCCCTCCCCATCTTTCTTGTAGCCCCCTTCAGATACTGGAAGGCTGCAATAAAGTCTCCCCTGAGCCTTCTCTTCTGCAGGCTGAACAACCCCAACTCTTTCAGCCTTTTCAGCACCTGGCATCCAGGCTGGCAAGGGGGATAAGCTGGTGGGGCACCAGATGGGGCCCCGATGCAAGTTCGCTAGATTGGTTGGATTTTCATCCAAACCAACATGTTTCCTTTGCCTGTTGTGATTTAAACAAATTGTCACTTTGATGGAGAAATTGGCGCTTTATGGCAGCGCTCCTCACGGAAGCCTTCAAGCAGATGTGAAGATTTGTGCAGTTGGAATGTTCTCCTCTTTTGAGTTGTGTAGAGTGAATTGATTTGGCCTTCCAGTATCTGAAGGGGGCTACAAGAAAGCTGGGGAGGGACTTTTCACAAAGGCCTGTAGTGGTAGGACAAGGGGTGATGGGCTCAAACTGGAAGAGGGGAGATTTAGGTTGGAAATTAGGAGGAAATTCTTCACTCTGAGGGTGGTGAGACCCTGGCCCAGGTTGCCCAGGGGGGTTGTGGATGCTCCATCCCTGGAGGTGTTCAAGGCCAGGTTGGACAGGGCTCTGAGCAACCTGGTCTAGTGGGAGGTGTCCCTGCCATGGCAGGGGGGTGGGACTGGATGATCTTTGAGGTTCCTTCCAACCCAGACCATTCTATGAATATGAGGACAAGGCTTGTACAAGGCTTTGTGATTTGGAGGAAAACAGGCTGCTGCTGCGTGAAGAAAGGTCTTTTATAGTCTAAACTGCAAGGGAGAGTTGTGCCACGCTCCACCTCGGAGAAGGCTCCATTTTGTAGCCCGATAAAGCAATCCTTTGTCCATTTTTGGAATAAAAAGCAGTTCTATCCTTCGGGCTGGGATGAAGGTGCCCCCTGAGCACCCTTCGGCTCGGCACAACCACGTCCTCTCCTCTGCCTTTGCACAGACGGGACCGAAGGCTTGAGGTTGGGCTCCAGCGCAGAATTTATCTGCAGAGCCTCCTTGGTGACTGCTGGGAGGAATAAATGATTTTCAAAAATAGACTTAGATCAGTGAAGCATAACACGCATTTAATGCCTTGGGTCTGTTTTTCCTCATCGGTGGAATTGCACATAAAAATGTTCACAGGTTGGGATTGTTCCCTTGTTCCTCAGCAGTCCAACACTTAGTGTAGAACCTGGGAAGAAGCTGGTTCCTACGTGTGTCTTGAAAGTTTCTCCAGCTGTGAAGAATCACATTGGTGTGGGATGTTTGTAAAGGGGAAAATGAAATGCATTTGAAAATATTTCCAGGAAATAAAACTGTTATTTGCACATAATTCATCACAATCTAATGTCATAAATGGGTGATAAGCCTTCAAATATTTGATTTTTAGCTTGCAGATCAGGAAGTCACGCGGTCAGGCAGGCTTCCATTTGTTTTCAGCAGCCTTATTGTCCCATTTTTTACTTTAATTACGCATCATTTTTACATATTCTATTTATTTTTATTTCATTTTCCCCTCTTTACAATGAGTTTTAAACCTGCTAGTCTTGGATACCTTCTTATTTGTAACGTGTTGATCGTGGGTGAATTCTCAGAATTTTATTTTCATAGTGGCGTCTCCATCTCTCAAGATCTAAAAGCTGAACTGAATCAAACCTGAATCTCCCGGTGTCTACGTGGTTGCTTTTCTGAAGAGTGTGCCCGCATGTTTTGCAGCGTCAATCCTCTATTTGCATTTCTTTTAGCTGCCTTTGTTTTCCCGGTCTCTGTGTTTCCTGATAAGAAGCGCTGAATTCCTTGGTTTATTTTTGTGTGGCATTCTTGGTCTTAGATTCAGATTTATTTTTTTTTTCCACAGCCTCATGAATAATCTTAATATAATTGTGCTGTAATTAATAGATTTGTTTTTTTTCCCAATGCCTGAGACAAATGCCAAGTTGGCTGCTCCCTGGCTGGGTGTTGTTTGTGTGCAGTACCAGGAGAAATCAACGGTGCTGTTGTTCGGTCTGGTCCCAGAGGAGCCATCCCTTCCTGGAGGAGGGTGGTTTCTACCCTGTGCCCATTCAATACGTGGCATTTTGCTGCTCACCACCAGCAGCTGGGATCCGTGGCGAGGAATCCAGTCTGGGGTTGTTGGTAGGGTTTTTTTTTTTTTAGTTCAGGTGTGAATGAACTTGTTAAAATATATGGAGAAAGAACTTCTCAAGAACTTCAGATTTAACAAAGATGTCCAAAGTCAGCCCTGCCTAATAGTTTTGGGTTTAAGCCATTTTTTGGTTCAGAGTTAGTTGTAATTCTTGTGCCAGCAGCAGGATGGGGACTGAAAGAATTGGTTTGTGTTTACAAAAATGTTTTAGGAAGGGAAACTGAGTTTCTGCCCAATAACTGTGCCCATCTATTGAGTTAGACTTTGTCATGTGGAGGGTTTCATGTTAGTGGCCTTGCTGGGGCACCAGGCATCTGTGTAGGGAGTGATGGGCTGAGAGAGTTGAGGTTGTTCAGCCTGGAGAAGAGAAGGCTCCAGGGAGACCTTCTGGTGGCCTTGCAGTATCTGAAGGGGGCTATAAGAAAGCTGGGGAGGGACTTTTCACAAAGGCCTGTAGGGATAGGACGAGGGGTGATGGCTTCAAACTGGAAGAGGGGAGATTTAGATTGGAAGTTCAGAGGAAGTTCTTCCCTGTGAGGGTGGTGAGACCCTGGCCCAGGTTGCCCATGGGGGCTGTGGATGCTCCATCCCTGGAGGTGTTCAAGGCCAGGTTGGACGGGGCCTTGATCAAGCTGGTCTAGTGGGAGGTGTCCCTGCCATGGCAGGGGCTTGGAACTAGATTATTTTTGAGGTTCCTTCCAACCCAAACCATTCTATGACAGATGACATCTCCGAACTCAGCCTGAACAAGACACCTTGTGTCTTGTTTTCTCTTGCTTATGACACACAGACGTTATTTTTGTGGAATGCCACTGCTGCCTTGGGCGTCTGCTTGGGAGGTTTCTGGTAAACACGGAGCGAGGGGCTCCAGCTGCCTGCTCCTCAAGCAGTCTGCTTTGGACTCCTCTCGTAGACCTGGAAGGCATTTAAAGGATTTTAGGCATCCAGGATATAGCTGAAATGCCTCAGCCGGGATGACAGTTGGTGAGAGTCAGCTCCCTTCAGAACAGGGAGGTTGCTGTTTGCTTGAAGAATGCAGTTTTCAGAAACAAAGTGAAGCAAGTATCTCAAATTGGAAATTTTTTTTTCCTTCTACTTTTTTTGCCAGAAGGGTGGGGAGGAGGTTTTGAGAAGGAGAGCGTGGGGGAAGTGTCCTTTAGAGGAGGCTTTTGAGATACAGCAGAGGTTGTTAACTGCTGTCAGGGGGTTCTTTTTTAGCTGTGGGTTGGAAGGTTTGTGGAGGAGGACCTCGCCCTGTCCCAGTGGTTACAGGAACCAACATCCAGGTTGAACAAACGCCATCAGGAGGTGGCAGCAGCAGGTCTCTGTGTGATCAGTTTGGGACATCAGGAGCCATGGAAGTGAAACTGCAAATTTCTATAAGCTTGGGCTGGATAGTCTTGCAGGTGATTGAGAGAAAAGGCTTTGGGCTTGGGGGAAACAAAGACAGAAGCTCAGGAAACCATGTGAAAAGCTCCTTTTTTTTCCCCTTTTTTTCTTCGTCTGACTTGGAGGCTTAAGGAAGAGGAACAATAGAATGTGCATCTAATTTTTCTAGCAGTATGGAAGAAAATAAATGAGATGTGTTGTGCTCTTTGTGCGGCAGAACTGCAGGGAGATGGAGCTTCTACTGCTGGTGCTGTGGGAATGGGAAGGTGAAGCTTATGACAAATGTCCAGAGACCTGTAGCCAAAGTCCATGGAAGAGGGAGAAGAAGGGAGAGTTCTTGGCTGTGGGCAACCTTGTTGTCCCTGATCAGGATAAAAAGTCCGTGGTACATGTTTCAGCACTTTGCCATGTCCATTCAGTGCATCCATTAACTCTGAGCAGCACAAATTTCTACTTATCAAATAAACTAAGACATGAAAAGGCTTTGAATTATTATTTAGAATCATGGAATGGTTTGGGTTGGAAGGGACCTCAAAGATTATGTAGTTCCAACCCCCCTGCCATGGCAGGGACACCTCCCACTAGACCAGGTTGCTCCAGGCCCCATCCAACCTGGCCTTGAACACCTCCAGGGATGGAGCATCCACAACCCCCCTTGGCAACCTGTTACTTTGTTTTAATTCCACAACACAAACAGCTTAAGAATGTGGTTTTTCAAATGTTCTTTAATAATCTGTGGGTAAACATAAAGATAAACACTCCAAAAATCATCTTGAGAGTAAACTTTTTCCATGTAAATAGAAGTTTGGGACCTGTGAGGCAGCTGCATGAAGCACATCGGGAACGATCAGAGATGTGGGCCGCCTTTGAAAGGACTTTGTGTCTGTGTGTGACCAAACTCTGTTCTCCTCGAGATGTTGTGATAAAGTTTCTTGAATTACAAACCTTGACTTAGATTTATAGAATGTTTTAGGCTGGAAGGGACCTCTAGAGGTCACCTGGTCCAACCTCCCTACGCAAGTAGGGACATCTCTACCTATGTCAGGTTGCTCAGAGCCCCATCAAGCCTGACCTTGAATAACTCCCGGGATGGGGCCTCCACCACCTCTCTGGACAGCCCGTTCCAGCACTTACACACATGGATGGTTGCATGAAACCCATCTGGCTTTTATTCCATGCAGATATTTTTCTCTTTAAAAATGTTGGGGTGAAGTGGTGGATTTCAAGTACAGATATTTCCAGCATCCTGTAAATGTCTTCTCATGCTACTGCTTCATGACGGCACCCAAGGAAATCTCTCTGAAATAGAGCCTAGTTAGCATGAGGAGCTGGGAATTTGTGTGTCCCCATCACTGCTTAAAAATAGCAGCAGCGACTTATCTTCCTTTGCAACCTGCAGGAAAAAGAGCCTGATTTGTTTGAGGGTGTTAGTTTGCAGAGTTAAGCGATTTCTTTTTTTCTTTGAGTCTGTGGGAGGAACTTGGAGAAAGCTATTCAAGGAAGGATTCCTTGTGAAGATGGTTCTTCAGCGTTGGTGAACCTTGAATTTTTTGGAGTGGTTCATTTCCTGTCCCCTGCATTGTCCCCTGACAGCTCATGCTGTTGTGTAGGTTCAGCTCATGCAGCAATTTCTTCTCCCATCATGCCCAAGCTTGTCCTGTTTGGTTGCTTCCCATGCTGTGGGAAGGATGCTGGTGTTCTGTGGTTCTCAAATGTTAGTGTCACCTTCTCCACTGGACCTGAGGTGGGGTAAGGAAAAGCTGCTAAACATGGTGGTACCGTCATAGGGTCATAGACTGGTTTGGGTTGAAGGAACCTTAAAGATCATCTAGCTGCAACCCCCTTGCCATAGCAGGGACACCTCCCCCTAGACCAGGTTGCTCAGAGCCCCGTCCAACCCGCCCTTGGACCTTCCTGCTAGAGTTCCCAGTGCAAAGCCTGTTGGAGTTTTACCTCGGTGCATAAGTAGATGTCACACTCAGAGTTTCCTCAGCTGTGATCTGTTTTAAGATGGTGCTCTTTTTCCCCATGCAGGCATCTTCGCTTACCTGAACTACCATGTTCCCCGGACAAGACGGGAGATCCTGGAGACCCTTATCAAAGGGCTCCAGCGGCTGGAGTACAGAGGCTATGATTCTGCAGGTAAGTCTCTCCAGGCAGCAGTTGTTCTTGTTTGAACTTTGGCTGGTAACTGATGATTTTTGTGGTGTTTGAGTGGTTTCTACTGTCTTCTGCTTCTGAAGAAAGCTGAAACACAATCTGGATGTGCCTGTGATCATGTGGTTTGGGTTAATCGTAGAATCATAGAAGGTTTGGGTTGGGAGGGACCTCAAAGATCAACCAGTTCTGACCCCCCTGCCACAGGGGCAGAGACACCTCCCACTAGACCAGGGTGCTCAAGGCCCCATTAACTTTCAATGTACAGATTTCTATAAATGTTCTTGATCCCTGTTAACTACGGCTTTAAAGATACCTACAAGGTGACCAAGGGGAAAAAGGGAAAACCTACTTCCAATCTCAGGGGTTTCTTGCCTTTATTTGGGGGGTCATCTGTGGGGAGAAGGGGCACTGTATAAAAAAGAAAAACCCCAAAATTCAAAAAGGGGCAGTATTTGTTAACATCCAACACTGTGATGGACTTTCTGCACCTCACGCTCTTTCTCCATCTCCCGTGGCCGCGCTTAGGTGTGGGAGTCGATGGCGGGAACGACAAGGACTGGGAAGCGAATGCTTGCAAAATCCAGATTATCAAACAGAAGGGGAAGGTGAAGGCTCTGGACGAAGAGGTTCACAGTGAGTATTGCCCTTGCGTTCTCTGCCCGCTCTCGCCCCTTACATGTCCTCTCAGCATTTTATTTTGAATATTGTCTGTTTTACCCAGCAACACTATTTCCACGTAAATGGTGTATAAAGTGCCAGGGGTGTAAACACTCAGGTGTGGGCAGTGAGGAACCTGGTGATCCTGTGGGCGTTGTCGTGGAGTTACAGAGAAGTCCTGGGTTCTCAGGAGAAATGAATCACATCCTACTAAAGTGAAGTAGACCTGAAATACAGTTTAGAAAACAGACAAAAAAACCCAAGAGGTGGCGAGACCTCATTGTGGCCTTCCAGTAGCTCCTGCAAGAAAGCTGGGGAGGAGCTTTTTGCAAAGCCTTGTAGTGATAGGACAAGGGGTGATGGGTTCAAGCTGGAAGAGGGGAGATGTAGATTGGGAATTAGGAAGAAGTTCTTCATTCTAAAGGTGGTGAGATGGAATGTTGCTGCTAATGGTAGGCTGTCTGGAGATGAGGGTCAGCAATGAGTGTTGTAACCATTGTGGTATGTACCCGTGAACTGGCTGGTTCAGTGGCAGCTGCTGGTGGGTGGCATGGTGACAGGATCCTCTCACCCCTAAGAGGACATTAGGGTTGGGTTCTTCCTGGTTTTTATTTTGGCAGGGTGAGGGATGCAGGAGGTTGCTTGTGTGTGTCTGTGCTTGGCATTCTGTTGGGTTTGCTGGTTGTCTCCCTGTTGATGTTGCCGCCTTGTGATGGTTGGGACAGCCCCTCAGTGTTAAAAACTTCTTCTGCTTGTGCTGCAGAGCAACAGGACATGGACCTCGACATTGAGTTTGATGTGCACCTTGGAATCGCCCACACCCGCTGGGCTACCCATGGAGAGCCCAGTCCCATCAACAGCCACCCCCAGCGCTCTGATAAAAACAATGGTGAGTGGCTTCGCTTGAGGAACCTCCAGCAGGTCCTGGAGCATCTGGAGAAGCTCACTGCTGCCTGGTGTGTCCCACGGAGGGGTGGCCAGAGCAAGGGCAGAGGATTTATCCCAGGCTCCATTACTGTGAAACCTCGTTACAAGAAAGCTGGGGAGGGACTTTGCAAAAGGGCTTGCAGTGATAGGATGAGGGATGATGGGTTCAAACTGGAAGAGGGGAGATTTAGATTGGAAATTAGGAGGAAATTCTTCTCTCTGAGAGTGGTGAGACCCTGGCCCAGGTTGCCCGGGGGGTTGTGGATGCTCCATCCCTGGAGGTGTTCAAGGCCAGGTTGGACGGGGCCTTGAGCAACCTGGTCTAGTGGGAGGTGTCCCTGCCATGGCAGGGGTTGGAACTAGATGATCTTTGAGGTCTCTTCCAACCCAGACCATTCTATGATTCTATGGTAATAATTCTTGGACTGTTTTTTGGAACAGAATTTTGTGTGGTTTTTTTTTTTCTCCGTTTATTTATGTTTTTTCTGTACAAAGGGGGTTGCTCACGTCTGCTGACCAGCATCCTGGTTGGTGTTGGGTGTGGTCACCTGAGGAGCAGCACCATGAGGAGCCTGGGGGTTTGCCTGCTTCTGCCAGGCTGGGAACTGCTGAGCGCTTCAGCTCCTCCAGGAACTTTGCTGGGCCTTGGTAGCCCTGGTCCCACCGGGGTTGTGGTGATCTTCTGCCATCACCAGAACGGGGCAGAGCAGGGAAACCCCAGTGGGAGGAGAAACTCCTCCCGGCTCTGTGAGTCCAGCTCATCACCAGGCAAGGCGCGTGGTTGTGCTGTGGGGCTGAGCGGGGCCTTCTCTGTCCCCAGAGTTCATCGTCATCCACAATGGCATCATCACCAACTACAAAGACCTGCGGAAGTTCCTGGTGAGTGACCTCCCAGCCTGTCACTCAGGCCCCTGCTCTCCCACTCACTTCTGCTCACACTTCCCCACTCACACTCACTCGCCTCCATTCGTGTTTTCCCACTTGCTCTCCCACTCACATTTACACTCACACCCCTCCACTTACACCCTCACGCAAACTGTCCTGCTGAGTACATTCTCACACCCCCAATCCCCTTACACCCCGGAGTCGCTCCCCCCTCACAGTCTCACACTCACTCACACACCCCGCTTACACCCCCAGTCCCTCGCTCACACGCCCTCCTCACACTCCCCTCGCTCACTCCTCGCACACTCCCACTCCCCCGAGCACTCCCTGCGCTCACACTCGCTCCCCTTCTCCCACCCCCTCATGTCGCACTCCCCCTTAACTCACACGCTCGCACTCCCCTAACTCAGACTCTCCCCTCCCTCTACTCGCCCCTCGCCCTCCCGCTCGAACCTCACTCACACCTCCCCAAACTCATCCGCTCCTCGCTCCCGTGTCCCACTCGCTGCCCCCTTCTCACACTCGAGTCTCTTCTCACACTCCCCACTCATGTCCCCCCCACTAACCCTCTCTCCTGCTCACACTCACCCTCCCACCCCTCACTCCCCACTCGCTGTCCCACTGACACCCCCCACCCTCCCTCTCCTATTCACTCTCAGCAGGAAGAGGAGAGGCAGGAGGAAAAGGAAAGGAAGGAAGAAAAGATTTTGCAGGAGAGAAGGAGGACAAGTCAGGAGGGAAGGGAAGGCAGGAAGTAAAAAGGAAAGAGTGGAAAAAAAAAACCACAAAAAGAAGGGAAGGCAGGAAATAAGGGGAAAAGTCAGGAGGGAAGAAAAAAGGGAAGAGGAAGTAGGAGGGAGGAAAAAGGAAGAAGAAAGAAGGGTGAAAAATCATGAAGGAAGGAAAAGGAGAGGAAAGGAAAAAGGAAATGCAGGAAGGATGAAAAAAGGAAAGGTAGGGCAAGGATAGAAAAAAGGAAGAAGAAATTGTGTTGAAGGATAAAAGCAAGGAAAGGCAGGAAAAAGGGAAAGGCATGAAGGAAAAAAAGGTGGGGAGGAAGGCAGGAGGAAAGGAAAGACATGAAAAAGAGGGAAGGGAAAGTTAAAGTCAGGAAAAAAGGAAAGCAAAAGGAAAGGCAGGAAAGAAGAAAAAGGCAGGAGAAGGGAAGGAAAAGGAAATGCAGGAACAAAGGAAGGAAAAGGAAATGCAGGAACAAAGGAAGGAAAAAGGGAGGAGGGAAAGGGAAGGAAGGAAGAGCAAGGGGGGAAGGGAGGGCAGAGGGCCCCTCACCCACCGCGTCCCATCGCTGCAGGAGAGCAAGGGCTACGACTTCGAGTCAGAGACGGACACGGAGAGCATTGCCAAACTGGTCAAGTACATGTACGACAACCGGGAGAGCGACGACATCAGCTTCACCACCCTGGTGGAGAGGGTCATCCAGCAGCTGGTAACGCTGGGAGCAGGGCACGGGGTGGGGACACGGGGACATGCACCCACCAAAAATAACACCCCTACTCTGGTGTGGTCCAGGGTGCTGCAGTCGCTGCAGGTCCATGTTCTGCTGTGCGCATCGAGGAGTTGTTTGGTCTTTCCTGCCTCTTGACAGTTCATCGCAGACATACATTGGGTTTTCTCGAATGTTGGTCAATACTCATGAAAAATGTTGATGTTTTGGCGCGCAGCAGCATCTGGAGGCAGCAAGTCCCTGGCGCAGGGGGTGGGAGCTGGTGTGGGACGATGAAAATCAGGCTGTGCTGCAGATGTTCCCCGAAATCCACGTGTGGGTGAGGTGCTGACCTCTTGTGGAGCTGCAGTCTGAGCTTCCACTGTTGGGACTGTGAGTTGGGTGCAGGAACAGGACCCAGGCACCATGGTGTACCTTTCTCAGGAGGTGGTTTTTCAGAGGCTCACCTGGCAGGAGTTGTAGTAGCAGCAGACCGAGGGCATGTTTTGCTGGCAGGTCATGGTGGCACCACATCTGAGCAAACACCCCAAGGTTTTGGTGCTTCTTTTACCAGAGCTTGGCCTTTGTAAGTCTGCTTGAGCTAACACAGGAGCACTTGCACACGTATAGGGAAGTCCAAGTGCAGCGTCTGGGCTTCCAGAAGACTCATTGGGTGGTTGAGGATGAGCCACCTGGGCTCAGGGAAGGGACACCCTCCCAGGGTGAGGTGCCTGGAGCTTCTGGTGGCTCCAAAGATGGCTGTGAACCCCCCTGTCTGGTGTCTCTGGCTTGTTGGCAGAAACGTGGGTGCAGCTCCCATGCTGGGAATCCTGGAATGGTGGTCCAGGTCTCAAATGAAGGGATGAAGAGTTTGTCTTTCTCTTGTTCCAGGAAGGTGCTTTCGCCCTCGTCTTCAAAAGTGTTCATTATCCTGGTCAGGCGGTCGGTACCAGGTGAGTACGGCCATGGGAAAGAACATTGTTGTGGCATTCTGTATGTCCCTTGGTTTTGTGCCCCCAGGTTAGAAGAGGGTGAGTAGAGGTGGTTCTTATCTCACTGAATGTGCTGGGTGGGGGTGGCTGTTGTTTTCCATTTCCTTTCTTTTGTTTTCCATTTATCATAGCAGAAAATTTAAAGATTTCTTGGTGACCACCTGTATGACAGCTGGTCTGGAACAGCTTTTTCCTGTAGCCTCTTGTTGCAAGAGCTTGGCAAGGAGATGGTTTTGTCTCTCCTTTGTGTTGGCCAAGCCCTCTGTTTGAGTTGATGTTGCGCCAGGCCGGTGTTAGGTCTCGGGCTGGTTTAACCCTACACGTGCCTGGCACAGGGTGTGAATTTTGGTGCCAACAGCCATGTGTAGATACGTACAGCGAGCCATGGCCAGCGGGTTCCTGTGCAGGTGTCTGTGGCATCGCAGTTCCTCTTGGAGCGTTTCAGCCAAAGCTGGGACCAATTCCTCATGTCCTTGAGTTGTGTTTGCTCAGAGATCCAAAAGGATCCATTCGGAGAGTGAAAGCTCTGCCTTGTGGCCTCCGGTGTTTTCAGCGCCAACAACTCATCTGGGAGGAGCTCGCTCTGTTTTAGTTCCGTTCGGTCGCTGTGCTGGACTTGTAAACGCTTCCTTCAGGTCAGATGTCAGGGTGATGAGTCTCTGGATGCCAAGGGCTGTAACTCGGTGTCTCCCGCAGGCGAGGCAGCCCCCTGCTCATAGGAGTGCGCAGCGAGCACAAGCTCTCCACCGACCACATCCCCATACTCTACCGGACGGGTGAGTGTGAACACCCCCTGCCCAAGGGAACCACCTTCCAGTCACACTCAGAGCGACACACAAGCACGGTTTCACAGTGCTCTGGAATACGTTACACTTTCAGACGTTCATCTGTAAATTAAACTCATAGAAAAAATTGTTTTCAAGTAAGTTTTTAACCACGTGCTGCACCGCCAGGTATCTCAAGTTAGTCTCTAGTTTTATAATCAAAGCTTTAATGGCTGGTGGTTGCGAGGAAAACACAGCGTGATGCAGCGAGTAGAATAAAATAGAATAGTTCAGTGTAGTGAAGTTAATAGTGTGGTTAAACTTAAAAACTTCAGTTAGTTTTTTTTTTTCATCAGGCATTGGAACGAGTTGCCCAGGGCAGTGGTGGAGTCCCCTTCCCTGCAGGGATTTAAAAGACACAAATACATGATGCTTAGGGATCTAGTTTAGTTGAGGACTTGTCAGTGTTCAGTTAATGATTGGACTTGATGATCTTCAAGGTCTTTTCCAGCCCAGGCAGTTCCGTGATTTTGTGCACGGCATGTTGACATTCATGGACTTGGTTGTTTTCAAGAACAAAGATGACCATGCCTTGCGGGCTGCAAGCTTTGCACTGTCACAAACCTTTCCCCCACCTGCCAACATGATTTTTAAGAAGTAGGACCATAGTTAGGTTGTCCATCCATCTTTATCTCACACATATTTTACCACCGTTGAAAATGGAGTGGCTCAGAATGACCCCGTAATGACTGTTGTCAGAGGAGGCTGGGCACTGGGCTAGGCCTCTGTGCAGTGATGGGACCAGCTGATAGGACGAGGGGTGATGGGCTCAAACTGGAAGAGGGGAGATTTAGATTGGAAACTAGGAGGACATTCTTCACTCTGAGGGTGGGGAAACACTGGCCCAGGTTGCCCAGGGAGGCTGTGGATGCTCCATCCCTGGAGGTGTTCAAGGCCAGGCTGGACGGGGCCTTGAGCAACCTGGTCTAGTGGGAGGTGTCCCTGCCATGGCAGAGGGGTTGGAACAAGGTGATCTTTGAGGTCCCTTCCAACCCATTCTGTGATTCTGTGACTGCTGTGGCACGTCTCGCTGCTCCGGGCGCTGCCTCTGACGGCACTGGCCACAGCAGAACGTGGAGAGCCGGGCTCAGCAAGCTCTGTCCATGTTTACTCTCAGCTGAGGTTGGATAATTAGCAGTAATCCTGAATGTATGTATGTAACACTTTTTTTTTTTTTTCACTGATTATCTGAAGTCTGTTTTGTTTTTTTCCCCAATTACCCTTTCAGCTATGCAATCTATGGATCATTCTTTTGATGGAATATCCATAAAAATGGAGGAAGGTGCCTACCAGAGAAAATCTAATACTTGAAATTTGAGACAAATCCTCCAGTTCCTTAGGAAAGGAATCATGAATGAGACAAATGGGCATTGCCTCTTTAATATGTGGTTCTTGCTTTCCTTGTAGTGAAGTGAGTGGGATAATCAGAATTCCTTCTTGATCAGAAACACCATGAGCGACGTGCAGGAAATCCACCCATCAGTCCACCCGTCCCGTTCCAGATGTTCTGACAGAACACTTGGTGTATGTGCAAAATCAGTGACTTGCTGCAGGTTGTGCCATGTGCCCCCTGCAGCTCTGATTACCGAAGGAATCAGTAAATTACCTTAAAAAAAAAATCAAGTGAAACCCTGTAGGGAGGCTGCTAACAATCCTAATGTCAATGTTCTCCAGAATTCCTTCTGGAGTTCAGGATGTCACAGAGCTACGTCCTCGCTCCCGGTCCTAGTGGGAGTGGATTGCAGCTGCTGGTAGGAGCAGTAAGGTTGGCCTGAGGCTGGAACTTACTCCCCTTTGCTTATCAGGTGAAACATTTAAAATTCACATTACATACTTAATTTCTTTAGAGGCTGACCCATCGTATGCGGTGGGGTGAGCTGTGTTCACGTCTGAAGCAGGAGAGCTCTTTCCTGGTTCTTAGCTACTGTAAATAGAAGCGATTCCACCCTCAGCAGACCACAGCCTGGGGCACCGCGGGTGCTTTGGCCGGAGGAGAAACAAGCCTCTGTTTGAAAGGTGAATACATCTACTCTGTCGGGAGCTGGTTTACCTGAATCCAGATGTTAGGCGAGGTTTTTGTTTCTTTTTACCAAACGTCTCTGTCTGAAGTCAGTGTAAAGTTCTGAAGTCAGGTTCCCTTAATTTCCAGGGGCTTGAAGAACCAAAGTCTCTCCCTCAGCTTTCAGAGGCATTAAGGCTTTTCTGGAATCTTGACACCCTCCCTCTCCTCTATTTTGCACTCTATACCCATGTTACCGTGTTTCCCTGTTCCTGACACTGGCCCAGGTTGCCCAGGGGGGCTGTGGATGCTCCATCCCTGGGTGTGTTCAAGGCCAGGTTGGACGTGGCCTTGAGCAACCTGGTCTAGTGGGAGGTGTCCCTGCCATGGCAGGGGGGTTGGAACTGGATGATCTTTGAGGTCCTTTCCAACCCAACCCATTCTGTGATTCTATGACATGACTCTAATTCCCCATTCTTTGGTTTAGCAAAGAAAAGATTACTTCTTTTAAAGATTACTTTTTAAAACAAGATTAACTCTAAATTCTGGTAGATGGGAGGCAGGTGCTGTAGAGCAGGAGTCCAGCTTATCTCTAGGTAAATGGACAATCTGAGGACAGATCCATAGATCACAAAACAAGCATAGCTGGCTGATGAGACTCCCTGTAACCCAACCAGTCCTTGGTAAGACACGTAGAGTGATGCGTATGAGCACAGTCCAGAGACAGCTCCACGTGGGATCCGTGAGCAGGAGAGCAAGGCCACATAATAAAGACAGTGCAGGGGAATGTTCTATTTGGAGACACAAAATTTGCATGTTTTGATCAAGTCTGGGTGCTTCTGCTGGAGACTGGTCACTAACACCTTTGCTCTGTCCTTTCTCAACAAGAAATCAGTCTGTCCTGTCTCGACTCAACCACAGAGGAGTCGTTTTCCTCATTTACTGACTTAATAACTGGAGGGCTCTAAATTGTTGGCTGAGTGGAACCTTCTTACTGAGTATCAACATGAAAGCAGTACTTTTTCTTTACGTTTTCATTTACAGCAGTATAAATCTAAACGTCGTGAGCTCCACTTACATCACTGAATCTGATCGGTGTCCAGGAGGTGAAAACATGAGAGCTTACGGAATAAATGTAGAGTTGAGTAACTTCAATGTTGTTATTCTTCAGCAATAGTCACGTTTTCTAGACAAGCTGGTGAATCCACCCCCACCCGTTACCATGCCGAGCACAACCGTGCAGAGCTCCGTGTGGAGCAGTAGTTGTTCTGGTCCTCTCTGTGTTCCTGATGAGCTTCGTGACTGAGAAGTATTTTCTGCAGTTAAAGAGGAGATGGAGGATTGGAGAGTATTGTATTAGACAGTGTTTGGACCTGTTGGAGCAGGTCCAGAGGAGACCACAAAAATGATCAGAGGGCTGGAACCCCTCTGCTGTGAGGCCAGGCTAAGAGTGGGCTTGTTCAGCCTGGAGAAGAGAAGGCTCCAGGGAGACTTTCTTGTGGCCTTCCAGTATCTGAATGGGGCTACGAGAAAGTTGGGAAGGACTTTTTACAAAGGCCTGTAGTGATAGGACAAGGGGTAGTGGGTTCAAACTGGAAGAGGAGAGATTTAGGTTGGAAATTAGGAGGAAATTCTTCCCTGTGAGGGTGGTGAGACCCTGGCACAGGTTGCCCAGGGGGTTTGTGGATGCTCCATCCCTGGAGGTGTTCAAGGCCAGGTTGGATGAGGCCTTGAGCGACCTGTTCTAAGTGGGAGGTGTCCCTGCCATGACAAGGAGTGGGACTAGATGATCTTTGAGGTCCCTTCCAACCCAAACCATTCTATGATTCTGTTGGGAATTGGCAGAGTACTCCAGAAAGGTTCCCTGCTGAAACACGGAATGTTTTTAAAGGCTTAGGGCACGTTTTTCAGGAGGTGCCTCTTTGCCCTGTGGCCTGCAGCACACCTGGCCGTTTCCCTGGCAAGAGCAGAAGAGTTGCAGCAGCTTACCTGCTGTACCGATTTGGGATCCTGGTGGGGTGGTTGTGTTTGATAGCTCAGGAACAATGGCCACCACTTAACGGGGGATTTCCTGCTCTGTGCCTGGCCACAGGAGCTCAGCCAGGCAAGCACCGGTGTGGTGACAGCTGCTGGTGCTCGGTGACCGGTGTGGTCGCATGGGTGGCAGCTCTGAAAGAATTTACCCGGTGCTGGGAATAACCGACAAAGAAAGAGCATCCTGCTGAATTTCTCAAAGCCACAGGGAGGTTAGTGAGACAGGGGCACAGGAGAAATACAAAATGATAAACAGGGTGGATTCCACCAGGAAAACGTTGCTCATTAAGCAGTTTAAATTGTCCTCTCCTCCTGGAGCCACACACAAACTTTCGCTTCCCGTTGTCCTCTAAATTTGCAGCTCTGTGCTGACATTGTGCTCACAGACTTAATTCAAAAGCCCGTAAAACCTGGGAAACAAGCGGAGAAAGGGCTCGATGACACAAGTGCTGCCCTCTTCTGCTGTCGCTAATAAAGTGCCCGTGACCACTCACAGCAAGAAAAATAGTGCTTCATGTTGGTACCATGCCTGGGGACCTCGGGCTGAGCTGCCGCTGCCCTCAGGTTTGTCAGTGGCAGGACCTGACCCTCGTGTCTTCTAGGGAAGGACAAGAAGGGCAGTTGCAGCTTGTCCCGTGTTGACAGCACCACCTGCCTCTTCCCCGTCGAGGAGAAGGCGGTCGAGTACTACTTTGCTTCGGACGCCAGGTAATGGTTTCTCAGTGTCTTTTAGCATCCATAAAAATATGCTGTTTAAAGCCTTGCACAAGAGCTGGGGAGGCTGTGGTTTCTTTACGAGTCGTAGTAAATGATGCATACGTGGCCGTTACTTTACATACATGAACCTGTTGCTGTGTGTGGAGACAGAGATGGGGGTAGATGGGAGCTTCTGCTAGAGCTCTTTGGCCTAGCGCTGCTCTCCTCCTTTGAGCACATCTGTTATCAGGTAGATTCGTCTGTTGCTCAGATTTCTGAGGTGAGTGGTAGGAGACCTGAGACAGGGCTGACCTCAACTAACAGGAGGGATGCTAATTATCTGGAGAATTGTGTTGGTTCTCCACAGATCTCCTCACAGGTGGGATTCCTTTATCATCAAAGGTGGCTTGTTGTAACCCCAGTGGAGGGAGGAGAGATGTAACTCGACAGCAGCCTCACCAGAGCCTCTTGGTTCCTCTGCATTAGGGAGATGAACACTTGTTCCAGAAATATAAAAATATGGCCATGGTTGACTTCTGCAGCTCTTCTCATTGGAGCATTTTGGAGAGTCTTGGGCCACCCTGTGTTTGATTTTATTTTTTTTTTTAGAGCTTTTTCGGTGACTTGCCCAAGGTCAGAACCAAAGCTGCTAAAACAGGGAGCTGCTGTGGTTCAGTACAGCTCGCCCTGCTCAACCGGGAGAGAGCATGGACTAAACCCTGGCCAGAGGGTTTAAACCCCGCTGGTAATTCCAGTATCGCCAAGTAAACAGCAGGCAGGGAAGGTATCCAATAGTACCTGATTCTTGGGAGTGCTTCTCAGCACGTCTGAGAGTACTTTGATGTGCCAAGCTGTGCCCAGCTGGGGCAGTGAGGAGCAGGGAGGGACAGTGGCTGATCCCGGGAAGAGCCAAGACAGGAACCAGCAGCTGTAGCTGAACGCCCCCTGAGCTGGGGCAAAGTTCTCTCCTCCTCACTTCCACTCGCCAGCTCTGAGTGGCTGGATCACGTTGCTGCACGTCCTGCTTTGTCTGAGGAGTTCCTAGTTTCTTCTTAAAGCAGGCACTGAGATGAACAATGAGGTGGGTGGAAGAGCTCTGGTTCTATCGGCAGCGTGGAAATGTACTTCACAGCACTCGTCTCGTTTTAAAATAAATTCCATTGGGATGAGTAACTTTCTTGAAACAAAAAGCTATATGTTGGGTTCTACAGAGGGCTGTAGCCCTCGTCTTTTTGTGGAGAGCAATGTCTTATGGCTGTTGTGTGTGCTCTTGCAGTGCTGTCATCGAGCACACCAACAGAGTGATTTTCCTTGAAGATGATGACGTAGCAGCGGTGGTCGATGGGCGTCTTTCCATCCACCGGATTAAACGCACGGCGGGCGATCACCCTGGACGCGCCGTCCAAACCCTGCAGATGGAACTTCAGCAAATTATGAAGGGTAAAGTCCTTTGGATGTCACCTGTGTAGGTGCACAGGTCCTCCCTGGAGTCACAGGGGGCCACAGTCAGCTTGAAGATGACCTCTGGAGGTCGTCTGGGCCAATCCCTGTGTTAAAACTGGGACCAAGCAGATCAGAGGGTTAATGGGCCTTGTTTAGTTGAGCTGGGAGTATCACCAAGGACAGAAATCCCACGGCCTGTCTGAGCACCTGTCCCAGTGCTTCAGTGTCCTCATGGTGAGTAAAGTTGTCCTTGCATCTAACAGGACTTTCCCTCTTGCTGCTGACCCCATAATGAGGAGAATTGTGGGGCTGAGGATTTTGCCTCCTGCTTGGAGATGTCCATTTTTCCCAGGATTGATCCCTAGCTGGCCAGCCGTTCCGGATCTGACCCTTCATTGACATGTTCTTGTGACTGGACTGTCGCTCTCATGATGAGCTGATGCTGTGGCAGAAAAAGAAGTGTCAGCTTAATCATCTCTGACTGGGAACCAGCCTGTTAGTGACTCTGCCCCAAGCTTGTCCCTGCATACACAGGAAAAATGTGAATTACCAAGAGGAAATGGGAAGTGCTCTCATTGGTTTGGTTGCTTGCTTTCTTTTATAGGTAACTTCAGCTCGTTTATGCAGAAGGAAATTTTTGAGCAGCCAGAATCTGTCGTTAATACGATGAGAGGAAGGGTCAACTTTGATGACTACACTGGTAAGTGAGATTGAGCCTCTGTTACATTTGGCAGCTCAGTGTCTAGTGGTGACTCACAGCAGTTGTAGAGGAGGAAGTAGGTGATGACGTGGGAGAGCAAAACGTGCTGGCGTAAGAGGGTGCGTGTGTCTCGCAGGGAGCTCATCCCGGATGACATGCGCTGGTGGTGAGATGACTGTTGGTGATGGTTTTTCACAAAGCTGTTGGTGAGGTTGTAACATGCTCAGTGAGCTTGGGAATTTCTGCTGCCTGGCCAGCCTGATTTTTCTCTCTGCATCTTGCTCGCAGTGAATCTTGGTGGGTTGAAGGATCACATTAAGGAGATTCAGCGGTGTCGTCGTCTAATCCTCATTGCTTGTGGGACCAGTTATCATGCTGGAGTTGCGGTAAGTGGTCAGTCTGGAGCTGGCTGCAAAGTGTCGCTAGAACTGAACAGTGGGCACAGGATGATCTGAGGGCTGGAGCACCTCTACTACAAAGACAAGCTGAGAGAATTTGGGCTTGTTCAGCCTGGAGAAGAGAAGGCTCCAGGGAGACCTTATTGCAGACTTCCAGTATCTGAACGGAGCCTAGAAGAAAGCTGGGGAGGGACTTTTTACAAGGGCTTGTAGTGATAGAATGAGGAGTAATGATTTTAAACTGGAAGAGGGGAGATTTAGATTGGAAATTAGGAGGAAATTCTTCACTCTGAGGGTGGTGAGACCCTGGCACAGGTTGCCCAGGGGGTTTGTGGATGCTCCATCCCTGGGTGTGTTCAAGGCCAGGTTGGACAGGGCCTGGAGCAACCTGGTCTAGTGGGAGGTGTCCCCATGGCAGGGGTTGGAACTGGATGGTCTTTGAGGTCCCTTCCAACCCAAACCATTCTATGATATGATATGATTGTGTGTGTCAGGCGAAGATTGAGCAAGCACACACTGATGAGTGAAGACCTTTTGAAAGCTCCATACACCAGCCTTTCCATACACCAGCAACAGCAGTAGGAAATAACAGCTGAAGAACCTGAATGCTGAGTTGAACGTTGCCTTTGACTTTCCTTGCTATGGAAAGCTTTAGAAACCAAAACCTGCTCTGTCCTGGAAGAGCGTAGGCAGGGGAAGAGACAACTCAAGCTGTGCAGCAAGGCAGGGGCTGCCGCGAGCCAGGCGCGATTTCTCCTTCACTGTGTACGCCAGCAGCGATGGTGCCTGGGCAGAGGCGTCTCTCTGCTGGCTCCGTACCATGAAGAGGTTTCGTTTGTACCTCCCAGAAGTGCCAGCTGCGTGCAGAGCCAGCATGTGGGTTTGTTTGGTCAAGGCCTGACCTAATTGCTGGTTAAAACACGATGGCTGTAGGTGAAGCCTTTCTAGATTGTAGCTTGGCAGCCCATAATGTTGTGATTAAAGGTACTCCGTGACTTCACAGAGGAATCCTTCAGCTTCTCTCCAAAATGCCGCAAGACGCAGCGATGGTCGCTGATTTCCCAGGACCAGAAAAGAAGCCTTGGTCATCTTGGCTAGCGCAGTGGGATAATGCGAGCAGTAATCCTCCAACGAGCCAAAACAAGGTTCTGGCTTGTTCTCCTGGATGCAGGAGGTGGTTTCAGGTTCTCCAGCAGGACACCCAGTACCATACAATACAGATGTGGTGTTATGTAATGAGCGAGACTTAAGACCAGTCCCCGTGCGAGGGAGGCGTTGGCCTCACAGGCGCTTGGTGTTGCCAGAAGCAGGGTCGCTTTCCACGGGGCAGCTGCATGACTTGCGTGTGGGTATCGTGAGTAATTAAAATCTCACCCCTTGCTAATTTTCACATGGTACTTCGATAGCAGTATTTTCCAGGAGGAGGCTTTTTTGTACTGCGGCCACTCGGGTTGCGAAGCGCGATGTAATCTGTAACTTTGCTGTGTCCTTTTACCAGACCCGTCAGGTTCTGGAAGAACTGACTGAATTACCTGTTATGGTGGAACTAGCCAGTGACTTCTTGGACAGAAACACCCCTGTCTTCAGAGATGACGTTTGCTTTTTCCTCAGCCAGTCAGGTACGGTCTCGCTCTGCACCCACACGCTCCCCTCCCTCCTGCCGATGCAAGCTGGGGAGGGAGAAGCTGCAGGGCCAGATTCTCACCTGCGTCTTGGGTTGCATGTGGAACACGTGAGGAGAAGTTGGCACACGTGTACGGGAGCCGGGGAAGAGCTGAGCGGCTCTCCTCGTGTCCATCTGCCTGCTGCAGCACGGTCGTGTTTAGCTGAGTCATGTGTATGGTCACAGCAGCTTTGTTTCCTTTCTCTGCGAGGAAATATTCCATCAATCAACAGACTCAAAAAAATGCTCCTGAGCTCTGGGTGAAGGCAACGCGATAGTTCCTTTTGAGTAGTTTTAGTTCTGTAGTTAAAGCACCGCCAACCACTGAGCTAGATGGTGGAACGGGTCCATAAAAGAAATGAAACTATTACACACAAGCATCAAAAAACCAAAATCCAACAATGTCGGACTGGAATATGAGATAAAAGATGCACTTGACCGTAAAAAAAAAAAGGGTAGTGGTTTATGTTGCATTCCAAATACTTTCAAGGACAACTGCAATACAAAACTACAGTATTTTTCTCCTCTTAGTTGCATTTACCATTGTAGATTTTCATAGATCATCTTTTTGATAGTGAATCTTGTCAATACTTTTTCTCCATGGGTTAAAATAATCTTTTGGTAGCGATTTTTTTTCCTTCTTGGTATCAGATATTTCAGGATATTCTCCCTTTGTTGGGGCTCATGTCCAAGTTTTCACTGGGTCTTTGGAATACCCGTGCAGATGCTGCTTCTTCCCCTTAGGAACTGACCGGTCCCAGTCTAAGAGAACACGTTGAGGGCTCACCAAGGGATGCATCTTTCCGCTGAAGTGATGGATGTTTAAAGTTAACAAATATCTTCCTGGAACTGGAGCTTGCTCTTCAGGCAATACAAAACCAAATAACCCCGGCTCCCCCACCCGTAAATCTGCTTTTCTAGCCTTAGGTTCTCACCCTACGCAACTTGCTCTCAGTGGTGTGGTCTGCAGAGCAGTTCTTGTGCATTGCTGTTACTGAATGAGAAGTATCATGGGGGTTTTGTTCTCTGTTGTCACCTCTCATGTGCAGGAGTGCTCCAGAGATGTGTCCTTTTAGGTCAGAAGAGCCCTGGGGCTGCTGAGCTGCACAAGAGAAGCCTCAGAGGGGATCTGAGCAATGCTGAGCAAGAGCTCAAGGGCCCATGGGGGGCAAGAGGATGGGGCCAGACTCTTGTCAGTGGTGCCCAGCGCCAGGACAAGGGGCAACGGGCACCAAGTGGAACCCAGGAGGTTCCATGGGAGCAGGAGGAGAAACTTGTTTGGTGTGAGGGTGTGGGAGCCTGGCGCAGGCTGCCCAGAGAGGTTGTGGAGTCTCCTTCTCTGGAGAGATTCCAAAGGCACCTGGACACGATCCTGGGCCCCCTGCTCTGGGTGAGCTGCTGGAGCAGGGGGTTGGACCAGATGATCTCCAGAGGTCCCTTCTAACCCCAACCATGGTGGGACTCTGTGAAAAGCAAACTGGTAGCACTGGATGGAATACACAGTAGCTTCTGTTTCTAGTCCCATCTCTGGTGCCCAGCACAAGGTTTTGTTCCCTCCACTCATGTTCATTTAAACCAACTTTTTCCCCTTCCTTTAGAATTTTGGAATCAACCCATGAAGTCCGAGCTAAGCCAGCTTGTGTAGAGCACATTTTGAACAGGGATCATTAGTTTTAGACACAAGGTCTTTGATAACAGCTTGTGCAAGCTCTGGTGGTGTTGGTGAGCACCATCAGCGACGGTTCCAGGAGTGGCGGTGGCAGTAAGACGGTGGGAGGACTGACTTTTTTAGCGAAATACTGACTGTTCCTTACACCAGCTACCACTGTTGGTTTTGTGTTTTCTAGATCTCACTGTCTTCTCTCTAGGGTTAAAACACAGTGTGCTGGGGCTGAAATAGCTACTGACTCCTTGGACTCGCAGGCAAATGCCACCCTCTGGGATTCTTTTGGAAATCGCTGCAATTTCCCACCTACAGTGACAGCAGTAACCGGTCTGGACTGAGCGTTGTCAATGACTCTCTTTTCAGGGGAGACAGCAGATACGTTGATGGGTCTGCGGTACTGCAAAGAGCGAGGAGCCTTAACCGTAGGAATAACGAACACCGTTGGCAGCTCTATATCCCGAGAGACCGACTGCGGAGTCCATATCAATGCGGGGCCAGAGATCGGGGTTGCCAGTACCAAGGTACGTCATGGGTTTATAGACCTCGCTGATTCTTCTTCTTCTCGAGGAGGACCACAAGGATGATCAGTAGGGTTGGAACATCTCTCCTATGAAGACAGGCTGAGAGTTGGGCTTGTTCAGCCTGGAGAAGAGAAGGCTCCAGAGAGACCTCGTTGCAGACTTCCAGTATCTGAACGGAGCCTAGAAGAAAGCTGGGGAGGGACTTTTTACAAAGGCCTGGAGTGATAGGATGAGGAGTAATAATTTTAAACTGGAAGAGGGGAGATTTAGATTGGAAATTAGGAGGAAATTCTTCACTGTGAGGGTGGTGAGACCCTGGCCCAGGTTGCCCAGGGGGTTTATGGATGCTCCATCCCTGGAGGTGTTCAAGGCCGGGTTGGACGGGGCCTGGAGCAACCAGGTCTAGTGGGAGGTGTCCCTGCCATGGCAGGGGAGTTGAGACTAGATGATCTTTGAGGTCCCTTCCAGCCCAAACCATTCTATGATTCTTGCTGAAACGCCTCCCAAAGCTGTTTCTAACAGTGTGGGTCCTCTGTTAGATGCTTTCTGTTGCCTTTTTACCGGTTGCTGTTGGTGATTGTGGTTAATGACCACATGCCCAACAGCATCCGTCGTTTTCTTCTTGTATCTTGCAAAGGGCTTTTTTTTTTTTTTAACACCATTATAAAGGAGCAATATTGAGCATTGAAACAAAGGGTCCTCTGAAGGAAGAATTCCCGAAGAGGCAAGAATCATCTGCTTTTCGCCATCATGTATCTTGAGGAGCAGACTTTAAGGTCTGAAGGTGAAAAAGGAAATTAAAAGAGGTCATGGAAATACTGACCACATGTGGCTGCCCTCGGTGGCACTGCTTTACTAACTGTAATTCTAAAACGATACTTTTGGCAAGTGGGGGAATGGTCTTTTACAGAAAACCAGTATTAATGTCCACCCAACAGAATGGTTCTGTGGTTGGTGCATCTAGCTATGCGTGATACAGTATAAAACAACTTGCCTTGCTGCATTTCATTTTGATGAAGTGCTTCTGCTTGGTGAAATCTGCTTTGATTTAGTTATATTTAGAGGCGAGATGATGTCAATCTGTTACATAAATTTCAGCCAAAAAACCACATTTGAGTTTAATAGTTCGTGGGGGAATTTGATCACGGAAAATTCATGAGTCTCTTACAAGAAACTCTTGAACAAGTTGTTTGTCCCTGGGTTGTTTTCACGTGGCCAACACTACGGTTTGGAGATAACGGAAAATGGCGTTTTTCTCTCTGGTGATGGGGGGAGTTCCCCAAGTTGTGCGTATATGAAATAGGAGCTTGAAGAAATTCCACCCTACGGTTGTCTAGAACGTCGTTTAGAGAATGTGCTATAAACAACCCAAGCATTGAAGCACTGTTAGCGTGACAGTCAGTGCTGTTTGCTTCTGTAACCTTCAGCTGCACCAAAGCAAAGCAGAGCACAGCCCATCTCAAACTCTGCTGGTCAGCGTAACTGAAGCTGCCTAGATGCCTTCAGAGCTATTTAAACTTCTCCCGTATAGCAACGTGAAAGTTTGTTTGATCATTGTTCAGGGAGGGACAGAAATACTACAAACCTTGACCGATTTCTAAGCAGCTTCAATCCCAGGCTGGCACCACAGACCATTTCATAGCGTTTGTGTCACAAGGACTTGAGAGGCCAGACTTTGCCGAAGCTGTTTGATAGTGTGCCTCAGATGCTGGTGGGAACAGGCTTGCCTTAACTTCAGCACTCATCTCACTTGCCCATGCAGGTAATTTTTCCCCAAAGTCAGTGACAACAGTCACTGTTGGTCTTTGAGACAGAGATGGAACCTGACCCAGGTGAAGAGTTCAGAATCTGTTCCTAAAGAAGGAGGGTTGGGAAGTCACCTACCTTTTCAGCTGCCTTTCTGTTCCTTGAATGTGGTCCGTAAAAATGTCAGCTAGCTGGCCTGTTGAGAAGGCCGGGTGCTAGTGGTGGGCTCCTGCTGTCCTATTGTGTTGACCAGGTGTTGGTGGAGGGCTCTTGCTCTCCTGTTGTGTTGACCAGGTGTTAATGGTGGGCTCCCGCTGTACGTCTCCAGTCATTGGGTCTGCCCATCCTCAGTGTCTTCAGCATTTACTTGCAGAAAAGAAGGACACAGGTGTGGTCACAAAACAGGATTTAGCAGTTGTCAGGGAATCTTGGAAATGTTCCATTTTGCTTGTTGTATCTTTATCTCTTGGTGTAGAAGATCGTGCCGTTGCATGCCTCCATTTGAGATTTGCTCAGGTGAGGTTTGCCCTGTGAATGTTCATCTTTGCTGCTGCGTTGGCATTTGGTACCACGTTCAGAATAAAGTCAGCAGCAGGTCTGATGAGGTGACAACCATTTGGTTACTGTCCTAACGGCATGTTTTCTCTCTCCCCCCTCCCCTTTCCTAGGCCTACACCAGCCAGTTTGTCTCTTTGGTGATGTTTGCTCTGATGATGTGCGATGACAGAATTTCTATGCAGGAAAGGCGCAAGGAAATCATGCGGGGGCTGAAGGGGCTGCCAGGTAGGAAACTGCTGCATTTATTGTGTCTCGCCAAGTGAAACTCAACAGCACAAACTTTTGAGAGGTCCAGGAGATCAGAGACAACTGACGTGGCTGTCAGCAATAACTTTCACTACCACGTTCTCCCTGACGTCTTCAGAGCACGAAATCGGGCCGTTAACACCCTGGGTCCAAGTTCTATGCAAGTCCCTGGTAGATGAAGTATGAGCAGCGTGTGTAGCTTGAGAGGCGCAGGCGTACGCGCACACACAGCTTGGATTCTTCTCTTTCCTTCTAGACTTGATCAAAGAAGTGCTGAGTATGGATGATGAGATCCAGAAGCTGGCCACGGAGCTGTACCATCAGAAGTCTGTTCTCATCATGGGACGTGGCTACCATTACGCGACGTGTCTTGAGGGAGCTTTGGTAAGAGATTTCTTTATTTAAAGCTGGTTCAAACACACTTAGCTGTGGACTTCAGATTTCCCCGCAGGACACAACACGTGGCTGCGGGTTGTTGTAAAAGCAGCTCACAGCTCTGGTGTGTTGGCCAACGTGCTGGGTCAAACAGCTGGAACTGGCTGCAATGCTGCTGAGACCACCACGTAACAACAGAATCATAGAATCGTTTGGGCTGGAAAAGACCTCTAGGATCATCAGGTCCAGCCTACATCCCAACATCTCCCTGACCACTAGACCATGTCCCGGAGCACCACATCTACTCATTTTTTTTAACACCTCCAGGGATGGTGACTCCACCACTTCCCTGGGCAGCCTGTTCCAATGCCTGACCACTCTTTCAATGAAGAACTTCTTCCTGATATCCAATCTGAACCTCTCCTGGCACAACTTGAGGCCATTACCTCTTGTCCTGTGGTTAGTTACTTGGGAGAAGAGACCCACACCAAGATAACCACTGGGTTCCAAGGGTGTATTTTCTGTGTTCACACTGGGAGTGCTTCGCTGTGACAGGCTGGGCACCCTGCTAACATCAGTTCTGTGGCCTGTTGGGGTGGCATTTCCAGAAGTGCTCAGCATCCCAAACTGAGCATCTACTTCCTAAAACCTGCACATTGCAGTTTTGACCTGTGAGGAGGTTCCAGTTGTTACCAGCGCAGTCACCCACTGACACGCAGACGCGTCCTCTTTGCGTTTGCCTGCCCAGTTCAGACTGCGGTGACCGATACGATGGCTGATGGCAAAGCGTAAGGCCTGTGGTGGGTGTGGTGGTAGGACTGGAGGTCTTGATGGCCTGCAGGCACCTCAGCCCAGATGACACGCTTCAGTCTCAGTGGCTGGCTTGTCTGCAGACAGGATCTGAGGAGAGCCAGAACGTGTTTTTACCAAGTTACAGAGAAAGTGGAAGAAGCCACAGAGATGGTTAAAAAAATAATTACAAGCTTGCCTAAAGCTTTATGAATCATGTTTTTCCCCCCATCTAGAAAATCAAAGAAATTACCTACATGCACTCCGAGGGGATACTGGCAGGTGAGCTGAAGCACGGCCCTCTCGCGCTGGTGGACAAACTCATGCCCGTGATCATGATCATCATGAGAGACCACACGTACGCCAAGTGCCAGAACGCTCTGCAGCAGGTCATCGCCCGGCAGGTACCTACCAGGGAAAAGTTACAGCGCATCAGGAATGTTGCTTTTAATGGAAAAGCAGCTTACGGGGCACCCAAACTATTGGCTTTAGTGTCACTGCCTGAAACGTGAATCCAGTTGATATTCTGGGCATTTCAAGGGCAATTTTTGCAGCAGATTGCAGAAGCCTGGTGTGGCTGGTGTGCCTCTTGGAACAGGCTGCAGGGATGCCCGTGGGATGCCCAGCTGGCTTGTTTGACATGAAATAGAAAGTTCTGAAGAGAAGTGAGGAAAGAACCTTCCAGACTTATTTTTCTTCAACGCTTCTCTCTGTTGCAGGGGCGACCTGTCGTGATTTGCGATAAGGAAGACATCGAGACGATTAAGAACAACAAGAGAACAATCAAAGTTCCCCACTCAGTGGACTGTCTGCAGGGGATCCTGAGCGTTATCCCGCTCCAGCTTCTGGCTTTCCACCTCGCAGTTCTCAGAGGATACGATGTGAGTACCGCGTGCCTTCCCTTCTGCTCTCGTGTTCGCTGCCCGCAGAGCTGGAAGAGCCGTGTTGGGTGATGGGGGAAGGCTGGGGGGTGGTTGTCTGTTGAGCTGCTGGAACGACCAGGTCGGTGGCCGGACCTGGCCATGAGAGAAGCTTCTCGTGACCAACTCTCGCCGGCAGCCTGGTGCGCTGGGCAAGTCTTGTGCAGCCTGAGGTTGGACCCGTGTCCGTCCCCTGGTACGAGCGTACGCTTTCTGCAGGGCTGGTAGGACGCTCGAGGGAGGTGACGATCCACAGAAGGGTGTTCGACAAACAGCCTCGGTTGGCGCGAGGTTTTTGGTCTTAATACAGACACTGGCCTCTATCACAGTGACCTGTTACCATTCGAGCACGGCAACGACGTAGACTGAAGGGACGAACTCCTTAGTTCTTGGCCGAGGAGTTGTAACAGTTGAGGTTTACGGATGCTTCTTGCACCGATTGTCCTAAATTAAGACGAAAATAGCTTCAGTCGTGTTCAATTTAAACGCAGAACAAATGTTCCACGCGTTACGAAGCTATACGCAAACAAGCAGCGTGTAAATACTCACAAGCGTGTTCTTTCTCCTCCCTCTCTGCAGGTTGATTTTCCAAGAAATCTGGCCAAGTCCGTAACTGTAGAGTGAAAGATCATCTGAATCATAGGGGCAAAGGGGAATTAAATGAAAGACTTTTTTTGGTACCAAAATAACTTGATTTTAAAGTCCCCTAGGTAAATCTTATTTTGGTAAATCATTGTTTGTGTACAAGATCACCGTAATTCCATTACATTAGTGATTGTCCAGTCGATTCCACACGCTATGTCAACAGCTTTGGGTCTTTTTCGTCAATAGACTTCCATGGAAGGTGTTAAATGGTTTTCTTTAAAGCTTACTGAGTCTTCTAGGTAAGGGGCCCTCCACTTTACTTTAAGATAACGTTTCTTATCCAGTGTGGCTCATTCCGATCGCTGACGAGAAACCATTGAATGACCTACCCTGTCATGCTGTCAGGCAGTGAAGCAGGACACCAGGATATGCAACTGGGACAAGAGCTGTTACTGGTCATGCTTGTGCAGATACTTTACCATGGGAACAAGCACCCGGGGTCAATTTCTGCCTCACCTACAAAAGGGAATTCAGCTGACCTGTCACAACCTCCTAAATTTTAGGCATGTGGTAAACATGCTACGAAAACAGTGTTGCTTCAGAAGGATAATATGCCAAATACCTAGCAGGTGACAATCCCGTAGGCTTGGTGGCCACCACGCACGGTGCAGCACCTCTTGAAGACAGTGGGACTCACGCCTTCGAGGGTGGCTGGAAGCAGTGGCTGGCTCAGACCAAAGTGGGGGGAAAAGAGAGGAACCCAACCCACGCTCAGCTGGTGCTGGTGTGGTTTTTATTTTTTGTAGACAAGTAGGAGTCTTCCTGCGTTGAGGATTTTCCCCCTTGAACTGGGCGCTGTGGAACTGTAAATGCATCCTGAGGAGCCAGGTTCATGCTGCTGCAGGTCGCTCGCTGCTCGAATGCACAGAAGAACGTCTCTGCCTTGTATCTCTCCAGCAGAGCCCCCTCGTGAGCCTTGCTGCGATAGCCCTCGATGAAGCCTGGGTTCTGGTTTGTCTAGAGCAGCGTGTGTGACTGGTGTCAAATTCAGCTGCTTTAAACCTGGAGAGGATCAAAAAAGGCTTCAATAGACACGTCGCTTTGCTGATCTTATAACAAGCTTGCAGGGAATCAGAAATTATACCGAAAACAGGCCTCCAGGACTTAACACTGGCTTTTTGGAAGTCATTAAAGGGCAGTTAGCTTCGTACTTCCTAACGCGAAAAGGTGAATTTCCTCCCAGCTCAATGGGTTTTGAATTGGCTTTACAGACGCACCGTGAGAAAACGAACAGCTTGCAAGTGCTGCCGAATATTCCAGGTCGCTCCCTGCCCCTGGAGTAACACACGCAGGGCCTGGGGAGCTTCTGCTCACCTTTAAATTCGAGTGCTCTAGCACGGAATGGCTCTTGCCAGGCCACAGAAACCCCGGCGGGCTCGCACGGTGGGACTGCTCAGACCCCGGTGTCTCCAAAGACTCTGTCTGTAGCAATTCTGTTTTCTATAAACCTGCAGTAACAACTGTGTAAGTTCAGTATCAGCTCAAGGCTTAGTTTTATTACGAGAACGAAGCGCTGTGCGCCTGGAAGCAGCTTCTCCCAACCAATATAGGTACGTTCCTTAATGTATCGTATTCAGACCATCAACTTATGGCCACGTTGTGCTGCCAGTGTCTAAGAACAAAGCAGTAAATAATTGCATTTTATTTGTACAGCCTTTGCTCGTGAGGCGCTGACTCCGGACACTTGTGTGCCTCTGCCTAAACATGACCAGTAAACTTCCCTGCTTCCTTTGGAGACGATGCTTGTCCTTAAGGGAAAACCAGCCCGTGTTCAGTGCTAACAATTTGAAGACCGTTCCTCTTCCTCCTCTTCCTCCTCACTTTGCTTTAGAGAAGGGAAACTCTGCAAACCTCTCAGGTGGAGGGCTGGAACCAAGGCAGGGTTCCCCTGTCTCCCCCCAGCACGGCCACACAAGGACTTGCAGTATCACCCCGATGTTCTCGCTAGTGTCAAAGAACCCTGCCAGAGAATCAGTTTAAGGTCTTGCTCTGTTCGGGGAGGAAGAGCAGCGAGCGTTGCCGTCATGCCGCTGTGCCCAGCTGCTCGCCCGCCGGCTCGCCGAGCCCCGAACAACAGGATGGAGCCACCCCTGTTAAGTACAGGCTCTGTAGAAGCCCGCTACGGCAGGCCGTTAAATATTTATGAAGTTGCGTACAAAGAGGACCAAAGAACCGGCGTCTGAGTTAGAAATGTGAGCCCGGCACTCGTGTCGGGTGTAACTGTACAGGTGTTGCTGAGCTGTTCGGTTTTATGCTTGTGATAGACAAATCCTTCGTCTTTGTACCTGGAGGCGTTCGAAGTCCTGACGGCCCCTCGCTGTCGGAAGGGGAGGTCCGCCCGCGTTCCGCCCGCCGGCCGCAAGCTCTGCCTGCCAGAGCCGAGCTTTGGGCGCTGCTTGCGGCCGGGCCGGCGGGCGCGGTACGGCTCCGTAGCAGAGAATGCTGAGGAGCACGCTTGCTGTGAAGAATTTCTCTGAGGAGCGTGGTGGGGGAGCCGTGAAGCACCCCGTTGTTGTTCGTTGCTGTGCCTGCGCGAAGGGAGGATGTACGAAGGACTCTCGGCTTTTCTTACCTCACCGTGTCTGGCCGTGTTGCAGTTTGATGAAGGGATGGCGTTTCTCTTTTCCTTAGAAAACTTTTAGAATGTCTCGTGGTATTTATTAACAGCCAGTCGGTCTTCTGCTCTCCAAAACGAATGTTTTGCCTACTGAGCCAGTAAAATACCCTCCTTCCTAACTGAGGTGTTTAAAAATTCAGTAGCCCTGTCACTAAAATTGAGCCACAGGTAAATACGGATACAGGCCTTTGCCCCTTGGAATAGCAGCTGCCTGTTACCGCGTGCTTTTGTCAGCATGTCTTTAGATTTCAGTAACTTTTCCTCACCTGTGTCTACAGAGGCTTACAGGGAAGCACACGCCTGCAGGTCGTAGGGTTTTTGTTTCCCAAAGACCAGAGGACTCCAGGCTCAGCACATGCTGTCTCTGCCCAGCAGATCTCAGACGCTGCCCACACGGCGGGTAAGGTTTTTCCGCACGCCGAAGGGAGTTGAGCTGTGCATGGAATAAACTTCTGCCAGAAAGCCAGAGAGGTTTTCCCTCCTAGTTCTACTGAGGAGAGGCTGTAGACAGGTCTGTCCTGGATTTAGCAGATGAGAACGTGTGTGGATGGTCTTGTGAAGAGCCCAGACCAATAGTTGAGTGGCTGTGTCCTCATAAGGTGCAACACCACCACCATCTTCTTTCCAGCCTGGTCTCACTGACTGGCAGGTAGTTGTGTTCCACAACAGTGGGGACACCCTCCTACCAGAAAGCTGCCTCGACACCCGTGTCCATGCAGTCTCAGCCCCTCCATGCTCAATGGCCTGAAAGCTTCACGCAGACCTTTTGGAGTCAAGGGCGAGGGAGCTCATGCCCGTGCCGCAGCACGTAATCGAGCTCAGCCTTAAGACGAGCTTAGACACGCTGGGTTTGGTTAAGCTGCAGGTGGAAACATCGAAGGGCATAAGGAAAGTGCAAAATTGGGCTTTTCTCCTCCCCGGCTGTCCCTTGGCCTTGACCCAGACGTTGAGGGAGGGGAATTCAGCACGTCGGTGTTTAGCTGTGGCTGATTTTAGACCCTACCTGAATGTACCAAACTTGCCTCAAAGCACGGAGTCCCTCCTCCACAGCAGGAACGGGAAGAAGAAGAAACAAAAGAAGTGTTGGGTTTGAAGAAAAGGAAACAAAACTATTTGCCTTCAACTCAGTTCATGTAAATAGACATTTGAAGTGGCAAATACCACCCGTTCTTCCCTCCTCAAGCTCTTTGCCTCTGCCTGTACATACCCGGCTGGCTTGGGTGGCGGGGACCAGTCTGTATCTTGTTTCCTGTCGTGTGCTGTACGCAGAAGATGTCTTACCTTTGTCTGTAGTGTTTTATAAGTTGGGCTTTGTCTTTTTGCTTACTTTTTTGTATCTCACCCTTTGAATAAAATCAAGTGCCCTACATGAAACAAACAGAATTGCGGGTCTTGAGTTAAATCCACTGGAGAGGTAACCCCTCGGAAGGTCAAGGGCAGAACACAGGGCTTGACTTGCCTTTCTCCGACCCCGTGAGTTTTTGTGTGGGGCTGGGATGGAATATATTTCAACTGCTCTTTCCTAACCATGATTTTGCCACTAACCAAGAGGAGAACCCATAAAATACCCCTAAGGCAGCGGTCCCGTCTGCACTCTACTCTCATTTAACTCCCACCCCTCAAGGAATCCATCAGCACAGCCCGTACACGGCCCGTGCTTCAGGGATGTTGCACATACTCCACAACTCCGGAAACTCAGTTTCTTTTTGAAAGAAGAAAAATGTATTTGGGTAAGGAAAGGAGAGGCTGCTCTGCAACCCCAGCAGAGGACTTCCCAGGGGTGCTGAGAGCAAACACTTTAGGGCACATTCCTGTAAGACAACAGCTGGGGGGACTTTGAGGTTGTTCATGGCTGAAAAATGCCTGGATACCATTGGAAGCAAAACCCACAGTGACAAAAGACTGTCTGAAATTCCACCCCCTCCTCCAGCCGGGGCCATTCCTGGATTAATGTCCTCAGGGACCTTCACCTGTCCAGGGGAAGAACATCAAACATGGAATGTCCTAGATAATGTGAGCAGCTCACAGATACCTTTGTTATATAAATACCAATGTTAAAAGGTCACAAAACTATTTTTTTTTTTTTTTAAGGTCATTGCTTCAAGTCTGTCCTTTGTAGCATTATAAAAGTTGGTGCCTAAACAGATTTTTGGGCCCATGTGACCCTCTGGACATTCAACAAGGCCAAGTGCAAGGTCCTGCAGGACAATCCCCATCATCAATAGGGTGAGGGGGGTGAGGGTGGAGACAGCTGGCCATGAGCCAACAATGCCCACTCGCAGCCCAGAAGGCCAATTGCATCCTGGGCTGCATCAAAAAGAAGCGTGGCCAGCAGATCAAGAGAGGTGATTCTGGCCCTCTACTGTGCTCTGGTGAGACCTCACCTGGAGCACTGCGACCAGCTCTGGAGCCTTCAGCACAGGGACATGGACCTGATGGAGCTGGTCCAGAGGAAGCTACAGCAATGATGCAAGGGCTGGAACCCCTCTGCTGGGAGGCCAGGCTGAAGGAACTGGGCTTCTTCAGCCTGGAGAAGAGAAGGCTCCAGGGAGACCTTGTTGCATTCTTCCAGTATCTGAACGGGGCCTAGAAGAAGGCTGGGGAGGGACTTTTTACAAAGGCCTGGAGTGATAGGATGAGGAGTAGTGGTTGCAAACTGGAAGAGGGGAGATTTAGATTGGCATTAAGGAGGAAATTCTCCACTNATGATGCAAGGGCTGGAACCCCTCTGCTGGGAGGCCAGGCTGAAGGAACTGAGCTTGTTCAGCCCGGAGAAGAGAAGGCTCCAGGGAGACCTTGTTGCATTCTTCCAGTATCTGAACGGGGCCTAGAAGAAGGCTGGGGAGGGACTTTTTACAAAGGCCTGGAGTGATAGGATGAGGAGTAGTGGTTGCAAACTGGAAGAGCGGAGATTTAGATTGGAAATTATGAGGAAATTCTTCACTCTGAGGGTGGTGAGACCCTGGCCCAGGTTGCCCAGGCAGGTTGTGGATGCTCCATCCCTGGAGGTGTTCAAGACCAGGCTGGACAGGGCCTTGAGCGACCTGGTCTAGTGGGAGGTGTCCCTGCCATGGCAGGGGGTTGGGACTAGATGATCTTTGAGGTCCTTTCCACCCAAACCATTCTATGATTCTGTGATAGTAAAAAGGCGAGAAATGAAAAGACAAATGCAAAGGGACCCCTCCAGGGTCCTTAGCATGTTGGACCTGAGCTCTGGCTGCAGGAAACCCATGTCCTTAAATCCTGCTGTACCTAAAAGCACTAAGACAAGGACCCGCAGGCCCTGCGCACCAAACCTCACTCCTACACTGCGGTCATCTCCTACAACACGGCATTTGGGGATGAATAAGCTCCCATAAGCCGAGTGAGCTTTACAGAAGGGCACAAGCATTTGGTTTGAACAAATTATACTAGATCAGCCGCTCCAGAGCTCTCCTTCTTCTCCTCTTGCTCCCTGGTAAATGGTTTTTCACCACGGCAGAACTCACCTGTAGCCCTGTGCCGGAACGGTTTGCACAGAAAACACCCACGTAGCGCCCGGGGCCAGAGAAATGGCACCTGCCCCGCACCAAAATCCAGTGCTCGGGGGAGCGTAGGGGCTCAGTGAGGAGGCAGCAATCCATGGGGTACACTGTGGGGGAGCCCTGTGTCAAGGGTTAGGGTCAGGGCCATCCACTGGGCCTGTGACAGATGCTCTCTGGACCAAAAATGGTACCCAGCAATGTTTTAGGTGGATGGAGGCAGCAAGCAGGGGATGCTTTGCCTGTAAAATTGGCTCCCAGTTCCCAAGGTGCTGGCGTGCAGAAGCAGGGGCTGGTGCTGGAGCCGTTCTGGTCCGAGCTGCTGCCTTGAGCTGAGCAAAGCGACCCTTCCTTGCACCACCTCACAAAGGGGTAACAGCCATTTTCTCGTTTCCCCCCCAAGAAAGCAGCCAGTCACGCTCATCCTGATGGTGTGAAGATAAAAGTGCTTGAACTACCCCACTTCGCACGGAGAGCAGCGGTAGCACAGAGGGTTCCAGGCGGCACCAGTCCCAGCTGGACAGTCTGACCTGGTGAGCTTGTGGGGCCTGAGCTCCTGGTGGATCCGCCAGCCCTACAGCCTCCCCCATGCAGTGCCAGAGCAGCTCCCCTTGGCATTCAGAGCATGAACGAGGAGGCTTGAAGGTCCTTACTTTCAGTGACCACTGGTGGGGCTTCTGGGAAACGTTAAAAACCGCTGTACAGGGATGGAAGCTCATCTCAGTGGAGCATCCCAGCCAGTGGCACAGTTGAGTAGCTGCCTTCCCCCCTGCCCACACACCCTTTGCTAGGTTGCTCTTCCAGCAGCTCCTTGCTGCTATCACAGCTATTTGGAGCTTACCCCATTTCCAGCTCCCACAGCTTGGAAGGTCCAACAGTCATAGAATCATTATGGTTGGAAAGGACCTCCAGGATCATCAAATCCAACCTTCATCCCAGCATCTCCCTGACCACTAGACCATGTCCCAAAGTGCCACATCTACTCATTGTTTTAACATCTCCAGGGATGGTGACTCCACCACTTCCCTGGACACACAAAGCAAGACGCTGCAACACCTTGGCCTCACCTCCCATCTCTGCTACAACCTCCTGTGCCATCTCTGCCCACAAGGCCACCCCAGCCTTCCCATCAGAGGACTGAGGGCACCCGGGGAGCCCACATTGCTCTGCAGAGCATTTCATTTGTCAGACAGGAGACCATGACCATGCTTTCCCAAAGCAGTGAGAAGGCAAATCCTTAGGTCCTGCTTTAGTGGGACAGTCAAACACACAGAGCCAGCTGAGATTGTTCCCTACCCCTGGAGGCACAGCCCGTGCTTGCACTTGGACAATCATAGAATCATAGAATGTGTTGGCTTGGAAAGGACCTCTGAAGATCATCTAGTCCAACCCCCCTACAATAAGCAGGGACATCTTCAACCAGCATCTCCAGCTTCTTCAGACCTGAAAGCAGAGTTTCTGAGCTTGCGAGCCCTGCAAGCCTGACCCAAAAGCTGCCCCGTGTGCTTAAAAAGAGGCTATTTCTGGCCTATTTCTATGCATTTATCAGCTGATGGGAACATGCTGCAGGCATTTGAAAAATCCAAGGAGAAAGAAAAAAAAAGCCAGCTGACTTGCCACGATGGTCCATTCAGTGCTGCAGAGCTCACCCAGCCTCAGAACGAAATCAGACCCACAAATCAGACGTGACAAGACTCCTCTCCCCCCCTCCTCAGTCTCATTCTTCATTGTTTAGGTCAAATAAAATACATTCCCATGGTCCTTACAAATTCCTATGGAAACAAGGTTAAACAAACAAGCCGCTGGCTGGTGTCTGGCCGGCGGGAGCAGCGGCACGGCCACAACGCAGGATCCCAACAGCGGCACCAAGCCCGGACGCGCCGGAGACGCTCGCACAGCACCGCAGCTCCCAGCTAAGAGCCAGTGAGACTCCCAAGGGCTCCCATGCATCAGGAGATGGGCTTGGACCATGGGCGGTAGCATGGCAGGCTTGGCCAGCTCCTTCCCAGGGGTAGGAGGGCATCCAAAGACCTTATTTAGCAGAAAATCTCCCCTGCAGAGGCAAACCCGGCACCTTGGCTGCACCAACGTGACGCTGAGAGGATCAGCCAGCAAACCTGCATGGGATGCAGCTAAAGCCTCCCTGCTCCTCTCAGGATTAAGCTGCACTCGATGAGAGCGCATGTCCAGGAGCTTCTGGCCAGAGGATGCTGGCAGTGGACACACCAGCTCCACCTTGACGTGTCTCTGCATCCCCAGCGGAGTGGGGCACAGGACCCCGGGTGCCGCGGTGGGTGGCTCTCTGCAGTGGCCTCCCCACTCTGGTGGCACCACACCACCGGTGACTTGCTGCTGGGAAGGAGACGCTGCCTCTCCTCCCTTCTGAGGCCAGTTGCCACTTGAACAAGGCTTTCTCAACCTCACAAGCGGGTGCTTCCTACCCCCCGAACACTGGGCAGGACACTGCTTGCCTGCACAGGACGACTCACGGCGCGCTGGCGAACCCCCAGGATGTGCCTGGAAGTTGGTTCCATGACCAAAGCTGCCCTCTGGTGCTATCAGCACATGGCGATGGGCACAACCGCACTAGGAAAACCCAGCTTGAGCTACAAGGTCCCCTCTCCAGTGCAAGAACAATACCAGAACAGACAGACAGCCCCTGTGGTCACCGCCTGGACCACTCTGCTATAAACTGTGGCAGGGACCCACATTCCTTCTCACATTTTTTACAGCATCTCCTGTCATCATGCCCAGCCAGAAACATCGAAAATTAAAATTCTCATCTATCCAAACAGCCCCAACTGATCCACCTTGAGAAAACCTCAGACACACATGCCAAGACAGGACGTTGATGTTCAGACCTCCCTGGTGACATCAAGCCTGTGCCACCAGCCACTGCCAGGTGGGATTTAGGGGGGATTTCAGCCTTGCACAAATCTGGGAATTACGCACAGAGGAAAAACTCCCATAGAACGACCTTGTGAGGAGGCAGAGGTTCCCGTGACCCAGGGAACATGTATCACATCCCTCGCTGATGATGCTGCTAAAGGAGAACTGCAGTCCTCGTCCACCTCCTCTCCATGTGGCTTGAGGCCACAGAACAGCCACAACTGGCAGCTGGTCTTCAGGAAGGGCTCACGACAGTGTAGGAAGAATGAATTGCCTTGAGGACTGTCCCTGCAAGACCACATCTGAGTAAGGCAGAGGACAAGAAGGTCTTGAGGCCAGCATGAGCTAACCCAGAAGGCACCGGCTGACAAGCGGTGCAGCTGGGGTTAGGAAGGAATTTTTGCTGCAGGGCTGTATGGACACAAGAGCTGGGGTAGGGATCAGAGGGAATGAAGCCATTGGCCCCTCATCCCCATCCAGGTGCTACCAGCCAGGAACAAGGGCTTTTCAGGGTCCCAAGCTTCATCCCAGGCTTTGCCGTCCTGGCTGAGGGAGCAGCTGCAGGGTGGGTCTCACCTCAGAGAAGCTGCAGGACAGTTGCCTCCTGAGGGGGGAAAGAAGCAGGGTCCTTGGGACTTGGGGGAAAACCTCTCCTCCAGGCACTGCTGGACCCAGAAAAGGACATCCTAATCTAGATGTGAAGGTCACCACATGCGGCTTTGAGCAGCATAAGGTGCCACTGAAAGGACGGCTCCTGGGGAGCAGGCAACATTGGAGCAAAAGTCCAAACCTGCTCCTCAACCCACTGCAGCTTGAAACCCGTCACATCTCTCTAAGAAGTGTTCTGCATCTCAACACTTCACCTCTCCCGTTGGGGTTACCACGTGTCTTAACTGGTGGCCAATGCCTACACAGAAAAGCAATAAAGCGAGTAATTTATTTGTAGCTGTCTTCAATTTAATGCTGGACCAGCTGGTTCCTCGCAGGCCAGCAGCCAGGTTGTAGGTAACTGGAGGTACACTGGTCACAGAAAAACTGTTCTTGAGTAATGTGGGTGGTTGCTATGAGCACAGGAAAAAAAGAGACCTGCAGGGAGGCCTGGGCTTTAACACTGTGGAAACATCAGCTAAGGAACACTTTTCTCATGGGTAGGAGCAAGCAGGGAAATGTCCAGCTGGGACAAGAGATCAGCAGATCGCTCTACAACTGGAGAAAAGGAAGAAATTGTTGCTGCTGAGGGTGGTGAGAGCCTGGCGCAGGCTGCCCAGAGAGGTGGTCGCTGCCCCATCCCTGGCACCATTGCAGGTGAGGTTGGCCGGGGCTCTGAGCAACCTGCTCTAGTTGCAGATGTCCCTGGTCCCTGCAGGGGGTTGTTCACAGAGAAGCAGCAGCCAAGACCAGACGGGTTTCAGCACTGGACTTGCAGCAAATGACCCAGTTTTCAGCCTGCCCAGAATGTTTTGACAGTAACTGTATCTCAATGACCCAAAAAGCTTGTTGGCGATTCACAAACACCCAACTCCCTCCAGGGCTGCACAGCTAATTGCAAACTCCCACCGTGGTCCCAGTGGGGCAGAGGAGGTTGCATCAGCCTCTGTAGTCATAGAATCATGGAATGGTTTGGGTTGGAAGGGACCTTAAAGCTCATCTAGTCCCACCCCTCTTCCTCCAGTCTAAATCTCCCTCTTCTAGTTTCAAACCATCCTCCCTTGTCCTGTTCCAACAGGCCCTGCTCAAAAGTCCATCCCCAGCTTTCTGACAGGCCCCTTGAAGTCCTGCAAGGCCACCACAAGGTCTCCCTGGAGCCTTCTCTTCTCCAGGCTGAACAAGCCCAACTCTCCCAGCCTGGCCTCCCAGCAGAGGGCTTCCAGCCCTCCCATCATTGCTGGGGCCTCCTCTGGCCCCGCTCCACCAGGTCCATGTTGTTAACAGACGGGCAAGAAAGAGAAGCGGAGCTACATGACATCACACATCCCTTGAGAGCAAGGATTAACCCCCCATCACGCCAAGCTTTTCCTGTAGTACCTCAGTTACAGTGAGTAATCCCTCAAGTCTGGGTTGTTATCCTGCACACACAGAGTCCTCCTTTGTTTGAGCCCAGAATCCACACGCAGAAAGCAGATACCCTTATCTCCGGGGTTTCTCAAACCCCCAGCTCCTTCTCCTGCTGCTGGCAGGGCTGACCCACGGGCCGTGGCCGGCGGGGCCGCGTTTCTGGGTGCTGGCTCAGCACTACCCACCACAGCTGGTGTGGAAGCACCTCCCTGCTCCACTGGCCATTCTTTTTATGGCTGCCTGTCCTTTTTGCAGGTGGACCGCATTGCTGCCTCCAGAGACTGACCACCACCGACTGCTTCGCTGCTGCCCCTGCTGCTGTGCGAGAGCCTCGAGGAGAAGGAGTGAGAAGGGTGAGCTGCAGGCAGCCAAAACCATGGCCCTGGGCTGCCACCTTCTCTGCCCACACCTGAGGGCCCTCCGTGGCAGCATGGACCATCAGTTGGGTCTCATCTGCTCTGCACGGCACAGGCTGGCAGCCCCACATTTGAGTGTTTTGCACTGAGTAAGGCATAGAACCCCCCCCAGATAGGTGACAGACCATCACAGATTACTTGATTTGCTGGTTGTGTTTAGCACTGCAGTTCTTGACTTGGTTTTAGGTTTTAAACAATAAAAGTCTCCAAAGATGTCTTGGTTTTTAAAGCATTTGCCCAAAGCAGAGCATCCTGCTTTAGAGAGGCCAGTTGGTCTTTTCTTGGATGGTTTCTTCCCTTCTTGGCTTCTGCAGCCCAAGAAACAAAGCCATGTTCATTCATGACTGCGCCCTGCTCCCCCTTCTTTCCCTGCTCAATGACAGCTTCAGTGGCTTAAGCCTGCGTTGCTTTGACTTGAATTTCCAGCCTACATGCTAGCGTGGTGAGCACAGCACGTGAAGGTTGGATCCTTGTGATGGCTTTGTCACAAGAGCCTGGCTGGACAGTCCTGCACCTCACTTCACATGTCTAACACACCAGTCCCATGCAGACAAGAACAGCTTGTCAAAAAAAAAAAAAATAGACAAAACAACCTCAAACCTGCTGAAATGTCTATGGCGAGCTCCTCGGAGTGGAGCAAACCCACCACCTTCCATACGGTTAGATTAGAAAACTACAAAGGCAGTACAAGGCGCAGAGGAGTAGTGGTTGGTGTTAACGCCATGGGGCTGGGATGTCAAGAAAGGCCTCTCGGCCCACGGGGGAGCATTCCTTACACAGTGACCATCATCACGCATGGGCTGAGGACGTGGCCAGGAGGAGGTGAAGGGTCTGACCTGCAGAGGCCTGAAGCTCGCACTGCCATAAACCCAGCACGTTACGAATTCCTGAAGGTATCAGACACCGAGCCAACCAGAATAACCCCAGACCTGGCTTGGTCCCTGGTCCCAGATCAGAGATCACCATGAACTGGTAGGACAAGCAGGACTCACCCAGTTTAGCTGACCAGCGTTTCGCAGATGCAGTGTTCACACAGGGGCTGTTCAGGTCTGATCCTCTTTTGTGAAGTGCTTTGAGCTTTGATAACACAGGCAAGGAGGCAAAGGAGGCGTTGGTGTGATATGACTGCAAGATGTCAAGGGCAGTAGGTTTGGGAGCCTTCATTTGCCTCCCTCTGCTCACAGCTTTTTGGAGTGAAAGGTGCTGTTCACTGCCTGGGGCAGTGGTGGAGTCACCATCCACGAAGGGGTTCAAAAAACATGTAGACATGGCACTTCAGGCCATGGTTTAGTGGTCATGGTAGTGTTGGGTTGATGGTGGAACTGATGATCTTAGAGGTCTTTTCCAGCCTTAATGATTCTATGATCAAGCTTTTCTATTTTTAAGCCCAACCAAGACAGTCACACACCTCTAGGAGCCAAAGCTTTAACAGACCTTCAGTAAGGCCACGAGAGAGAGGTGGGCAGCATGGTTGTGCCCAAGGCTGTCCACAGACCTCCCCTGGCACGTGGGCTGGTGAAGTTCTAAATCAGGCCTTATCCCAGTTCAGTCAATGTGGCCTAGAATGCGGAAAACAAAATCTGCAACACAACAAATGAACCCCCCCAAGATGCTCGTGTAACATTTAAGCTAATCCAGAGGACTTTGGCAGGCCCGGGCCAGGAGGCCGCGCAGGGAGCTGTGCCTCATGATAGATTTAAGAGGCGCGTGGACAAAGCTCATTCTGTAGCTGAGGGCAGCCTGTGCCCAGAGGAGGAAATGTTAATTACGGCAGCATTGCAGGGGTGAGTCTGCTGAAGGCAGCCGGGGAGATTTCTGCCTGACTCATAACCCTGCTTTGCACAGCAGATGCTTCGTGGCTGACGTGAGACCCTGCAGTAAGGGGGGGATCTTTCCAGTGGCTTCACAAGCAGGGGGGATGCAGGACGGGAAGAGATCTCATGCCTCCAAGCCTGGGGTCACCACACCACCCAATCCCACCCGCGAATCAAACGTGTACTCATAAACCAGCTCCAGGTCAGCCCCACAACACCCTCACTTTCCCTGCCCTCTCAACAAGAGCAAGGCTGTTCTTTGTCAGAACCACGTTTTGGGATAATAAGGGACAGTCGTGTGTATGTGAAAGTAAATTTGTCCTCTCCTCCTTGCAGCTGTTTCCCAAAGCCTCGTACACAGCCCTAAATAAACAGGCTGAACTGCATGTCATGGACTTCACGGGAGGTGTCCCTGCCATGGCAGGGGGGTGGAACCAGATGATCTTTGAGGTCCTTTCCAGCCCAAACCATTCAATGATTCTATGATTTTATGACTTGCATTGGTCACCATTGTGTGAGGCACTCACTCAGACACCACGGCCCGAGCCTTGCACAAATCTGCTCCTCTGATTGAAATGCATTAAAAAATATATATATTAATATAGAGATAAAAATGTTTCCAGACCGTACCAGCCTAAATTAAACTGACAAAGCAAAGCAGGAAGAAACCTTGATGCTTCTCCCCAGAACTAAAGCACCAACAGTGTAGAATCCCCCCTGCTCTGTCTGTCCGAGCACCACCAGCAAACCCCTCCTGCTGCAAACCTGTGCAAGAAACCCCTTCTCTCACAGCCTAACGATCCTCCAAACTCCTCCAACAGCCTCAGCGTGTTCCCATCTTCCCTGGAGCCTGGGAACCTACTGTGAAATCCTGCAGTATTTGTGCATTACCAAACCGCAGCATTTTAGAATCATAGAATCATTAAGGTTGGAAAAGACCTCTAAGATCACCAAGTCCAACCATCAGCCCAACACTACCATGACCACTAGACCATGTCCTGAAGTGCCACTTCTACACGGTTTTTGAACCCCTCCAGTGGTGACTCCACCACTGCCCAGGGCAGTCTGGGCCAGGGCTTGACCACTCTTTCAGTACGGAAATTGTTCCTAATCACAGAATCACAGAGCGATAGGGGTTGGAGGGGACCTCTGAAGATCATCTAGTCCAATATCCAATCTAAACCTCCCCTGGTGCAACTTGAGGCTGTTTCTCCTTGTTCTGTCACTTGTTCCTTGTCAGAAGAGACCAACACCCGCCTCTCTACAACCTCCTTTCAGGGAGTTGTAGAGAGTAACAAGGTCTCCCCTCAACCTTCCCTTCTCCAGACTAAACAGTCCCAGGTCCCTCAGCTGCTCCTCATAAGACACGTTCTCTCATTTTGAGCTTAACAGAGTATCCCACCCCCAGCTGCAGACCCTTCGGAGGAGGGGTTAGGCGTGGAAATGGCTCTCGGCACAGCTCATCTCTTTCACAGCTTTTCTTCTACAGAAAAGGATGCAGAGGGAAAAAAAACAAACCAAAAAAACCCAAACCAACATCCTGGACTTCCAGTGAAGTGATTTATCACCAGCTGGCTGCAAAGAGACTCACATCACCGTTGCAAAGGAGTCCTGCCCAGCTGTCTCCCCGTGGAGTTAGCGGCAATTAAATCATATTCCAACCACAGCAGAAAGGGAGGAAAAAAGAAGTCAGGGATGTTTGGACAGGAAATACACGGGAAGAGGAGGGGAAAGGATTCAGCAGGAGTGTGAAAGACACGACCTGTTTACTGCTCTCTGATGCACGGCTTCTGTCCTTCTCCAGCAGTCCAGGGTGTGACTTGACTGCCACAGGGGCAGGTTCAGGACCTGGAGCTGAGGTCCCCATCCCCATCACCACAGCTCCTCTCCTGACTGGTGATATCCCCATCCCAGCGAGGTCTGTGCAAGCTCAGCTGAGCTGCCAGCTCAGGAGGTGCTGGTGTTTCCACACAGCACTTCTGCAGACATATCCATGTTCCTCGCGCGGAGGCGGGGAGGCAGGGAAAGGAACATCCTCACGTCATTCACTGGAGCCTTCCCCTTACAGCCAAGGTCTTCTGCACACCAACACACCGCCTGTGGTTAAACAACCCAAATGAGCTTAACACCGCTTCTGAGCTTGCTTGAGCCCAGAATTATTGAAAAGAGGATTGCACTAAATTTACTTAGCTCCTGAACTGATTTTACTTGCAGGAAGGGATGAACCAAGGACCAGGACCACTCGTGGTGGCAGCAAGGTTCCCATCTCCACTGCAGGAGGAGCACACCATTTCATGGCACACAGCTGTCCCCAGTTGTCACTGGCCTAACTGGTGCGCGGGGAACCACTCAGAGGAACTATCCCACAGCCCCCTGCCACGAGCACCATCAGATGAGCCTCCTAGAGAGGGGATCCATAAGGCCACAAGAAAATTACTTGGCTCTGCCAAGTCTGACAAGTTTTAGACGTGTGCATTGGAGCCTACAGTAACATCTGTCAGCTTAAAAAATGTATTAAACCTTAGACAGGCCTCTAGCAAGAAAAAAGAAGCAGCGGGGGGGGGAAGGTTTATTTTCATTTTTGGCCACTCCACACTTTGCAGTGAATATTCTTCTTCATATAAATAATTTGTTGTTGTCTTGAAACAAATTAAACAAGTAAAGCTCGCTTGTTAGAGCCCAAATCTCAACTACATCTTAGGGAAATGAAAACATTTCCCATGGGCTTTTCAGCCGCATTCTTCTCCCCCTAAATACTGCACCAAACACAGACAAGCAAAGAAGATCTCCAGGAAAAAAACCTCCTGGCTCTGTGCAGAGAGCTCTGCCCTGCGAAGGATCAGCGCAGCGGGTTCTGCAGCACTCGTGCCCCGTCGCCCACGCGTGCTCTGCTCCAGCAGCAAGGTCCCAGCTCGCCACCCACCTCTGGAGCCACGGGGAAGTTCTGCTTCCTCCTCGTCAATCCTACACGGAGATTTGTTTAAAATGATTTCCTGCCCCTCTGCTTTCAGAGCTGCTCTGCTGCTGGTGCTCAGAGGCATCCGTGTTTGCGATGGTCCCGTTCCTCCTCTACATCTAGATTATTGTGTTCTCATGACCTTCACCTAACGCCGAAGTATCAGAAGCCACCCAGAGAGGTGGTGGAGGCCCCATCCCTGGAGATGTTCAAGGTCAGGCTTGATGGGTCTCCGAGCAACCTGCCCTAGTTAGAGATGTCGCTGCTTCTTGTAGGGGGGTTGGACTAGATGACCTTTGGAGGTCCCTTCCAAACCAATACATTCTAGGAGATCCCTACCCACTGTTCTGATCAGGATCTGCATTTATCCACTGAGCCAGTGGATCCTCTGGCAGGTTTCCAGCAGTTCATGTCTTCTTTTTTGTTTCTCACATTCTGGTCTGGTTCTTATTTATTTCATTTTATGTTGTGGGAATGTAGAAATGTGCCACAGTGGATTAGGCCGGTGGCCTGGGTGGTCCAGCACTTGGCCTCCACTGGTGTCTGCTTCAGCCAAATTGTTTCCGTAAGAAATCATTTTGAAGAGGTATAAAGGCTAAATCCTACAGTCCTTATTCAGGCAAAAATCCCTGTGGAGTGGCGAGGGGCAGGATGCTCCAGCATTGCTGCCTTCTCCAGACACAAGCACCTTCTCTTCTCCAGCTCAGGACAAACTACCTCCAGTCAGGAGTCGTGTAATTCTGCCCATTCTACAGATGGAGATGCACAAATTAAGCCAACCAGAGAATCCGTGCTAGGAAAAGGCACAGATGATGATGCAGGACCCCTCTGGTTTATGCCAACCTGCCCCTGAGGGGTACGGGCACGTGTTTGTGGTGATTCCGTGTTCTGCTGCACCACAACGGACAGGAGGGTTCTGCAGAGATGTCTCACAGCAGGGTCACACTCAGGCTGGCTGCAGCTCCTCTATCTCCCTTGTGACTTTTGACCATCTAAGCAGCCATGGAGAAAACACTCTCACTTCAGACATTAACAGCTGCCCACGGCTGCAAGAGCAGGAGCGAAACACAAAACTGCTGCTGCTGCTCACAACCCGCGCGCAGCAGCTCCTTCAGAAGATGGATGGCACAAAGTGAACGTGGCATTTCTCTGGCGCTCGCGTGCATGTTTCTCTCAGCTGTCTGGTAGAGATGACACATGAGGCCCTTCTGTTTTTTCTGAGGAAGATTGTTATTGAAGGCCAGGCTTGGAAGGCTCTAAGCATGGCTGTGGAGTCACAGCTGGAACAGGCACGAGATCAATATATCTGGAGACAAAGGGAAGCTCTTGCCAAGAGAAAAATCCGAAGTTGTTTAGCAAGGGGGAGCCAGATTCCCTTCTAAGGCATCCTACAGATCAAGGCCCAGCTCCTGGAGCACTTGTCTTGGCCCAAGTCCGAATGTACCAAACTCCCAAATATGCATCAGTGCTACCTGGAGGACAACAGCACCTCTGCAGACCTCCGTGTGCTGCTGTGGCCTCTTCCACTTGCACTGCAGCAGTTCATGTCTTCTGGTGCGCAACGAAAGGAGATTCAGTTCAACCCACATCAAGATAGGCTTGTACCATCTCTTCACACTGCATCCCAGATTCATAAGAAGCTTGGTGGAATTTTCATGGTTTGCAGAGGACCTTCAGATCACAGGATGCAGTAACTGATGCTGGTCCTCCCATTTCTGAGATGCTCCTCAGGAATGTCTGAAAAGCTTTTGGCCTTGGGAACTAAACCCAAGGCCTTGCTCCTCTTTAACATTTGCCTTTCATTCGTTCCCACACGTCAGACAGAACAGTCCCACACAGGGAACTCCTTTGTCTGCTTGGCCGCTGCGTGGAAACGAGCCGGGATGGTGCCGATAGCATCCAGGAGGGATTAGCAGCCAGAGCAGCGCTTTCTTAGTCACTATCTCTGCTCTCCTCCATTTATAATGGGCACTCTTTAAAACCTTGCCAATTTGGCCTCAGATAAGTAGATAGAGTTACCTCCATATTTGCAGCATTACCTAGACTTTCCCCTGCCTGCTACAGAGAACGTTCGGATATTTAAAGAACCAGCAGTCTGTTAGCAGGAACTGCTCCTGGGCTTTCTTTTTCAAAAAGCCCCCAGAACTCGGCCGTTGTGCTGGCCCCAACAGAACAGCAACGGAGCCGAGGTCAAGCTAGTGAAGGTCCTGGCCCCAGGACCTACTGCAAGGCTGAAGGACATGGGCACCATGAGGGACAAGTACAGGTCAAGTACCAGACCCAGGGACAGAAGCCCAAACCTCTTGAGTGTACCTGTGCAACGTGGGCTTTGAGGCATTAAATGCCAAAGAAACATGTGCACCAGCTGGAAACAGCTCGTGAGGCAGAAACGGCCAGGTTTAACTACGAAAAAAAAGAAAGCTTTCCTTATAAGCTGTTATTCCAGCCACCTGAACTCCAATTTGATTTCTGAAAGAACAAGTGCCACCAACAACTGCGCTCCAGGAGCTTCCTCCTTGTATCCTCCGAATCTGGCTTTTCCCCAAGCCAGGGGATGCTCCTCTCCATGTGGGAATGTCCCAGAGTGCTGCTGTCTGGGGAATGGACATCACCAGTCACTAGATGGAAATGGTTTCCCCAGACTGGTTTGCACACAGGGAAGGAGACTGCATGGGACTCTGACCCTGGCCAGGGAAAGCCCGTTGCCCCATGAAGGCAGAGGAACAAAATTACCGAGGACTTTGGTTCTGTTGCCTCTGGAGCCCGACGCTGCCATGTGCGCTCTCAGATCACCCAGTGTCATGGTCAAGAATTAAAAACATGTTTCTAACTCACTGCATTATTTGGGTCAATGCAAATGACTCAGGCTCCTAAAAAAGCACCTTATAAGATGTCCCACAGCTGAAACAATGATTTGCTGTCACGTTTGAGGACAGGCGATTGCCGTAGGAGTCTAAGCACCTACGATGCAGGTAATAGCTCTGCCAACAGCTACCTCTTTCCTCCTAGACAGGTTATTTACCTCCACATCCTTCAACAAAAAACCCAACACATTTTATTTCGCAAGCTGCTCTGAGCCCGTTATTTTCCCCAGATGATCTCAGGCGGGCTGGGGGAGCAGTCTGGACCAAGCCATCCACATCCCTACCCAGACAGGAACAGTCAGAGGCAGACAAGCGAGGATGACTTCAGAATATGACCTTCTGAGCTGGACTGTTAAAAAAAACAAACAAGAAACTGTCTGATGCTACTACAGTTATCTCAGTTCATTGTTGGCAACTGCAAATCTCTCCAGTTTCCATGGCAGCCTGTGAAATAATCTGTAACCACCTTCACTTTAAGCCAACAGTGCACCACACACACACACTATTCTTACCCCCCCCAAAAGTAACCACCGTCAAATTCGCACCGTATCACATCAAAACAGAAGTTCCCAAGTTCTGCCCCGTGGGCTGTTCTCTGGCAGTTGGCGGGAACGCTGCCCGTGTATCCCACGCTGGCTCCCTCGGCTCCGTGCTGCTGCACTGCATTAGACAGCTAAAAATACATTCGACCCATTCCTAGTATTTTTTCCACATCTGCCGTTGCTGTAGTTACCGGGGAGCCTGCTCTGCCATTCCTGGGAGGGGAATGCAGCAGCATTCTCTGCGCAGCCGCGGGTGGTGAAGGAACCGTCCAGAAGCAGCATCTCTCTGTGAAACGCTCCCGGCAGCTCTGAGCGCAGGCAGGATCTGCTCTGGTTCCAGGACCAGAGACAAACCTGGATCAGGCTCCATTAGCAGCGGGAGCTCTTCCCAAACTGTTGCTGAGAACTACCCTTTGGCCAACACGTAGCTTGATCCCCGACCCTGCTCCCAGCGACTCCGTGGCTCTGCCCACGGCTCCGATCCCCACCCCATGCCAACAGCTCAGGTGGACACGTGAACATCGGGGCCAAACCAGGGTGCAAGTGGCTGAGCGGGGGAAGAGGAACACTGATTGCTGATCTTCATTTGAAAGTAACGTCCCAGCCCATCAGGACACTTGAGATGTCTTAAATAAAACCCGGGAAACCAAACCAGTGCTCTCCTCAGCCGCGCTGCCTCAGCCCTGTCTGGAGCATTTGCAGCGTACCAGAACTTTATTTTTACCTGAACTCAGGCAATGCAGAGCCAAAAGGAGTCAAAAAAGTCTCCCTTTCCCAGAGGGTTTTCCCCAGTTTTTCTCTAAAGAGTTCAACGTTTGCTCGCACAGGTCAGAGCAGCGGCAGGACGCAGCAATGCTGACGGGCAGACAGACCTTTGAGGCATCACCCATCGCCAAAACCAGACTGAGGGACTACAGACTCGCCCTATTCCTGCCTGTCTTTTACTTTCCCAGAGACTTTCCATCGAGGAAGAAATACTTAGAAGAAGGATCCTGACACCCCCATTCCCGGGTGTCTCCTAGTGAGCCCCAAATGGACGAGGAGACCACAACATCTCACATGCAAGACAAAATAAGCACAGAGCATCTTCTAGAAGCAGCTGAAGACGTGCACACCCAGAGGCACTCAGCAGCCGGGCTCCAGGACACGCCAGGAAGGATTTTAACTGGAATGGAAAGTGGAATATAGAAATCCCCAGCCCTGTTGCAAGTAAAAGTTACCTCATCTGCTAAGTTCAGTTTTCCACTCCCTCTGGTATTTTTGCATGCTATAGTTTCTCCACCCCTATTAATTCCTCTAGCTCTGGAAAAGGTCCCACAACTTAATGTCTGGGAAGAGCTAGAAGAATTTCTGTCCAGGCTGCTGGATGGTTAGCTGGGGAGATGGGACGAGGTGGCGGCTGAAGGCAGCAGAGCACTGGTCACAGCTCCAGGAGCCAGGAAATCCCCTCCATGGAGGAGACATGTTACTTGAGGCAACATCTGACCTACTGGCATGAGAAAACACCTTCCTTGGTGCTCTGGACCTTTCAGACGTATTTTACCTTTTCCTGCTAGCAGCAGGGACCTTTGAAAGCATTTAAATATTAAAATATATTTAAATAATCTTAGGAAGTTTGTTCTGGCAATGCTACAGACTTCCTGCCACTGTCTGTGTCCAACATGATTTATTCTGTAGCTCTTGTTATTTTTACAAGTTATTTTATAGCTGTTTCTTCAAAAAGGTTCATTCCACTCTCCAGCAACACCAACAACCAAAAGAGGATCCTCCAACGCTCTGAGTCTCGCTGGCATTTCCCTCAGGCCCCCTTCAAAAGCCTTATCATAGAATCATTTAGGTTGGAAAAGACCTCTAGGATCATCTAGTCCAATCTTCTTCAAACATCTCCCTGACCCCTAAACCACGTCTCAAAGCGCCACATCGACCCATTTTTTGAACACCTCCAGGGATGGTGACTCCACCACCTCCCTGGACGGCCTGTTCCAGTGCCCAACCACTCTTTCGGTAAAGAACTTCTTCCTGATACCCAACCTAAACCTCCCCTGGTGCAACTTGAGGCGATTTCCTCTTGTCCTTATCTATGACTCAGACAAGACCTCTGCCAGGATTACAAAATCCAGTCATTCCTTTCCCTGCCAGGCGAGGAACTCCTCAGCTGCCCAAAGCCAGATAAGCTTCTAGAGGAACCAGCAGGTTCACCCCCTGGAGAGCCCCATGAGCAGATCCCACACAAACCCCAGCCCTCTTTGTGAAGGGGGCTGCTCTCAGCCCCCCACTCGTGTTCTGGGTGTTAAGGTTCTGCTATCCTGGCACAGCCTCCAGCCAGAGGTACAAAGCCCAGGAGAAGGTGGCCTCCCTCCCTTGCAGCCTCAACACAAAAATCAAAGAAATTGCTGGAAACAGCCCAGCCAGGACTCACCATTTGGGCTTCTTCCAGCTGCTGCAGGCACCATCCTGGTCTCCTTTACTTCCTCACTCTGTAAGGAAGCTAATTCCTGAGCCACCAACCACTCCAAGACCACCTCACAGAGCCACCCACTCCCTCCTGGGCAGCCCAGGCTCTGGAGCCCAGACCTGCTGCCAGCTGGGGCTTGTTGAGGAACACAGGTGGCTGATGAGGAGCCAGCCCCAGATCGGGGGTGGCCACATGCTCAGGCTACTTAGTGGCTACTTAGAAGCCTCCTGTCTCATGTCCTTGCTCTGGAGTTACTTTGCTCCCCAAAATGTTCTGTGTGGGGGAGTTTTGCCCTGTTGTGTGTGATGGAGCCTGCCACAACGTGGTTCCTGAGCCCAGAACAGGCTCAGGGAGCTGGGGGTTTCCTGGGGCAGGGGGCTGGCAGTGGACTGAAGCAGGCACACAAGCCTGCCTGGGGCTTGCTACAGGATTGCTCTCTGTTTTTTTCTTCAGTGTAGTGATGGGACTTCCAGCAAAGCTTTGCAGTCCCTTCTGTGTAAATGAAGAGATACCATCAAGCCTCAGTTTGCATCATCTCCTCTGAGTCTGGGCCATGGGTTTAACTTTCCCTTCACCCAGCCTCTTTTGAGAGAAGCAACGTGATTTTCTGTGATAGTTTCCATTTAAAAAGCACCTTTTCTCTGAGCAAGAGAGGGGGACCCGTGGAGTACTGTGGCTTCCCTCTTGGCACTTAGTAGGTACAAATTTGGTTTAAATACAAGCAAAATCCAGACTGAGCCTAGAGCTGCAAGGCTCAACGTGCTGAGGAAGCTAAAAGCCTGGATTCTCTGCTGAAAGTGGGCAGGGCGTTGGGGCTGAACTTCTTCATGCTCTTTAATTGTGGAAGAAAATATTCCAACACTATCAAAATGCAGATGAGTTAGTGACAGTTAAGCAGAGAGGAAGAAAGCAGGACTATCAGCGAATGGGAGCAGAAACATGCGAGTTCTTTGGAACAGAAACAGGTTGCCCAGGGGGACTGTGGATGCTCCACCCCTGGAGGTGTTCAAGGCCAGGTTGGACGGGGCCTGAAGCAACCTGGTCTAGTGGGAGGTGTCCCTGCCATGGCAGGGGATGGAACTAGATGGTCTTTAAGGTCCCTTCCAACCCAAGCCACCCCGTGGTTTCTAGAGGTCGGTATGCTTTGTTAAAGGATGCTTGTGGTGAAGGTTGCCGCATTAGCCGTGTGAAAGGAGGAGTTATCCCGCGTCTGCAAGGTGAGGCTCTGGGTGTCAGTGCAGGAGCAGACTGTTTCGGCTGTGTCACCTCCCAGTGAAAATAGCTTTTGTGTCAGGCACAAGCGCTCTGGGCTGCTGGGAAGAAAATCACCAAGTTTGAGTTCTCCAGGATGACAGAAAACCAGTTTCATGAGAAAACTCTGACCAGGAGTCTCCTGCTCCGTTCCCGTGGCCCGGTCAATGACTTAGGGAGCCCAACACAAATTGGTGTAGTTCTTTAATAATAACATCAAGGTCAGCAAGAGTAATGACTGCATTTAACAAATGACACATGCAACAAACAGAGGGAGTAAAACATCTTCGCGCAGCACTGGCTGAACCGACACGACCCAATTCCACATCGCAGCAGGGCTCGTTTCTTTTCCTTTGCTATCAGCACCACATAAAAGGCAATGACTGGACGCCCTCAAGTCTTGCCAGAGCTCTCAGAAGACCCCATACAAGGCAACGACTGGACGCCCTCAAGTCTTGCCAGAGCTCTCAGAAGACCCCTTCCCCAAAATAAACAGTGACAGGAGATGCCTTCACACACCAAGAAGTAGAGAGAGAATTTGGATGACCGCAAAGTTCACCCAGGTGAATGCTTCAAAATCCAGCCAGCAACAGTTTGTAATGTTCTAGCAGTTAAAAAGCGTATCTGAATCTTCACCAAATGCAGCCGCTCGGTCCTTGGAGGCTGCAGGAGACACCGACAGAAAGTTCTGCTTGATTGAAAAATGGGAGCAATCAAAGTGACCTATTTAGAGCCAACGAAACACCGGTTTATTTAACGCCGTTGGACATCTGGTCATTGCTGTTCAGAGCAGCCGTGGAGGAGCACGTGCGGGTGGTGAACAGCGGGACCCGCGGCAGCCGCTGGAAGCTGCTGAGCAGATGCAGTGCCACGCAGCTCCTTCGGTCTACAGTGAACGTTTACTTAAAAATCAGCTAGTGTGGATTGAGAGCCCGTGTGATGTGTTTCTAGGAAAGGTTTATAGACAGAGAATACATAGGGCACCATAGATCCCCATATGGTACACTGGCTAATTCAACCTCATTTACATAGCATTAATTGTCAGTGGAAGCTGATTTAAACTCAGGCCCAAGTTTACTCTCAATTGCCTAATGCTCAGCTCCTAAGTTAATCTTTAGGGACTGACATAAAAGCAGTATGATTTTTAAAAGCACGTGCAGTACTTTTGGGAAGCCGCTTTAGCAGCTGCATTTATCATAGACTCATTGAATCACTCTGGTTGGAAGAGACCTTCAAGATCATTGGAGTCCAACCATGAACCCAGCACTGCCAGGGCACCACTAAACCATGTCCCTCAGCACCACATCTCCACGGTTGGAAACCCCTCCAGGGATGGGGACTCCACCACTGCCCTGCCCAGCCTGGCACAGCCCTTCACAGCCCTTCCCACCAAGAAATTGTTCCTCCTGTCCAACCTCAACCTCCCCTGGGGCAACTTGAGGCCATTTCCTCTTGTCCTGTCACTTGTTCCTTGGGAGAAGAGCCCAACCCCACCTGGCTCCAACCTCCTGTCAGGGAGTTGTGCAGAGCCAGAAGGTCTCTCCTGAGCCTCCTTTGCTCCAGGCTCAACACCCCCAGCTCCCTCAGCTGCTCCTCACCACACTCCTGCTCTAGACCCTTCCCCAGCTTCACTTCCCTTCTCTGGCCACACTCCAGCCCCTCAAGGTCCTTCTTGGAGTGAGAGGTCCAAACCTGACCCCAGGATTCGAGTTGTGGCCTTAGGTCGAGCCTAAATACAAGACCAGGTACAAAGTCCGCTACCAAGCATGCTCCAATTTTTCTGAGAACATTACCAAGGGTCCACCAAAGCCATTCACGGGCAGCAGCACGGGTGCTCTGCTTTGGCGTCCCGTTACCCCACAGCCATTCCGTTTGTCTCTGCCCACTGTGCTCTGGCCATATCCCACCCTGGATCAATGAGCAAAACTCTTTGCCGATGGATCAAGGGAGCGTACAGCCTGGAGCTCTAGTGCTTCAATCAATGCTATGTAAAACAGGTGTTCGTCACTACAGGAAATATTTGTACATTTATAACAAAGCAATACAACCATAAAAGGAAACAAATACAACAAGCACAGCTTGATACGATAACATGCCATGAAATGTCATTGGCTTTATAATAATTTACTACAACTTGAAAAATGTCCTTTTATCCATCACGGATAGGAAATGCTTCCATCTAACGTATGGTAAGCATGCAGTAACAATATGTACAACAACAAATTTGGACTTTGTTTATTATTCATAAACCGGATGATTACGTAGAGGGTGTTTTAAAAGCACTATTTTGCTAGCCTGATCTAGGGTTTATTTTGCTTCTTTAATACCATAGGAGTTTTTTTCCCCCTTAGTCTGGGGAGAATGAAAATGTCTATATAGGTCTGCAGGAAGTTAGCATCGGTCACGGGGTATACACTGCTTTTATTTCTTTCCCCAGCAGTAGGTTTAGATTTATCGGTTAATTGACACTTGAAAAAAATGAAATTCTCAATGCCGTTATCATTGAAAATCAGTTTCCTTTGCAAACATTTTTGAAATACTGAGCATCTGTCAAGAGAAGTAGCTACTGATCCTGAATTACACTTCCCGGATTTACACCTCTCACCATGAGCCCAAACCGAACAGCGATTTACCTGGCCCCTCCCCATCACAAGAGGGAGTCCAACCCAACTTGTGTCAGGGCGTTAAAACGCTTCCCACTCCCCCTTCCAATCACAAAGTCATCTTGTTGATCTAACCACAGCCTGTAGCTGACACAATTGACACAGCGAGTAGTAAAAACTGTTGGGTTTGCTCCTAGCCGGGGACTGCTCTGTGCTGCCCGCAGACAAAACAGTGTTGGGGGTGAATTAATTGGCCCTTCTGCACAGCAGCCAGCCCTGGCTGCAGCTCCAGGCTTCCGATCATCGTGACACGTGTATTTATCTCATCGAGCAGATGACAGACTGACCTGAGGCTGGTGAATGGCACTTGGACTGACTCCGAGTCGCATCGTAAGGGTTCATTCACAAACGTCCTTTCCGAAAGGGTCCCAGGTCAAGTCTCCACCGAGTCTTTTTCAAATTGTTCCCTTTCCTTCTTGAGCATTTTTTTTTTCTTTTTCTTTTTTTTGCTAGAAAAGCTAGATTGAATATTTCCAACAGCACTGAAGTAAGTACTTGGCAAAGCGTTGCTTTATCTGGTAAAAAATTATATGAGAACCCTTAGATATTCATAGAACTGCAGCTACGAAGACGCTTTACCTCTTATGACTTCGCAATTCCAGAGAGAGTCATTTCGTGAGAACTGGTCCTGACTGCTGACAATTAGAGAGCCAGAGGTTTGACTGAAGTGCCGAGTGATCCCACCTCTTTCTAGCACTGTGTTGCAAAGGCAGGTGCTCAGAAGGTTTGCTGTAGGATAAAAGGTGTGCGTGTGCATGGTGGAATGTGGGGGGAGTCCCATGAAGGCGAGGAGGAAGCACGGGGAAATGCAGCCAGTGCATTTCTTGGAAGACTGATTCCCATCTTGCACGTCCGGTGTGTTGATTTTTGCCTTAGTCAACAACTGCTAATAGCAGTGGCATTGCCGAGAGTTGACATGAGTGAGTAAGCACACTGGCTCTTCTTCACTACAAGTTTGGAAGGCATCTGCTACTTATTCAGGAAAGGAAAACAAAAAAACATGTGGAAACATTTCTAGGGTGAAAGAATGTGATTTACAGAAACAACAGGAACGCATCAGTGGTAACCATTTCAAACTGACAATAACAAGGAGCCCAAGCAGACTGGATTTGGAGAAACCGAAACACCGAACCTCTCGTTTGTATTCAGAAACGTTCCTTTAAAAACGGAAACCAGCATTAAATTATGCCGCTGAACTGCAGAGCTAGTCACTAGATGGATGTCATTAGTCTGAACTGAATGCAAAGACTCTTCTGCCAACCACACCTTCCCCAGATTCCTTTGCTCAATTTTTATGAAGTCTTCTGTCCCACGGGGAGCGCCGAAGGCTGACCTGGCCTCAAGTACTCCTTGTCCGCAGGGAATGGGGTCAGAGCCTTGTGACACACTGACTGGCTGATTTTGCCATGGAATTTGTTTTCCTAGTGGCACTCCATTTTCATTCACCTGCACTTCCATATACCAACATACGCAAATCCAGACACCACAGACCTACCCCTTCTCCTTTCCGGACCCTCCGAGATGACACTACCTTCCCTTCTCCAATTCATGGTCCATGGGAACAGCTGCCTGTCATCAATTCTTTGCAGATTTACAAGGGTTTCTGTTATTTGCAGACCTGCTGTTGTCGTTATTTGCTTGGCAGCTGGCATGTGAGCGAGACGTGATCAGCTTTCTGTCATACCTTGAGTCTTGTACCGTGCGCTTTGTGCAGTTGTCTCCAGGTAGCTAGCTGGGATGTCTGCACTTGGAAGAGTCTTTTGCACTCCTTCCCTGGGGAGAATCGCCTTTCCGGAGAGCTTACTCTAGTTATTCATTCATTTTTTTCAATGTGTCCTGGAATCACCATGGTAAGGCACAGGGAAGTGTCGGGGAGAAAGAGGGGGAAGAGCCTTGCTGAACCGGAACTCAAGTTATTGGCCTTGTTCTTGCAGTCTCTTGGCTTTTCTTGCTTCGATAGTTTGGTGGCACTGATGCACAAGCGATTTTAAAAATAAAGGAAAACTAAAGGAGAAAGATGACTACAAAGTCTTTCGTTCTGTTGTCCCCCCTTTCAAAAACGGGCTGGCTTCCTCTGCCCCCCCCCCCC
>VZZY01008501.1:95917-117610 GCA_013400335.1 Eurystomus gularis | reverse complement strand
GGAGCCGGGGGCGGGGGGTTGTAGATGGGTGCTGGAGGTGGAGATGGCGGAGGGTACGCGTTGTTGAGCGGGTATTTGGGTGGGGCCTCTGTGTTCTTCACTCTGGTGAAATTGATGCAGCGACCCTAAAACAGAAGAGAGCAGAGGGAGAAAGCACGGTTAGTAATGGTGGCAATGGCACCACAGCTGAGCTGCTCTCCTGGCTCCGTGCAAATCTGAGGTCAGTTGGAGTATTCCTGGACACTCCGCTTTGCTCCCCGTCTTTCTCAGAGATGGATGTTGTAAGAGCCAGTCCTGTCTGAGCGACCAAGAGGCTCAACCCCAACAACAGCTCTTGTAGGGCAGGAGGATGAGATCCTCTCATACTGTTTTCTGACTCCAGGATCTTTAAACAGAGCATCAAGTACTTCAAGTCACACTGAAGCTGCAAGAGCTGTTCCTGTTCCTCAGAGCTGGTGTCTGACCAGTGCACAGCCCCTGGTCCCTGCCTCTACAGATGCCTCTTCCCAGACCTCAGTCTTAAAACTTTCAACAGCCCAAAATCTGGACTTTGCACCTTTGGAGACTCCCTCTCCTTCAAATACCTGCTTTCGTGTCCTGTTTCCAATAATTTACCAACCAGGCAAGAGGGAAGATTTGTTTAATTAGGACAGTTTCTTGCTCAGAATTTTTCCTGAACTATACCCATTCTTCATTAGGATGTCTTGATATTCTAGTGCTCACGAGAAGCCAATAAACTGCTTTTCTCACTCTTCAGTGCTAAGCTACAGTTTGTTGTACATTTTTTAAACAAAACCTTTGCCCTCCGAGCTGTTCAATTTTTTTCTCCCAAGTTCCACCTGCAAAAGATCCCGCTGTAAATACTCAAATGTCAGAATCAGCACTATTGTATTATGGACTCATTCTTTCAGATATGAAATCATCCAAAAAGGCACTAGAGGATTTCAGAGCCCATACTTCGTTTTTGGATTTGTGAGCGTGAGCTTATTTTCTGTTTCCCTTTTCCCTCTCCCAAAGTAAATGTTTTTCCTGCTGAAAAAATGCCAAATGGAGCATTGAGCCCATGCAGGCTGGAGTAGATCTGTTGGGGTCACAACACCAGTCATTTTAATCCTCTGCATGACTCGGTGTCTCCTCCCTGCCATACCCAGCCTATGGACAACTGCCCTGCAGAAGAGGGGCCCAAAGTGAAGTAAGGGAGATGCTGGTGGAAAGGCAGAAGGGTGCTGGAGAAGGGTTTGACAGGGATGAGAGGAGCTGGCGTGGAAGGGCTGACACACGCAGAGGTACAGACAGCTCCGCACCGAGAGCTCTGCCAATTATCTCATCATGCTCTGTGGATATGAAGAAACATCTGTCTGAGCCTCAGCCACTCAGCAGAGGAAAGTGGCTTCCTCGCTGAAGCGATGAAGAATGCAGAGCAGCCCACAGCTGAGTGCAGGCTGCCTTGTGCAAGCAAAGGTCATTTAAGGAAAACAAAGATTTCCCAGTGCCTTGAACTATATCAAATTCAAGGTGAGAACTTCACCTCGGGGCTGCTCTGAGCGTGGTGGCAGCTGAACCCTCTCTCCACGGCTTGGCCCTGGCCTTCTGTCAGCAGGAAGAGCCTCTGGCTTCAACTCAGGCTCTCCTCGAGGAAGAGAGGAGCACGCCTTATGAAGAGTGGCTGAGGGAACTGGGGCTCTTTAGTCTGGAGAAGAGGAGACTGAGAAGAGACCTCATTGCTCTCTACAACTACCTCAAAGGAGGTTGTAGCGGGGCTGGTCTTGGTCTCGTCTCCCAAATTACTAATGAGAGAATGAGAGGAAATGGCCTCAAGTTGCGTCAGGGGAGGTTCAGATGAGATACTAGGAAGAAATTCTTTCCTGAGAGAGTGGTTGGACACTGGAACAGGCTGCCCAGGGAGGTGGTGGAGTCACCATCCCTGGAGGTGTTCAAAAAACAATTAGATGTAGCTCTTGAGGCTATGGTCTAGTGGCTGGAGAGATGTTAGGATGAAGGTTGGACTTGATGACCCTGGTGGTCCTTTCCAACCATAATGATTCTATGAGGAACTGGGCTCTGGGGCAGAGCAGAGACCCACAGACACACGGATACACCCACGGTAATACCTTGAGGAGTAATGCTCTCAGTTAGGACTTGTCCTCACAGCATGACAACACAGAGGGGAAAAGGGAGGAGAGGGTTGACCTCTGCTCCGTACTCTGTGCTACCATGAGCACTGTGCAGGGGGATGTGTTCTCCTTCCCTTGCTCTGGACAAAATGCCAATACAAAGTGAAGTGCCAGACGAGCAACACTCCTTCCGCAGCATCCCAGCGTCTCCAGTGCTGCCCAAAGAGGAGGCACCATCTGACAGGCAGAGGAAAGCCTGACAGAAGCACACCACTCTTGGATCTCCAAGCGTCCCTCGTTCTATCTGCTCTTTGGGGGCTGGTGTCTCTGCTTTAACATCATTTTAATGCACTTCACTGTGATTTTAAGTAAATATTGCAAGGCAGGCCTGCTGAGTGAGTGAAAGTTGGAACCCAAGACTAACCAATTCTACTCAGAAAAAAACCCCTATAAGAATGTTTTCCTTGCTCTAGTTCCACGTCTCCTGCAATGCAACTTTAGTAGTTTCAGACTATTACTTGCATTAGCTTTGTTTTCTTTATTTATGTTGAGAACACAGTAAACCTGAACAAAAAGCAGCAGTCCAGGAATCCCAGCCAGAGAACGAAAAATTGCAATTGTTTTTGTGTGGAGAGAGCCTCTGTCTGGATGCTCCAGGGATGAGGTTATGGTGCTGCTGATCCAAATGGAAGTGAGCACCACCCTAAGAGCGTTCAAGAGGATGCAGTGAAGCTCTGAAACCTTTGGGTTTGGGGCTGGGGCAGGGCTGAGGACTAAAAGCCATCTAGTACTGACAGCAATGCCCGGGGCATGGTCTAAAGAGAGTACATCCCGCACACCCTGTGTGCTGGCGAAGATTTGACGCCTTATTGATGAAAACTAGCTTGGACAGATGAGTGGTGCCACCACCATCAAAGGGGTGTTAGCAACTCATCCCAGCGTGCAGCTGCGCTGTGCTTACACCAGGTTTTGTAGTTAGCTATGACCTAGCGAGCCTGGGCTCAGGAACTACTGCTCATATCCATAACTCATGACAAGCCTTTTCTCCAGTAAGAGCTTTTGCAAATTAGAGAGCTCTTTTTTCAAGAGTGATGAGGTCTCCATGATAACTATGCTTTAACAGGGGCTTGTTGGACATGCTGTCTGCTTTGAGCAGGGAGTTGGACTGGAGTCTGAGCATACGCTGCTCAGTCGCAGAGCAGAGAACAGACAGCACGGGAGAGCAGATGTGGGAGTCCGCAGCTGGTCTGAGGACTCAGAGATGGACCTTAACCTTGAACAGATAACGATGCTTCCCTAAAAGAGCCTGGGAAGCCCTGAGGCTGAAAAGTCCCAGGGAGAGAAGGTGATAAGAGACTGAATGAGCAAACACAGCAGGAGTCACAGCTTGATCATTAGCCAATTAGCATCTTCAAAGAAGCATAGGGACAGAGCATTGAGCAAATTGCTTTTAGCAGCTTTCTGATGGACAACACTAGGGGGTCGTGCCTTAAGGCTTGGAGTGTATAAAACTCGGCCATTTCTGATAATAAAGGTCTTCAGTTTTAACTGTCATAGAGTCGTCCTGAAGTCCGTTTCTTTTCCCATTTGTTCGGCGCCAACAAGCAGACACAAGAGCCAGCCCTGGGCTCGCACCGCGTGTAGCTGTGCTCCTCAGAGACCCCTCCCAAAGCCCCTTGTGCATTACCTGCTCTAACTGCAGAGTTCAAACCTCCTTCCCCTTAAGAGAGGAAGGTGTGTGCCCTTTTCCTCAGCTCCAGCATGCCAGTCCCCATCTCCTCCTCCTTCCTTCGCTGCCTGGGTCAGCTGCGCTGCCATGAATTCACCATCACCGGTTTGGCAACACTTTCTACTATGGTGCAAGGGGCAACTCTGCAGGGCAACCAGCGTGTGAAGAGCAGATACACAGCTCAGGCCTCCTCCTCCCATCACTTGAGCCGACAGGCCAAGGGAGTTCTTGTGTTTTACGGCTTGACACTTTCTCTCACCCATGCACATGGGAGGAGAATGCCAGAGAGGAGTTTTCAGTCCAGATGGACCAGGATGGACTTTGGCAGCTGCGCTGCCTCAGAGGAGATGGAGAAGCCAACGTCTCCTAGAGGAGGAGAACTGTCAGACTGAATGACAAGGAGATATCCAGGAAACAAATGACTATGCCGAGAGGCAGAAAACGTTTCACTAGAGCCCTGGGTACAAATGCAAAGCAGACCTGGGAGGAGGAGAGCTACTTTAACCCAAAAACTGGATGTGAGGCAGGGCTCTCCTCTTGTATCTAGCAATATCACAACAGACGAGGAGTTGCAGAGGTTGTGCTAGCCAGGGTGCCACCACCACCAAGTAACCCTGGAGCTCTGGAAGGCTTTCTCTGAAAGGAGCAGCAAGATGTATTTTCCCACCCGCACTTACCAGAAGGGGGCCCTGAGACACAGCTGGGCTTTCTACCACACAATCGAAAATTAAATACTGGCATCATCGACCTACTCCATTGCTCAGTGCTTTTTTATCTGGAAAACTGTCTGGATGAAGATCCAGTTGGCTGCCTTATCACCCACCCACCACCCATTCAAGCTTTTACAGGGCTCTCCATTGCCAGCGCGGTTCAGGCCAGCCCCCAGATAACAGAAGCTGGTGCGAGCAGGAACAGACCCTCTAAGTAAATGGGCCCAAATTCCTTGTTCAGCCTCAGGATTTGGATGCAAAACCAGAGTGGGTGTCTGAGGTACCACAAGCAAGGGGGCTGTGGGATCTCTCTACAATCAGTGGAAACCTAAGAACCTTCACGTGAACGATTTTAGGAGAGTCTCAACGGCCAGCAGGTAGCAGCCCCTCTTGGCTACCCACCGAGGTTTATAATCTCATTTAGGTGTCCAAATTCAGATGGGGTGGATGTGGAAGAAGGTGGCAGAACATCCAGGAGGCAGGAAATGAACCCATTTCCACCAAATGCTATTTTGCATCCTTAAACAGATGCCACCTTTCATCCCAGGAGAAAAAAATTCCTTAACGGGATAATACAACAGCTTTGAGAACAAGAGGAGCCAATTCTCTTAGCCTCCCTTGCGGGCAGTAGTTGGAGATACAGAATGTATGGACGTAGGGAAGGGGCTGTACATAAAAAGGCTGCTGTGTTGAAAGCCTTGGCTAGCTTTTCTTTCCCTTTCTGCAGCCACAATGCTTCAGGGGGGAGAGTCACAGCTGTGCTGCAGAAGAGACAATTGAAGCAATATGGAGACATTATTAGACCTGAAATTTAGTGGAATCAGCAAAACCAGTGAGGGCGATTCACCCTTGCATTTTATGTTGTTTTTCTAGAGAGTCCTACTTGCAGGCATATCCATGACGAATTCTGCTCAGAGTGGCCTTGCTCCTTCACCTTCAACAGCTAGTTGTCTCAGGGATGAAGCCTGGCAGCACGGCCTTTAGGAGAACAAAGCACGCGGCCGTGGGAGGCTCGTCCCCTCTGAGCACGGGCCTCGCCCTGCGAGCTCTTTTCCTGCGGAGTGCCGTAGGGTTGCACACTCGATCCAAGCTTTTCCTTTTGTTCTCCACATCTGGTGGATGGAGGAGGGCTGCCAGGGTTGACAGAGAAGGGCGGGATGTGGGGTGAGGGGGACATTAGGCTGCTGAGGTCGTAGCACAGGCTGGTGATTGCTGGGCGCCCACGAGACTGAGCCGAAGCATTTGTGTCTTGGCAAGCAGCGGTGCAAAGAGCAGCAAATGCCTCGGCCGAGTTGTGGCATTTCCTGGGAACTCTACAGCTTTGTCCAAGCCGCTTCCCAGCTCCTCCTGCCTCTCTTTCTGCTTTTATCTGAGTCTGGAAACTAACTGGGAGAGCAGCTGTCACTGGGAGCACGGTGCCCAGTGACCGGCACCGACATCCATGGGATCCGGTCATCGAATTCAGCTGCGGGGAGGACGAACCCTTCTCTGGGGTCACGGCAGTTTCTCTCCTCACTCACCAGCCAGCCCTCCAGCCCCCATCGCAGCAGGACTCAAACTAGGAAGAAGCTTTTTGCTTTGTTTCATTTCAGCCCTGCTCTCTGTGGTTCCAGCTGCTCGAGCTGAGGCTCACGCTCGGCACAGCAGAAAGGTAATTTAGGAATGGGAAGCTGGTCCCAGAGCAGTGGCCTGCCCTCCACGGCACTGAAAAGATCTCTCTTTAACAGAGGAAGATGGAGCACATTTTTCTGAAGGGAAGATGAAAAATGTTTCTGTTTCTCTTCGTTTCCTATCAAGCTGGAATAAATACCTGGAAAAATATCAACATTTTAAGATCATAAACCACTAGGACTGGCTTCTGAGCTCCTGGGCTTCAAAAGAGGCACTGGGAAAGATATGATCCTTAGTGTTGTTCTGTATGGGTCATCAGTAATTCAAACATTCCATAAACAATATCCTGGTTTACTCTGTCATTACGAGAAAGAGGAGAGAGAAATACAAAGAAATACTGAAATGAAGAGAAAGAGAAAAAAGAAGAGGGGGGATATTTTAAAATTAACGGGAGATACTGGTCAAATGAGCAACAGTCAAGTATCTCCCGTTAGTTTTTGTGTATGCTTGATTCAGAATCAGGTATTAAATCACAGGTTAATTTTAAAATATCCCCTGAGAGCAGCACCAAGCCCCTCGGCCTGAGGAAGGCGAGGAACTGGCAGTTTGCCCGTCCACAGCCTGCGAGAGCCAAAGGGCACCGACAGCTCTGTGGCTACGGAGGAAAACTGCCTGTAGCCAACACGGTGTGGATCCCCTCCTGTGGAAGTGGGCTTTGCACAGGGCACGTCACAAATCCTCTTCCCCAAAATGCATCCCTCTGTGCCTGGACAAAGGTGAAAAGACCAGGGAGAGAATAATCTGTACTGTGTCGTTTGGGAACAGCATTGGCTGGGAGCTCCTGGGTTCCCAGGGGATTCTGCTGCTCTGAATCCCTGTCCAGATAACCCCTAAGATCCCAGGCAGCTTCTGCTGCGTGGCAGGACTCTGCGAGCTTGCAGTGCCCCAGCTCTCATGACCTGAGCTGGCAGCGTGCTGCCTGTTAAATCACACAAGGGTGTCTGGAGGCAGTTGTAGGAAACTCTTAACTAGCTCCTGGGCTTTGTTAGCCAGCCCCTCTCAGTGAGCTCAGCCTGTGATGAGGACGCTTGGCAATGCCAGGAAAGCTTGCCTCCTGCAGCAAGCCCGCTCATTATGCAGCTACCTCTGTATCTGTCAGTCACCAAACAACTATTAAAGCTGTCTCATTTCGTGATAAAACATCACCGCAACCAAACCATTCCCATCTGTGTCTCGTTACTAGATACAGAGCCTAGAACTCAGTGGTGCTCATAAAACCTACCGTTCCCAAGGCGTTCCTGCCACCTTGGCCACCCAATATATAATAAATTGGAGACCTAACATATTTTCTCCCCAAATTAAGAGGAAGTCTTCCACTGATAAGATCATCATTCCAACAGGGTTCCAGTAACCTGGTTTCTTATTGCATAGGGAGCACTGAGAACTGTGGACTGTTACAGTTTACCTTAAAACACCTTGTGAAAAGAAGTACTGCAGAGCGAGAGAGTTTGGAGCAAGGTCCTGAGTTTTCTGTTGGGTCTCACACAAGATTTGACTTTCTAACTCCAAGAATAGTGTGGTACAAAAGGGAGTTTCCTTCTGAAGCCACTCAGGAGATGGAATTTTCCCCAGATGAGAATCTTAGAATGGTTTGGGTTGGAAGGGCCCTTAAATCCAGTTCCACCCCCCTGCCATGGCAGGGACACTTCCCACTGGAATGCTAAACACATTTTGAAAACTAGTGACAAGTAGCCTCACACACGGCCGCTGAACTCCAGCTGTATCAGAGGCAGTTTCCTACACTGCAGACAAGCAGCCTGTCTAAATTTAGTCGAAACAAAAGAAGCAGAAAAGTGACCTAACTTTCTTTGATGCCTTGATATGCTTTGTTCTGATCAGACGTCACAGTAACGGGTTGTACTTGTATTTGTATGATCCTGTTCTGTTCCAGCAACCCAAAAGCAGTGTGCATTGAAGAATGGAGGAAACTACTTTGGACACTATGAGTATTGCAGCTTTCACAGGTCTTTCACAGAATCTGGAGTAAGAAAGAGGTTATTTAGAGTACCAGCTCAGCCATGGGGGGCTATGACTACAGCTGGCACACCGCTGCGCACATAGTGCAGTGCATGAGGGCCCCACAGTACCGAGAGTGGTTCTGCCAACTCAACCTCCTGTTGAAACCGCACTCATCAGCTGACTCATAATTTCTCATCTGTGCCTGGCTCCTCCAGCCTGCCACAACCTTGATAATACCCGTTGCTCTGCCAACCTCTGGTTCTCAAGATCTGTAACTGCACGATGCAGGACTGGACCAGCTGGGGAACCTACTGAGGAGAAAACACTCGGAGCAAACTCCTCCAAAAAGCGAAACAAGATGATACAGGCTTCTACCTCGCCAAAATCGAGCGTGGGAATGAGCTGAATAGCCTCAATCTTTGGCTCGTGCCAGAGTTTGGAGCGTGGCTCTCTCAGTGACGAGTGGGCATTTGTACGTCAGCAAACAGGCCTGATTACTTTTGCAGGAGCTAGTTTTGGCTTATTTACGCCGTGGGATGGGTGTCATTTCCAGGAAGATCTGGTCATTCTTCCCATGGTCTTTCTGGAAAGAGGGAGCTAGTCTTGGAGGAAAGCTGAGTGACACATCAAAGACACTGCCTCACACAGGATTGGAATCCTTCATCTGGAGGTTGAATAACAAAGCCTGCTGGGTATGAGGAAAAGAGAGAAAAAATCAAATGAAAAATGAAACAGATTCCTTTGGCAGTGATAACTGGAACGACTAACCAAGGACAATGGTAAACATCCCTCGGTGAGGTGGAAGGAGCCTGCAGAGCCTTGCAGCCTGCTGAAATCAGTGATCTGCGGGAGATCTCTCTGGGTGCGACTTGTCGTTGGGCAAAGAAGACAGGGCATGGTTCAGGACAGGATATTCCACGGTGTGACCATGAGAAAGACATGATTCGATGGGCATTCTCATGTTACATAACTCGGGGAAAATCACCCTGAGTGGGGCAGTGCTAACAGCTTGGGGAAACGGGAATTACTCTCTGATGAATATTGTCCTACCAGTATTTACAGAATCACAGAATTGCCTGGATTGGAAAAGACCTTTAAGATCATCGAGTTCAATCATTAACCCAACACTGACAAGTCCTCGACTAAACCATATCCCTCAGCACTACGTCTACATGTCTTTTAAATCCCTCCAGGAATGGGGACTCCACCGCTGCCCTGGGCAACCCATTCCAGTGCCTGAGAACCCCTTCAGCAAAGAAATTCTTCCTAATATCCAATCTAAACTTCCCTTGGCGTAACTTGTGGCTGTTTCCTCTTGTCCTATCACTTGTTACCTGGTTGAACAGACCGATCCCCACCTCTCTACAACCTCCCTTCAGGGAGTTGTGCAGAGCCAGGTCTCCCCTGAGCCTCCTTTTCTCCAGGCTCAACACTCCCAGGTCCCTCAGCTGCTCCTCATAAGATGTGCTCTAGACCCTTCCCCAGCTTTGTTCCCTTAAGCAACAGTGAGAAACAATTCCTGTCCCCACAGTCCCTGTTTGCTGGACTTGCCTTGGCTGCTGAGGCAGATCTCTGACTGTCAACGTTCAAGGCACAACCTCGCAATTCCGTGTAGGGGAAACTCTGCCCTGGATCGAGCTCTGAGTGGGACGCTCTCCTTTGTGAGCTGGCTGCTCCCTGCTTCAGGAACAGAGCCCCGGCAGGTCAGGAGCCAGCTCTGGGCTTTGTGCAGTACCGAGCTGCCCACTTTGCAGTAGTCCTGCGAGCTGACAAGCAGATCACCGGGGTTTTGGCTCTGGAGCCGCTGGTTCCAGGAAAAAGAGCTAATGTTTAGGTTAACTTTTCCATGGCTATTAATGGAAAACCACACTGCAATAGTATGTGCGGGAAGGTTGCAATTTTGTTCTCGAGCTCTGCAGCCTATCAAGAGAAATCTGCCAGCTTAGGCTTAACGATGGGTTAAACCGTAGCTCTTGATTAGCGCCCGTGCTTTCTGGAGTCTGCAGAAAGAAGAATCATCAAGCAAGTGGCTGCACAGCAATGTATGGAGAGGGGTGTGACTTGGGGGTCCACACGGCTGGGTTTATTCCCGGGTCTGAAAACAGGCCGTGGTCTAGTGTTTAAAGCAGGGGAATTTGAAATCCTATCCCTGGTTTCTGTTCTTAGTTTCAGGAGGAGGTTTCTAATCATGACATGGCTGAACAGCACGGTAATCAGACAATTACCTTAAATCTGAATTTCCTCCTCTCTGAAACAGGCTCCAAATTTGAAATAAGAAAGGGGGACTTTCTGGGATGACAGATTTTGCTCATGTGCTTTGGGATGTTCATAGTTAATTAACAATCCCCGGCCTTCCCCATATCACCAGTCATCTTGGCTACTCTATAACAAAATCCATTTCATGGCTCTCAGTGAACTCACTGGAGGTTTGTGTGGCAGAATTTGCTCCTCAGTATTCAATTATGAACAAATAATTATGGCTTTGGGGATGTTTTCATTGGATTTGTGCACTCCAAGCACAGGCCCAGGCTGACTGCTACATTCCTTCTGTATTTTTTGATATAGTTCTAATAATGCAGCCTGAACTGAAAAACAGCATGTTAAATTCCTGTGTGCCAGCAATACTTAACGGGCTTTATGGGTCCTCAGGAACCTGCAAACGGCCAAAGTGCAAAACAGAATCACAGAATCATCAGAATGGTGGGGGTTGGAAGAGACCTCTGGAGATCATCTCGTCCAAGCCCCTGCCAAAGCAGGTTCACCTGGGGCAGGTCACACAGGAACATGCCCAGAAGGGTCTCGAAAGTCTCCAGTGAAGGAGACTCCACCACCTCTCTGGGCAGCCTGTTCCAGTGCTCTGTCACCCTCACAGTAAAGAAACCTTTCCTCACGTTGAGGTGGGATGACCACTGACCAGTCACTGGTGCTAACGCTGAAATAAATTGCCTTTGTGCTCCCCATGGTCTGTAAGTCACTGGTGGGACTGGGTGGGATGGAGGCCGTGATTTACCAAGCACAGGTGCCTACTGCTTGTAGGGATGTACAGGAAAGGACTCTTCATTACTGGTAGAGTCCTGCACTCCTCTTTTTGCGCTCCATGCGGGATATTTGCTCAGGGTCCTGCAGGTACCACATGCTTTCACATCCAGGATGGGGCCTGACCGGGGAAAACAAGGACTGAATTACGCTGTCCCCCCTTTCTGTGCCTCGGACTGCAGGTGAAGCTCCTGCTGCCGGTGCTTTCATTTCCAGGTGGCCTTGCCTGCCTAGCAAGGCCCTGAGGGCCCCTGATCATGATGTGAGACCCAGGGTTCCCCTCACAACATCTCAGTGAAGATGGACCCAGACTCAGTCCAAGTTTTTCAGCTGGGGCTGCTGCTTATTTTTAGGAATTTATTGCGATCCCACACGAAACAATGACCACGCTGTTCCAGAAGGATAAGGAAGAATAAGTCCAGGCCACTGCTGGAAGCTGCGTGAGAGAAGCACAACACAAATGCAACATTCGCATTCACTCTGCAAGAAACATCCCTGGGAGAGGTGGGTTTTCTAGTCAACATCATCAGGTGATTCTCTCTGCAGCTAAACCCTATTCCTTCTGTTACAGGAGTTTCACTTCCTGTGGTTTTACTGATTTCTAAGCAGCCAAATGCCTGCTGAACAAATTTGCAATGTTTTCTGTGGGAATTTACATACTTAGACCCTTTTCTGCATCTGGTCTCCTCGGTTTGGCAATTCTACCCTAACAGCACAGCATTATTGTCACTGCACTGCTCCAACAGCTCTTTCATTTACCCTGCAGCTGCAGAACTTACTCCCTCCATGCAGAGGAAGGTTGGAATTATGCTGTTCCATTGGCTTGTTTTGCCTTCTGCTCTTTAAAACAAACTAGAAACCTCTTTTGTTTCTCAGCTCATTGCACCAAGGCTGCCCTTCCCGTGAGCCCGATGCAGGAACATCCCCCGGGGAGAGAACCTGCCCTGACCCTCAAAGCTCTGGAAGCCCCAAGTCAACACTTACGTAGGGTCATTTCTTGCCTCAGTTCAAATCACTGTTCACAGCAAAGCTCAGCACTCGTGATGGTTTCAGTGCTGCACTAAAATCCGGAGGAACCCTGCTCCGTGCAGTTTCTCAGAGGGCAGAATGCAGCTGTGTGCTTGGGGCTAGGGAGGATGCGAGAGGAAGAGGAACTGAACTGGAAACACAAGCACCTGCCTTTGTGTCAGGAAGGGAGGTGGTTCTGAGCTGGATGGAGAAACCCAGGTCACCACCTAAGTGCTTGCACCCTGACATCTGTCCTCTGGCAAACGAAAATATATTCTGCCAGTTTTGCACAGTTAGACACACCGGAGGGTCTGGTTCTCTGCCCCAGGAGTTCAGAGGAGCATTGCTGTGACCCAGCAGGACTTTTGCCCAGTCCCCCTCCAACGGCCCCATCTCCAGAGGCTCTGACACACATTCACACGTGCACACACAGGCATCCAGTGCTGGCTGAACTCTGCACGGCTCCGTCTTTGGAAGCAGCATGGACTGAGGGACAAGGAGCTAGCAAGAAAAGTTGCTCCTTGTGGTTGAAGGAAGATTTGACCACCAGTAACAGGTTCTTCTGGCTGGTGGTGTAGAACCACTGTTTGGCATTCATGGAATCACAGAATGGTTTGGGTTGGAAGGGACCTCAAAGATCATACAGTTCCAACCCTCTGCCATGGCAGGGACACCTCCCACTAGAGCAGGTTGCTCAAAGCCCCATCCAACCTGGCCTTGAACACCTCCAGGGATGGAGAACCCATAACACCCCTGAGCAACCTTCACCACCTTCACAGTGAAGAATTTCCTCCTAATTTCCAATCTAAATCTCCCCTCTTCCAGTTTGAACCCATTACCCCTTGTCCTATCAATTTTCACAGGCCTTTCTGAAAAGTCCCTCCCCAGCTTTCCTGCAGAGGGATAAAAGATAAAGCAGCACTGCCACATTGCCCCGCTGCTTCTCACTGGATCCATCCACACATGCTCTTGGTCCTCACCTCAATCAAGGCTGAGATTCTGCTTTTATTTTACACCCGTACTGCACCTGCCACAACAGGTTTGGCTGAAGCTGCTGCCTGGAGCAGACGAACACACAACTCTCACGAACAAGGAGAGGCCCCAGGCTGTGGCGGGCAGAGGACAGGGCAGCACCGTCCCTCTCTTCTGTTTAGATTTCTTTTCCTTCCACTTCAGCACTGTGTAGGGATGAGGGATGACTAGAAGTTTCCCAGAGAGGTCCTTACAAGCACACAGCTTTGTCCACAAGACAGGGGAAGTCATGGAAAGGGGAGTTTGAATTTGCCAGAGGTAGAAGGACACTGAGGTTCCTGAAGCGACCCAGCAGCCAGTGAGAATCTCCTCTGGGACACTATGCGCAGCGGATTAAAGGCTTTTCAAAGCATAAGAACAGGCAGAGAAGGAGGCAATTTTACTGCAAGGTGGTAATGATCCAGGCAGGTTTTTTCCTCCTCTGCACGTTTCAGACACAATGATGATGGCCCACTCAGCTAGGAACGCTCAGAAAGGCTGTCCCAGGAACCGGGAACCACGGTCTCGCTGGAGCAGGTCAGCTCCTGACACTGGTGCCAAAGATGCCGCGTGGACAGACTTGGCACAGCTGCCCCCTGGTTAGCACCGACTTTCCTCTTGTAACATCTCAGCTAGAAAAAGAAAACGGAACTCTGGCACACTGTATAAGAAACGCTGCTGGACTTCGACTTCAGCTGAGCATCATGCAGGTCTAAAATGCACAGACCTGGACCTCCAAACCTCGAACCTCTACCATTAGCATCACGTTGTAACCACGTGAACCCACGGGCACTGTGCAAACCTGTCCACGTAACTGCAACTACAGCTGTGCCTGTGCCAATCCTGGACATTTATTACCAAGTTCCAGCCATTTCCACCAACAGTTTGAGAAAGAAAATACATTGGATTAGCCTCATTTAGAGGACGGGAAAAGCCTCTGAGAAATGGAAGGTGATTCAATGGCTTCAAGGTCACTCCGTGCAGCAGTGGCAGAGACTGGAGCGACTCAAGGCTTTGACTCGCAGTCTAGTGCCCAAACCTCCCATCTCCCTGCTGCCGTGTGAGAATAACCCACAAACCTCCAGCTCAGCTGGCCATCCTAGATCTGGAGTTACAATAGCAGGATGCAAATTAAAAGAGCAATCCGTTGTTAGGCTAAAGACTTCCAGACCATTGTTGGCTGGGGTTGGAGAGCTCTTCGCTGTCCCCTGTTGCATGGCTGTGGAGAGGGAGGTCCCTGGTCAGCAGCGTTGGAGCAACGTGCTCCACTGCTTCTGCAGAAAGGCAGTGGGACTTCACACGCAGGAGCAAGCCCTTGCTTGGCAGAATCGGGCCCTTCACAAAAAATGGCCATTGGGGATGAATGGCTGAGATAATCCTGAGTGGTCACCCGGACTCCTCAGGCTGCACAAAACACGCCCGGTGAAGCCTGAAATCAAGTTAATTTGAGATTTTGGCATTTCACTGTCATAATAAAAACATGAGCGTGATCGTCGGGCAGAGGGAGCTTGGCAAGCTTTTGCTGAAATCCAGTGCTTTTCTGTCATGAAGATTCAGGCAATTTGGCTGTAAATTTGTCTTATTTCATCCTCTGACTCTTCTGTTTATATTAAGACCCATTTTTCATGTCAGCACATGCACACACACACATTCCTCCTCTCACAGTAAAAAGAACAATTGCGATTACTTTAACAGGGACATTTTCATGTACTTCTCAGCCTCATCCTCTCATCATAACTAACCACAATTTGTACCAGAACCGTATCACTGAGATCTAACGAGATACGGGCTGATGTGATTGCATCAGTAAATTGCAAAATTAGTTCTGGAGAAAGCTCCTCTCCCTGTGCCTTCGTTAATTTAGGTAAAATACGTCTTTATACATAATTACACATGGCTTTGTTATATTTTTTTCTCCGTATTTATAGCCATCTTTTTCTATATTTACCTATACACACACAAAATGCAATTAACACGAGGCAATCAAAAATTAAAATATCATTGGGTTCCAGATTGAGCTGTTCCTGGCCAAATCGGAGCTTGAAACACATTTTAATAATCTCCTCACAAACTCCTGACAGAACAATGTTTGTCAAGGAAACGCAACCGACACTTAGAGGAGACACGAATTACGTGGACCCTGTGCTGAGTCAGCAATTTGCACAAAGAAGCATTCCCTGACGCCGTTATAAACAATGAATTTTTCTGAAAAATGTATGTATTTTTACATCACCCCTATCTGATGATGCTTTGAATGTAAAAATAACCTCATTAATGCTGACAGGAATGCAAACCTAGTCTCTCGAAAATGTGAGAAGACCACAGGAATCCCATGTGACTCTGACTTCCTCGCCTTATTGGAACCATCTGTGTCTGTTGGTAACCTCAGACCATTTCCAGGTTTGACTACAAATAAAGAATTTCACAACCTTTTTGTGCATCTCGGCCTCTCTGGGTGCACTTCAAAACGGGGCCTGAACATCCCTCTCTTTTCCTTTTGCTTTGGGATAAAAGATGCGTTTTTAAAGCCTTCTGCAAACCAGATCCAGGTTTGCTTCATGGTCTGCTCTTGCACACGCAGACAGGCATGTGGCCAGCTGCTGTAGATACGACAACATGCTGATCAGGACCTGCTGCTGGCACTGAAAGCCAAAGAGCTTTCACAGAGCTGTAGTGGTCAAAGCCAGGCTCAGGCTGCTGCCACACTATGGACCAGCATCTCTGGTGGTCCTCCTTGAAGAGGTCTCAGCTCTCTGCTGTCCAGAAACATCTAACCCTGTATCCAGCACTTACTAGTCAGTTGTTCCTGTAACCGTGCCCATTGCTGTGAAGAAACAGTCCTAGTACAAGGCATCTCAACCTTGATTAAAGGGCCCAGGGCATGAAGAGACAGGAGGCAAAGAGAAGAGAGTGTCTGAGGTCACCCAGAGGAGCAGGCCGGGAATCTAAGCTTCAGTCCCCACATTATCCATGGCAACATATATAAATTGCAAATTTATTAGTCACTACCCTTGAACCACTGTCTGGTACAGACTACTGTGAACCTCAGGGCAGAGGAAGTCTTCTTTGGTGATGAGTAGGGCACCTAGGAAGCTGCGTGGGCTCCAGCAGATAAACAGCAACCATTAGTCAACGCAGCGTCTAGAGCTGAACCCGTATTTCATTGTACACAAGTGAGCTTTTTGAACAGCTCAGCTCATGTGCTGGCAGGGGATAAAGTAACTGATTATAGCAAGGGATTGCTTATAGATGGAAATGATGTAACCCTGGGACTAGGTCCAACTCCTTTTCAGGCTCCAAAGCAAACAGAGATGCCTTCCAGTTATTTTTCATCTGGCATCACTTTTTCACGCTGACCAGTGGGTGAATTAAGGTGCCCATTTGACAACATCGTGTCTGAAATCTGCTTCCTTCTTTCCCTCAGGGAAGAGACGGAAGAAGGTACAAACTGCTTTCAAAGCAGCTCCTCCTTGTAGCTTTAGGGCTATCATACGGTCAAAGGCTCCTGTCTGCAAATTTCAGGCTCCTCTTTACTAGCCGTAAATTTTGCCTGCAAGGGTTTGAGTGTTTATCCAGCCTAAGAATGCATCATATGGCGGGTTTTTAATCTGGTGGCTCCATTTGAGGCTGCTGGTTCCAGTAGGATGCTTTGCTAATCACCGGTTCTCTCCTTCCCAGGGCATGTCCATGCTGTGCAGACTGCTACGGGTGGCAGCTCGTCCGTAGCTGGCAGCCTGGGCGTGCTCGCTCGCTGCCGAGCAGCTCTGGAGTATTTCTTCAGCCTGTGTCGTGAAGTCTGCACTGAGAGCTGCAAGGTTCGATGAAACTGAGCTACTCAGTCTGAAATGCTGCAGGGTGACTGCCAGGGGGGCAAAGCAGAGCCCAGCCCAGCCTCCACTGCCCAGCAGTGCTGCAGAGGAGCTGGGACGGGAGCGATGGGTGGCCTGGTCCCTGGTGGCACAGCAGATAGCACACCGTGGGAAAGGATGGCTTTGGGATGAAGTCAGGCAGTCAGGAAAAAGCTGGAACGCTGAAGGTGCTTATGCAGCAATAGCTCGAAGCCCTGCATCTGGAACCGGGGGTGTTGAGCCTGGAGAAAGGGAGGCTCAGGGGAGATGTTCTGGCTCTCACCAGCTCCCTGAAAAGAGGTTGGAACCAGGTGGGGTCGGGCTCTTCTCCCAAGGAACAAGTGACAGGACAAGAGGAAGCAGCCTCAAGTTGCCCCAGGGGAGGTTGAGGTTGGACACGAGGAACAATTTCTTGGTGGGAAGGGCTGTGAAGGGCTGTGCCAGGCTGGGCAGGGCAGTGGTGGAGTCCCCATCCCTGGAGGGGTTTCCAAGCCGTGGAGATGTGGTGCTGAGCATTTAGTGATGAGCAGGCAGTGCTGGGTTAACAACTGGACTTGATCTGAAAGGTCTCTTCCAACCAAAATGATTCTGTGATTCTATGATCTGACTGCCTGAAGCTTCCTGTCTTCAGCAGCTGGGTTTACACCAGTGCATCAGGGCTGAAGTTTCAAACCAGCTCTGCCTCCACTTTAAAACCTAACGACCGGTGTGGAGTTCTCAACTCCAGCTCTGATGGGCCACCTCTGCTGACAAGCTGGGCCGAGCGCTCCTCTACCTACGCTTCCCAGTAGAACAGGATCAAATCCAGATTTGCCAGGGGACAGCTATGAAAGCTCACAGACCCGTCGCTGAAGATTTTGCAACCTGCTGAGGACCAAGTCTGACCTTGCTGTGCCCCTGGTCCAAAATTCCTGGTCCCAAGAAGCTATTTGGAATCACAGGGAGAGGCCACAGGAATTCCTAGCTGAGCTCACCACTGCCAAAACAACTGTTACAGCTCTACCCCACTGTGCTGGCAAACCACACCCCACAACCACATGGCTGGAAGAGCATCTAGGAGCCTGTGTGTGAATGTGCACGGCTGCCTGGGGGTCAGTGTCCTCCACGGAGCTGTCCTTCAGCATCTCCTGCAGTAGGAACATCTAAACCTGTTGGATACAGCCAGCTGGCCTCAGTCTGAAGGTGAGGTCAAGGAGGTGACGTGCCGTATCTCAAAGTACTGTGTCAAAAGCCACTGTCCTCACGCCAGCTGTCAGCCATCAGCCATTCCATGTGCTTGGAGAGACTCCTGGCACGTGAGCAGGTGTAGAAACGTGCCTGGAAGTGACGCAGCGCACAGGCCACGCAGCCATCTCAAAAGTGGTCCTGTCTTTGGACAGCAAAGGGTTGAAATGCTGTTGCTGTGAGGGTTGTTGCAAGCCAGAGAGATGCCAAGAACTATGTTCCAAGTTGGATGAAGGAAATTATGAGCAGATTACATACTAGCAAATATCCATTTCAGAGGAAGGGTTGTGTTTATAAGTGATCCAGAGGCCCTCTCATTGTGATACTGGTGAAAAGTCTCCAAGCTAATGGGAGGGATTGGACCCAAGGTCACCAACACCAGCCCTGGCTTCCCGGGCAGGGGATTCTGGCCACGCCGTTGTTTGCACAGCTAGGAGACTCCCATCATTTCAGTGCAACACTTCCGACCCTTTTCTTTTGCAACACTGTCCTACAGACACAGGTTTTGTTTTGAAAAAGATTTTCTGTGGAATTCCTCCTTTTCCTTGATATTTTTTCTTGCAAGGAAAGCAAACTGTTCACACGGTCTCAGGACTCTGCGTTGGAGGCACTGGCAGCTACAGTCATCACTGGCAGATGTTTCCATGCTGCCGTCCCCATCAATTCCGCACTGCCCTTCCCACTGGATTTCCAATCACGTTGACACAGAATGTGTTTTCTGAGATAGTATTTGGTGTTTGCTGACCTGGGAGAAGCCACGAGCTTCAGGCAGCCTTTGTATCCCAAGGTTTGGACACACACTGCCATTTCTCTCAGAAGAGTGTCACAGAGAAGAGCAGAGGGAGTTTGGCAGGGGTCCAACAGGGCTTAGAGTCTCCTTATTTTGTGAGGTGCAAATTTTCAAACTATTTTTGCAACCTTTTGCTTTTCTTTTTGAACTAATTTGTCTCCTGAGGTCATTCAGTTAACAGCAATATTGCCTCAATCCTTCCCAGACCCTTGTGCAGAAGCCTCTGAATTTTGTAAAGCCAACCTTCCTGACATCCAGCTCTGAGAAAACCACTTTCCAGGTCTACAAAGGAGAAAGTGAGGTATGTCAGACCAGCCCAGCATTCCCATCACGGGGAATGCCTACAGCAACGATGGGAGATGACTCAGACATCTCAAAGCTGAAGCCAGTGCTCGAAAGCTAGATTCTTCTCCCTGCTTTACATGTGAAGTAGGGAAACAACCCCCACGTTTTTGCTGAAGAGGGGAGAGGAAACCCTGCCTCGTTCTGCCATTTCAGCTGTGCAAACTAATGAATGTCATCAGAGCGTTTTCCAGTGAGTGATTTGCAGTATGGGTTTGTCCTGTTGGGAGTGACATCATCTGCCACTTGTGTCACCACTGTGGAAAAGCAAACACAAACTGCTCACTCAAGTCTGAAAGTGATTGAAAACATCAAGAGGGTCACACACGGTTGTTCAAAGAAGACAAACGCTCAGGCTCACAGTTCTGTTGACACGAAGGAAAACAAATGTTCTAGGAGCAGTCTACCTCCCAGACAGCCCAAGGAGCCCTTCATCTGCAAGTCTTCCAGGAATCAGCTGGAGAGAAACAGGTATTTTAGCAGCTATAAGCCTAGGCGCATTTTCAGCCAGCTTCTCTTTCACACTAAATTACACCTGCACCCAAGTCAGCGATCCTTTATAGCACAGCAGAGTCGTAAAGAGCTTGATTTGCATCAGGGCAGGATCATAGGACACCTCTGTGGGCTAATTCTGCTACTGCCTATGCTGACAGTGCGCAGAACTGCGTGTCTAAGAGATACATCACCACGGGATGGAGTCTGCTGCCAGCCGCACTAACATAAAGTGCTGCTAACTGCATCATGGGCTTCAGTTACACTGCTCTGGATTCTCCCCAGCATCAATGGAAGTGGCATCTTTCATGTAAATCATCTTAGCTTGTTACATCAAAAAATTATTCACAGGATAAGCGTTCTCCAGACCCTGACTTCTGTGGGGAAATCGCCAGGCATGAGCCATTTGTATGTTATGACCTTTTCTCCCAGAAATCTGTATCAGGCTCAGTGAAGATATTTTAGCAAATCTTCCCCCTGAAGGAATAAATCATAGAACTATTTAGGTTGGAAAAGACCTCTAGGATCATCAAGTCCAACCTTTGTTCCAGCATCTCCCTGACCCCCAGACCATGTCACGAAACACTACACTACTCATTTTTTGAACACCTCCAGGGAAGGTGACTCCACCACTTCCCTGGGCAGCCTGTTCCAAATAATAAAATATTAAACTTTTTCATTCACAAAAGTTCATTGGTCCTGTATTCAATGGAAAACCTCACAGGGAGCCAGATGTTACAGAACTATGATTCTCCACCGAAAAATCACATTGATGGTTCATGTGCAGTTGAGTTTCTTGAAGCTTTCACAATGTTGCACAGCTATTTATGCTCTGGGTCAAATATATTCCCCCAGCAACTCCAATCTCCATTGCTGATTTACGTTAGAGGTGAGCAAACCAACTGCGTAAGACATTAATATAACCGACGTTTTTCACCAGGAGGTGAACATGGACAGTGGCTCGGAGCGATGCTGAATGTCCACCCTTGGACTGGGAACAGTCCTGGGCAACTGGGCGTAACTCTCTAACTTGTAAGGAGTTAGGGGATGTGTTAGGGCTCAGTGCAACCATGCCGTGTACCCTGAGCACAGACTAAACTTGCAAAGCCCAGGGGCAGCTCTCCTGCCCACGTCCCTGCCTGTCTGCTGGGGCTTAGAGATGAACTCACCACCTGAGTTGGCTCAGCTCGGTACCCCTGGAGATAGCTGGGGATAGCTGTCCTGAAATGATTTAGGAAGCACCAGACATTTGATTCCTCTGAAAAGGAGAAGATGAGTACCCTGGAGATGAGAGGGAGCTCTACAGTATCCTGCTGTCATAGACAGTATCACTCACAGAATCACAGAATCATAGTCATTATGGTTGGAAAGGACCTCCAGGGTCATCAAGTCCAACCTTTCTCCTAGCATCTCTCTAACCACTACACCATATCCTCAAGCGCCGCATCTATTCGTTCTTTAAACACCTCCAGGGATGGTGACTCCACCACCTCCCTGGGCAGTCCATTCCAGTGCCTAACTACCCTCTCAGTGAGGAATTCCTTCCTAATATCTAATCTGAACCTCCCCTGACGCAACTTGAGGCCATTTCCTCTCATTCTCTCATTAGTAATTTGGGAGAAGAGACCAACACCAGCCTCGCTACAACCTCTTTTAGGTAGTTGTAGAGGGCAATGAGGTCTCCTCTCAGTGTCCTCTTCTCTAGACTAAACAAGCCCAGTTCCCTCAGCCGCTCCTCACAGGGCATGCTCTCCAGCCC
>VZZY01008501.1:1233-95750 GCA_013400335.1 Eurystomus gularis | reverse complement strand
GTTGCTGGGGGTTGTTGTGACCAAAGTGCAGGACCCGGCACTTGGCTTTGTTAAACCTCATCCAATTGACCTCAGCCCATCGCTCCAGCCTGTCCAGATCCTCTGCAGAGCCTTCCTACCCTCAAGCAGATTGACACTTGTGCTTAATTTTGTGTCATCTGCAAATTTACTGAGGGTGCATTCGATTCCCTCGTCCAGGTCATTGGTGAAGATATTAAACAAGACAGGTCCCAAAACTGAGCCCTGAGGGACACCGCTTGTGACCGGTCGCCAACTGGATTTCACTCCGTTCACCACCACCCTCTGGGCTCGGCCAGCCAGCCAGTTTTCAACCCAGCGAAGAATCCTCCTGTCTATGCCATGAGCTGCCAGCTTCTCCAGCAGAATGCTGTGGGAAATGGTGTCCAATGCCTTCCTGAAGTCCAGATAGACAACATCCACCGCCTTGCCCTCATCCACTCCTGCAAGGTGACATCAGTCTTTCCTCTGCAATAGCTTCTGTTCCCACCCACCAGCACACATTAATGTACAGAAATTTGCACGAACCCAGTTTTTACTAGTAGCCCATGGGAACACTTCCTCCCTCTCACACAACAGTCCAAACCTCATTCAGCAAACTTGGCTTTGTGAAAGTTGCTGTGAAGTTTAAATTTATGAAGCAAAATATAGACATATATTTATGTACCTTCAGAGTTTTATTCCAGAATGTAATATTTTAATGAATGAAAACAAGCAGAAATATTCCTTACGATTCATTAGAAGTACTTATGTAATTAATTGAAAGCAGCAAGACTGTACTGGGCTCTGCAGTGGGTGTTTCTGTCACTGCACCTGGACAGTTTTTATACTTGAAACAGTGTCGGTCCCACAGCCTGACCCGCTGGTGCAAACACAGCCAACAGACGGGACTGAGGTTTTGTTTCCAAGCTGCCAGGAGAATCTGCCTTCACCCCCACGTGTAAAGGCAGCCAGAAACTTCAGAGGGATTTTTATCTTTCCCTAGCTGTATAAAAATGTTCTGAGGCACAGTACCTTGTCTCCTGGCTGTGGGCGCATCACAGACACACGGTCGTAACCTTTCCGCAGCAAGACCCAGAGAGCATCCAATTTCCCCTGCAAGGAAAAGAAACGCAGAGTTAGCTTCTGGGCAAGCACATGTGCGCTGTGCTGAGTGCCTGCGGGGACAACGCAGCTTAGACACACACGTTTTTTAATTAATCACTCCCCGTGCCCATAGAAGATGCTTGAGGACCATGTTTTCCCTCACAGAAACTCGCTCTGGACTTGCTGCAGTGCAAAGGAGGCTTTCCGATGAGCAATAAGCAGACACGTCTGACAGTCAACAGCCCCTACGTATTGTTCTGAACACCTCCAAAGGTAAGAGGTGACCTCCTGGGCTGAGAGAGAGTCTAATTCCTACCCAGCTCCGGGCATCGTGGCTAGCACAACGCTAATGGATGCAGAAAGCCATCAGGTGAATGTACACGACGCATTCCCTGGCTGTTCTGCCTCCTCCTCCGGCCGGCTGAGGGCTCGCCTCTAGCTCTAGGTGACCACTATTTTTGATTTATGTCTCAAAACAATCTCCTGGAGAGAACTGGCTGAAAAACTGTCTCTCCAGACAGCCAAGACAGCTGAGTCACAGCGAGGTGCTGCGTAAGGACCCACTTCACGTCTCACGTCAGCTCCATGCTGGCAAGAGAGCACCAGGTTACTGGGTCCCACTCGAGCTCCCCCGTCCCACCCAGCATGTCAGCTCATAGTTGCCTCTTTTCCAGGCAATAACACACATCTTTCAGAGTCCTCCATGCCTCTGAGCTCAGTGTCAGCTGCTCTGCAGATGCCACCCCCAGCACACCGCGCTGGCCTGGACAAGCTGTTCTCCTCACTGTGTGGTCTCGTACCCAGCCCGTACCCACGCGTGTGCCCACGCACAGACCCAGACAGGCCTTGCTGAACGCCCAACGTGTGGAAATCTCTTGTTGCCAGAAAGTTGGGATGAGATGTGGGGCCTGCTCATGCTTCTCTGCGATGCGGACAAAGCCTTTGCTCCTCACCGACACAAACGTCAAGCTGGAGGTTACCTCCCAAATGAGCTGAACAAGGCCAGAAGGAGCAGCACAGGGCTCTGCAACGTGGAAACACCCACTGAACCATCTGCTCTGAAACAGACATCTGCTGCTGAAGGATTCTCTGCTATGTCCCCACTCTAACAGGCCAGGGCTTCACTTTCAAAAGGGATTCAGGTTCTGTGAGACCTGCAGAAGGGTTGGCTGGCTCTGTGGAAGGCTACCCACACTCCAAGCTGAAGATTCATTTATCCAACTCTCTTCACATTATCTCCATTTGACCTTTGGTCTGTTAAGCGCATGATACCCAGAGATCTGTAACAATTTCTTGAGAGGGTTAACAACAGACAGTGTTTATTAAGCTTTCCAGTAGTATTGTTCCAAGTGCTACAAATGACATTAGAGCAGGCACTGGGAGTGAAATTCCCAGGAACAGTGAGTAAACTTTACTGTATCTGCAGAGACGGCGACAAGCCAGCCTGAGAACATACAAAGCTGTCCCTTGGTACAAAACTACTTCCTGCTGTTGAGAGGATCCAACACAAAGACGTAGGTACCCCTGCCTGGACTCTGAAACCCACGTATGATCGCTGCCCATTTCCTGGAAATAAAGACTACAGACATTTTGTCAAAGCAGAATTGCCTTGTGTAACTTTGTGGGACAAGCTGAAGCAAACGGAAGCAAAAGCTGATTACTGCAGTGGTGGTGGGAAGAGAACAAGCAGCTTCATTAACAGCAAGGGAGCTTGCTGCATCTCATGGCAGAGTGCAAAATTCGGCGTCTGTGAAGGTGCGACCTTCCCGACAGCCAGGGTAGTGACACGGTCCTTCTGTGACCCTGGTTCTCTGCTGTCTGATGAAAGACTCCGTGCACTCAGCCTACACTCTTCCTTTTCCGGGGACATAGAGGCTTTCTCTTCCCTTTTCAAGAAACCATCCGGGCCATAACCCTCCTTGAGACCTATATTCCTCAACCAACATGCTGAGCCAATGGTTCAAAGCTGAGCTGGGAGCTGGAGGGATACATGGGTGGAGACAGACACACAGAATGACTGCATAGGTCTTGTTTCCATAGGATACTTCCTAAGGTGAGAGCCAGGAAAGTCTGTTATTCTCAAAGGAAGAAGCAAGAATCTCCTCTGTCAGACTCTTCTCCATTTGGACAGCACAACCTCTTAGACCTGAGGGAAGCCGTCCCTGTCTATCCCAATCCATCTTTCCCCCTACATCAGAGCTGGTTGAAGCTCTTGATCTCCTGTCCTCTCTGACAACTTAAGAAATAAGTACTTTTTTCTGCCATTTCTCCTTCAGAAAACCAGAGGGAAAATTACAACTTTCCATGGAACAAAAAGTCCTTTTTTACTCTTCAGTCCTCATTTCCAGGAGCCTACCAAGATTTCTTGGGAAAAGCCAACAGCTTCATCTCTGCAAGTCTGAATGGAGTTTCAGGGTCTGCCTGAAACATCTGGGTGGAAGACAGGGAGAGTGGGTCACGGAAAGGATGATGTTGGTTGAAATGAAAATAGCAATGCATTCACTTGGAAATACAAACACTTCTGTGCTCTCCAGTCGCTGGGCTGTGTCTCTGAACTCCTTCGCAAGGGAAGCACATGGTCGCTTGGAGAAAAAAAATGTCTGGAGGCAAATAAAGCTTTGATGCCTACTAGATATGAAATCCAGACAGAAGAAACGATCAGGGCAGATGACACAGGAAGGAGGGCATAGCTTCAGCCACTGCTTTAACATGAATGCATTCTCCTCCTGAATTAATGGTTAATTCAGCACCGTATTGCCCCTGGTCCAGTGAATGACCTGCTACCTGCCGTGCTCCTCAGAGCTGGTACCTGGTGGTGTCAGCTAGAGGCGGTTTGTAACCTGCCTAGAAACCCAAGCTGCCCCGGGGCCTCTTCTAGCCAGGAAGCTGCCATGTCAGCTTTGTACATGGAGACAGGAGGGTCTAAGGCTAGAAAGCGTGCCGGGGACACATGGCTTAGTAAATGCTGAAGGAGCCTCTGCTTAGGATTCACCTGAGGTTTCTTTCTGAGAGCATCAGTTGCTGCTTCTACCTCAGCCTTGAGGCAGCTCCTGCACGTGAGTTTTTGTGGATGAACGGTGAGCTCAGCCTTGTCTTGTGGTCCTTTCTGCTCCACCACTTGAGATCGACACAGGTCCTTTTAAAGCCGAACGAGCACTATAAACCCTCTGAGGAGGAGGAGGGCAGGAGAGGTTGCTAAGTAGAGAGGCAGATAAAAGCGGAGGTAGAGATAGAGGTAGGAGGCAAGTTGCTGACCAAACCACGGCGCACAGAGCCACGTGGCTGGCTGTGGCAGGAGGCACGTCCTGAACCACGTGAAAACGAAAGGCTGGGTCCTTTACGATCCTTCACTCACAACTAGGTTTTGTGCCGCCCTCGCTCCGTCAGATGAACGGAGGATTTGGCAAGTGTCTTCAGAAGTCTTCAGACTTGGCATTCTCCTTGGATTATTTGTACTGACTGTTCAAACTGTTGAAATGATATTTTAAAAGGGGGATAATCCACTTGGCGTCGTGCTAAGAAGTAACAGCAGCAAATAAGAATAATAATAACAACCACAATCTGTTAAGTGTCAGTAGCCACATTTGGTAGCAAATAAATCTCTGGAGCATTTCAAAAAGCAATCTCTCCACTCTAAGCTGCATGCCTACCTTAGAGACGTCACTCTGGGAAGAGCAGCAAAGGAAGGGAAGAAAAGCTCTGTCAGATAAACTGGCAAAAGGCAGAACGCTCTGTAAGTGAAGGCTGGCACTTGTGCCAGAGAAAAGGAGGCCTGTTGGCCAGCAAGGTGACTGGCCCTAGAATGTGAATTTCCTGGCTCTTTGTCAGACTCAAGCTACCTTGGTTCCACTGTTCCTCAGATTTAATTCCTCACCCTCCTCCTTTACCAACCATTTTTCAAAAGTAGCTTGTAACAGGCACAGTCACCCACCTTCCGGAGAGGTGTTTCAGAGCGGGAGGAAATCTAACATCTGCTTTAACCTGGAGCGTGAGGATGGGGGGACATTTAAGCTGAGTATCAAGAGACATTTCCTACCGGTGAGGTCTGGTAGTCTGTGAAACACTCCCCCCCGAGACGTGGTGGAAGCCTCTATGTTATTTTAAAACCCAGACTGGAAAAAGCAGTGGAGGACAGGTTCACGTTAGCAGCCCTGCTTTGGCGGAGCGCACAGACCCGCTGACATCACGGCTATCCCTCCTCGCCTCCCTCTGCCTGTCAGGACTCCGTGGCAGCTTCCCTTGCAGCACGCAACACAAATTCATCTTCGCATGCTCACACCTTCAGGGCACGAGCTTCTGCCAGGAGTGCTGATGAATTTTGCCAATTTTGCTCATTCCTTGCTGCACAGAGAGAGCTCTGCATCAGAAAACGGTCCCCTCTGGGTGTCGATGAGTGCTCATGAGTGGATGGGGGGAACATGTTGGGTACGGTTATCCTGTCTGCATACACTGCCAGCTCAGTAAGAGGTGTGCTGGCACTTAATATTTAGGTATATTCTTGTCCACTGACCAATTCAGGCTGCTAAAACTATCCAGGTGTGGAACACCTCGAGTTATGGGAGTATCTGGATATGGCATCTTGGATTGGAATTGTCCTTTCACTGTATTCAATCTGAATGGTAGAAAAGAGAGGTATTTATAAAGGAATTAATGATATATATCACTCATGAGATGATACTCCTAATACTTGTAGTCTCCCTTATAACAGAATTCTTGCTGTTACAAAGCAAAAGCCACTCCTGTTCAGAGTCAGAACTGAACTTGAACCCTACCCACATCAAACCTTTTGTCCGAGCCTCTTTTGAACTTTGGAGAATTTCCAGCTGGCACACAGATCTGCAACAAACTTGACTCCTCTGTTCAGAACTGATTTCCTACCACACAGAATAAGCTCTGAAAATGAACGGAAAGTCTCCTGAGGCTGTAATCCAACAGCGTCAACTGGCAAAGGAAGAGGGGAGAAATTCAGCAGTGTCTTCTATGAGAAAGGGTCCAGCTCTCAACGAATGATGTCGAGGAGTTGTACCCACACAGACTCCAGCTGCCTGAGCATGTATTCAGAGCATTTTGTGCTAAAATCAGTGTTTCTGTCGGCTCCTCAGTGGTTAGAGTACAGCTTTGTGTGCGCAAAAAGCAAGGGAGCTGTGTCTCTCAGCTAGATGAGGTCACTGCGAGCACACAGTAGGAGTGAGAACCTCCCAGATGGGAGAAGTGTGTTTTACGAACGCTTTGCACTGGTGCAGAAGGACAACACAACACATTTAGGAACAAAGGAGCAGCTACACGGGACGGTGCTTTCTGCATTCCCCCCTCTGCCCTGAGACCAGCGGACGCTCTAACCTGTCCCACTGCTAACCCTCAGGAACACATGCTGAAGTCATTACAACACAGTTGGTTGCAGATGACTTGTTGGTAGGCTATGTTTATTAGATGATAATCTTTAAGGGAGAGAAAAGAGAAGGCATTGGACCAAATTTCCAAAGAGGTTCACATTTCCGTATCCTCCGGAAACCACCCTCAGTCCCTTGGGCACCCTTGCCATTCCATCGCTGGATCTGAACCAGCTGCATGATCAATGACTGAGGAAAGCCAAAACACGTGACGTGCCCAAATTCCCATGGGCACCGCTCGGAGCTGATCAGGAACAAGACAGAATGTGGGGAAACCTGAGTCTGCTCAGTGTAGTATTCCTGCATTCCAATAACTTGGCTAATAGAGTATGTCTGACCAGACTGACTGCTACTGGGGAGGAAGAAAACAGGAGAATCAACCTTGTCTTTTCAGCAGTGAGGCCCTTCCTCATTCCCCACACACCACAAGGTTTACTACACGTGTTCCACACCCCCTCTTTGCAGACTACTTGTGGATAAATTGCCTGTAGGGACTTTCTATGACCCCAACCAGCATCTCCACTCTTCAAAACAAGACTCAAGCTCCATCAGTGCAAGGTTTGCACTTGCACTTCTTTTCTGAGAGTGAGAACTACAGCCCTGCTACAAAGAGCCCCGGACTGAAAAGAGACAAGAAGGGTACTAGCACTTCCCAGAAGAGTTAAACCTGAGAAATAGGAGTTGGGGATTATTTCTTTTTTCTTTTCATTAGTGTAGTTACACAGTAGTAACTTGCCCTGGATGCAGAACATTAGCTTTCCGACATCGCAGTGCCCTCACACCACGCCTGGGTGATGCAGCTGGTACCTGTTCCGTGTGGCCTGCTTCCCTCGCTCCACAAGAAGCGCTCACATGTGCAATGAAGGGGTTTGCTTCAGCGAAGTACTCAGTTCCTTGCTTGTTTCTGTCTCGTGCGCTGCCGATCGTTTGCATTTGTGAACACAGAGTGCACAAGAGCTGCCTGCCCTCAGGACAGATGGCACAGGAGGAGCCTTCCCCGTTCCTGCGGGCAACGGTTGTGCAGCTTCACATTGCACGTGACCTGGTATCAGCGGGAATTCGACCTTCCGCGTCTGAGGCACTTGGGTTCAGCCAAGCGCTTCTCGCAGGGCGTCCTCTCCTCGCGCAGCGAGCACGCTGCCCCGCAGCGCGCCCGGCCCCGGGACCCACGGGGCTGGCAGACATCCACTGCAATCCGTCATCTGCCGAGGACAACCCTTCCTGATGACATTTACCAGTGATTTTCTTCCTACATTCTCCTCTTTTTCTAAGGAAAGAGGATGCTGTTTATTCCCTATGTCTCAGGCAATATGTAGTGTGGACTAAAGGGCCTGCCCTCGGTAGTGTAGTCGAGGTTGTAAGCACTTTACAGAAGTCCACCCACTTTACTCCACCACCCAAAGAGGCCAGGATCCTATTCTGGTCTAAGAAAGCAATCCCAAAACCTGATCAGCCTGGTGGGAAATCCCCATTGCCTCGTGTGGCTCCTTTCTACAGCACCTCCCCAGGCACACGAGCAGGGGCACTCCTTCACGCACAGCTTCTCTAGCAGCATCTTGAGATCACACGTTTGTGGACAGTTCTACATCTTAACCCTGGGTGTGAAAACACTTAATATGAAGCTCCTGAAAACATCCTCTGCAGTACAATGCTGGACTGGACTTACCTTGATTGGAGAGTACCACTTCCGAGGAGAGGAAGGCCTGCGCATGTTGTTTGTGAGGTTCCTGGGTTCGGGGAACTCGTATTCCTGTTCTGGCATCTTGACCCTGGCATTCTTGGCTTTCTCTAACTTAGCGCCTTCTTCTGTGGAGCCCTTTTCTCCCCAGCGCACCTGAAAAGACGGCATCAAGGCGTATCACAACAGTAGCTGCTGCAGAATTACATCCCTGCTGCAGTAACTAGATCCTTGGCCACATTTTCCCAGTGCCCACGTCCAAGGTGAAGAGCGGTATCAGCACAGGCTGTGAAGCTTGTTTCCAGACTAGGGCCCAAACTTTGAACTTCTCCTTCTTTGTGATTTACAAGAAATGTGAGAGTGGGGAAGGTTTTCAGAAAAAAGTAAAAATATTTCCTTGCAATTTGTCCAGAAACACTGTCGCTGTATCCCAGGCATGGCCCAGGATCTTGCTGCACCAGAGGAAGAAGATGGTCACAAACTTCAGGAATCTATGTTTGGCCCTCAAATATTCTTATATCAAAATGACCTGGGCTCAAATGTACCAACAAAGCTTAAAGAAGCTTGTGGCCTATCTCCTGAGTTTCTTTCTGGGTGAATTGCAGGGAGCTGTCACAGCTCAGTTCACAAACAAGATGTTCTGGTACATGAACTGGTAGCCAATTACCTCCATTCGTTTGATGCCACCAACTCCTCGTCCACCATAATAAGAGGCATCCACTGTTGGCCATTTCTTCTTTGGAAGGCCATCATCATCTTCCTCCTACAAAGAGAAGCAAGAGGTTACACCGTTAGGAAGCATGACCAGAGATGGAAAGGAATCAACGGTCACAGCCTATGTTGGGGTCCTTTGAGCCTGCTAGAGCCAGAGCAGTCAAGGTTCTGGTCTCCCGCTGGTTATTTTCCAGAGGATGTACACTCAGGAAAAGAAAATGTTTCATGATATAAACACCATCACCACTTGAAAGGTGCAGTCCAGCTCCAGCGAGAATGTGATTTGCCTTTTTTTTTTTTAAGGAGACACTGTCTTTCATCATCTTTAAATTCAAGGAAGCAAATTGTTTCCAAGTTGCAAAATCATTGAACCAGCCACCAAACCAGCCCTCAGCACAGCTCAGGGGATGGGGTCTTTTGGTGGATCTGCTAGCCATGAGTAGCAGAGCTTTACCTCTGTGGTGTCCCTTCACTCCTGCCTGTGATTAGGGAGAGAACAGCTGCTGCTCTGAGGAGTGTTCCAGACTCCTCATGCTGGAGGAACCTTCCAGGGCCCAGCGAAATCATCGTATTTGTAGTTTAGATTTGACAGAATGGGGGGAGTGAGGAGCAAATTAGGAGTACAGTAGGAAACAACCCCAGTGTCAGTGCCCACCACGGAGATAAGGTGGGTTTTGAGATGAGCTGGCCAAGTGTACTAGGGTGAAAAAGTCCAACATAAAAGTTACAGGCGTGGAATCAGCTCTTATAATGAACACCTGCCTCTGCTAGAGAGGCTGCCTGTGGAACCCATGTGGCTTCTGTGATTTTCACGGGCTTATGGCAGCAGACATCAAGCCCCATGGGAAAAATGTGACTTAAATTGAATGTGTTCTACCCTCACATGCTGCAGGAACCTGTGGTGCATCACCATACACAAAGTTACATGTGTTCAGGAGCCTGGCCTTCAGCGTGACATTTAGATACGGCCAAATCAACACATCAGGAAAATCTCCTTAAGTTTTCTTAAAATGAATCCAGCTAAAGTTCTAGCAGGTGTATTCTATACATCCTACATTCTTTGTTGCACTATATAACAACTCCACACACGCTCTGACCTATCTAGTGCCTTTCCCTTTAATTTTTACAGTTCTACTGTGAACTGGCAAAGCAGAAAAGCAGAGTTCATCAAAAACGCGAAGTATTTCCTGTGAAAAATGTGGAGAGAAATGAAAAACGGTCCTTCTCTTTTTTTTTTTCTTTCTTTAACTTTTCACAGGGATTTGGCAAAACTCCAAAACTTAGGAGCTTTCCAAAACTGGAAAAGCCAAAAATACTTTGGAATTGAACTCCCCAGTAGAAAAACTGAGAAACCTGGGGAAAAAATCCAAGACAAACTATGTTTTTCATGTCAAACAAAAGCATTTCTGTTTTTCAAAATACACATAAACTGGGCTGCAAAACTTCTCCTGATCTAAAGGAAGAGCCAACAATTGAGCCATAAATGCAAGGTTCCTCTCCTTCAGAGCTGACCTCTCTCTCTCGCTCTGGTCAGAGCTCCTGAGGCTCTTTGCTGCAACCCAAGAACTCAATATCTCTGCATGAAGTTTTCCATGAGGGCTTCTTTAAAAAAAATTGGAACCAAAGCCATCTAAATATTTTCCTTCAGCAATTCTCTTTCTCTCGCTTCAGTTTAGCACAGACTGGACTTCTCACAACAGGAAATACCAAGGTTTAGGAAATCTTCCCCACAAGCCCTTAAAAGCCCTGCAAGTCGCTTCAATCTAAGATAGGAGCGTTTCTGCCAGAACAACAGCAGAAACAGCACACGCACCAAAAGACAACAGCGGACACTTGAAAAACAAAAGAGTCACAAGCTTGCTTCAGGATGAGTCTGTTTACATGTTTTGAAGAGCATGGGAGGTTTTGCAATACAAGCAAAAAAAAACCCCAACCCACCAGTGATGTCCTACGCGCTCGGCAGAAACGCTCACAACACACGTGAGCAGCTGAAGGAAAGCAACTGGAGACTTGGGGGTCAGGGCAGGGAGAGAGCAGGGCAAGGAGAAGGAAGAGCTGTACCAGCCCTGTGCCCAGCATCCTACCTCACTGCCCCGCTTCACAGGATCTGGGCCAATGAACCAGGGCTGAATTCTCACTCCCTGGCTCTGTTTTGTCCGTATCTCCCTACGTTTATCTCCAACGCAGTTTATGCGTGAGGAAGAACTGCATAAGGAACCTCAGCTCTGACCCAGCAGCAGTACAAAAAAACAGCCCCGGAAAAATTCAAGTGCATTTAAGGATGCTGGAAACTGACTGCACAGAACTTGGCATCTTTCCACCTCCAAAATCTGCTTTAGATGGAGCTAGAGTTTCTTTAACAAAATAAGAAGAAACAAGACAGAGCAACATTTCACAGTCAGAGATCCAGATTCATAACTGCTGGATTTCAGAAAACAAAGATCTGTGTTTATCTCAGAGTCCATGTCGGGCTCTTTATACTTTGACCCTGACCTGAGGAAACCTCATCTGTGGGTAACACAAGGATAGTTCAGGCTCCAATTCAGGCTCCACTAGGGACATCTGAACCACTCAGGGTAAGAATTCAAAAGAAATTTGGCCTGATATTAAAAAAAAAAAGTTTGGACAACTTACCCCTCTCCCTGCCCTTATAATTACTTTCACAGTCATCTCTGCGATGCCTGAATCTTGTCAGAACTTAGCATTTATGGAGAGCTCTGCCTGCACAAAGTGCTGTAAGACACGACAGGACAATCATTCCTGTAAGGGATGTTGCCAGCTCACTTCACAGCTGAGGAGACATGGAGGTGAATACGCTGTCCTCAAGGCTTCTGGCTCCACACTGCCTCCTCTTCCTCCCAACGCCGCACTCATTTCCCCATGGCATGGCCACCTCTCAGGTGCTACGCTTCAAGGACACCTTGCTCAGTTCTCAAGGCACTTTTCCTCCCTGCTGGGGAAGGTTTTGCTTCTTACATTACGCTCTGCCAGACATCTAAATCGCAACAGCACAAACCCATGGCTTTGGTTTTTCTCTTATGTTTGCCTGTTGCTGGCCCAAGCTTGAAAACTTGTCAGAAAGCATTCCTGGGTCACAAGAGCACGGAAGAGAAAGTGTTCTTCTGCTGGTGCTCTGCTAAGGAGCAGGCTCAAGGAAGACCTCAGCTCTCAAGAGGCACCAATAAGCTTACCCTTGAGACACAAATGCTTGGAGAACCAGCCTTGGTTGGTCTTACCGATCACTTACACCCCTAGTTTATCTACGGTACAGACTCTTAAAGACCCTGCCTGACGTTCCCTCCTCCAAAACCAAAGCACTGAATGTGCACAGTTTAAGAGAGAACCCCTGTTTTGGTGAAGATGAAGAAGAAAGGGTGTTGAGTTATTACAGAATCACAGAATTATTGAGGCTGGAATAGACTTCCAAGATCTCCAAGTCCAGCCTATGACCCAACACCACAACATCAGCTAGACGGTGTCACTGAGTGCCACATCCAATCTTCCCTTAAACACCTCCAGGGATGGTGACTCCACCACCTTCCTGGGCAGTCCAGTCTATTCCAGTGTCTAATTGCCCTTTCCATGAGGAAGTGCTTCCTAATATCCAACCTAAACCTCCCCTGGTGCAGCTTCAGGCCATGCCCTCTCGTCCTGTCACTTTTTGCCTGGGAGAAGAGCCTGACCCCCACCTGACTACAACTTCCTTTCAGGTAGTTGTAGAGAGTGATAAGGCCTCCCCCTGAGTCTCCTCTTCTCCAGGCTGGACAACCCCAGCTCCCTCAGCCTCTCCTCACAAGACTTTCCCTCCAGCCCCTTCACCAGTCTCATTGCTCTCCTCTGGACCTGCTCCAGCACCTCAATATCTTTCTTGAAGTGAGGGGCCCAGAACCGTACACAGTAGTTGAGGTGAGGCCTCACCAGTGCTGAGTACATGGGGAGAATTCCACGCCTAGTCCTGCTGGCCACACTATTCCTGACACAAGCCAAGATGCCATTGGCCTTCTGTGCCGCCTGGGCACACTGCTGGCTCATGTTCAGGTGGTTGTCAACCAGTATTCCCAGGTCCCTCTCTGCCAGGCCGCTCTCCAGCCACTCCTCCCCAGTCTGTAGCACTGCATGGAGTTACTGTGGCCAAAGTGTAGGACCCTGCACTTGGCCCTGGTGAACCTCATACCGTTAGCCTCAGCCCATTGACCCAGCCTGTCCAGGTCTCTCTGCAGTGTCTCCCTACCCTCCAGCAGATCGACACTCCCCCCCAGCTTGGTGTTTTCCACAAATTTACTAACAGTAGACTCAATGCCCCCATCCAGGTCATCAATAAAGATGTTGAATAGAACTGTGCCCAGTACCAATCCCTGGGGGACACCACGGGTCACTGGACACCAACTGGATGCGGCAACTCTCTGTGCCCGGTCATCCAGCCAGTTTTTAACCCAGTGAAGGGTGCACCTGTCCAAGCCATGAGCGCCCAGCTTTTCCAGGAGGATGCTGTGGGAGACTGTGTCAAAGGCTTTGCTAAAGTCTAGGTAGACCACATCCCACTCTATAGCTCAGATGGCTACAGGAAGATGCAATCAGGTCTTATAAGGTCAAGGGAATTAACACCAGTGCTCCTATTGCAACTATGATGGGATTAAACCAAACTTTCACAGCCTCTACACCGAGTTTGCTGTGCTGGGCCCACCTAGGGCCTATAAAAGTCCACACCTTCATGGTGTAACTCCCACACCTCATCTGTTGCCAATAACATCCCAAATCTTTTTTTTTTAAATGCCCGTCTTCTGAAAGGTTCCTTTTCTCCTCCTCCCATGTTTCCGCAACTTGCTGTAAGAGGGGACCGGAGGGGAAGGAGAGAGCTGGCATACCACTGTGCCCTGGCTTTGGTTCAGGAATAACAGAACACATTTCCTGCCTTGGTGTCCACAAAAAACTCCTATCAGATCCTTCCTCTGGAGCTTATTTTGCTATTTCCCCAGCAAGGCTTTTCAGGAAGAGAGAGGACAGCAATTTAGAAAAGATTAACAGACTCTAGTCGATGAGGGTGCAAGCAGCTCCCCAAGCAGATGAATCCCTTTCAGCCACTCCCTGGCCCCACGAATGTTCAGTTGTGGGACAAAATGATGAATCCATAAAGACCAGAGTGGTTCAAGCTGAACAGGTGGTTTCATCCACTGGCTTAACAATAGCTGCCGTGCAGTGAGTTAGCTTCCTCCTTTTCATGGTGGCCTCCCATGACAGTGCTAATTACCTTCAGCATCTCATGACTGTGCTGCTGAACGCTCCTTTTGCCCCAGGACTTCCTTGTGTGTGTTTGCTTTGGTGTATGTGGGTAAGACAACAACAGACATAAGAATTACCCAATTACAGGCTGGTTGGTGGCTTGGCTCTGGTGCCATGCTCAGGGTGACCGTGGAGCTTGGGTGACAGAGCAGCAGAGGAAAAATGGGTCTGAGTGATGAGGAAAGGGCACGCTCTGGTCATCTGGTAGATCTCCTGCCTGGTTGTGCCAGACTTCAGGGAACTTCGTGTCCCTGAATCCCTTCTGCGGAAGATAGTACTGCCATGACAGCAAAAGAAGATCCAGCAGTGTATTTTAACATCGCCTGGTCTCTGTTTACAGGGCAAGGAAGCAATGAGAGGAGCACGCACCTCGTGGGGATACTTCGAGGGCTCCAGTTTATGCACTCTCTGACTGCAGTCAGAGTCTGTCCTTCTGTGGGACTCACTAGCAGCAGACCTCTGGCATGGTCAGGTAGTGAACAGAAATTGTTGAAAGCTGCAGAACTCTGCAGGTTGGGGTTTTTTTGATGTAGAAGATGGGCTGCTATAGTGAGAAACAGCTTCACCCTCATGATAAGCTTCTGGTCTGAGCTGAGTAAGAATTGTTCTGATACGGCCAGCCTGAAGGTGATGGGACACATGAATAAAAGCAGCCGTCTCTTCCTCCAGCAGAGCTAGAAAAAGCCTTTCTGCTCACTGGAGGTAGAGGAATGTGGTTTTGATCCAGGCCAGAAAGGTGCTCACTGGCTCCTCGAGGCATTCACCTCTTCCGATTGGCATTAACTCAATCTTTTCTGGCTGTAAGTAGAACCATCTGTCCTTCATCTGGGCGTACCCTCCTGCAGTATCCTGAGCTGTCTGAGGAGCGCAGCGGTAAGCTGACGACATTTGCAACTTCGGAATGAATTAATTGGAAGTTTCTAGCCAATAATGGTTTCCTTCACCAACAGTGAGCGTGTCTCCAATATGTCTCAAAAGGCCTTTAAAGTGAGTTCAGTGAAACCCTTGGCGGCTTTGACAGCGATGCTCCTTTCCCTTCATTGTTGCAGTATAATGCGTTCTCCTCACAGTGCAAAGACACATGGGCCTCAGCTCCCAAATCTGCTGATGCAAGAATTCCTCTTGTCTTTTTTTTTGCCAAGATTTTGGGGAGAAGACAAAAAAATCTTACTGTAACTGTAAAGCTGCTGCTGAAGGGATTAGCACTCATGCTGGAGACGAGCAGTTGCTAGGTTTTCTGCAAGGGAGAAAACTATCTGCAACAAGAAACACTGGGTTGCAGACAACCAACTCCACCTTCCTTTCGTTTTGAGCAAAGTAGAAAATCTGGAGTACTCAACCTTCTGTGAAAGCATCATGGTACTGCCAACCCCAGCCTGTGTACCAGGCTGCGTCAGAGTAAATGGGGCCAACGAAACGCATCTTTTCAGAGTCTCTGCTATTTTTCCACTAGTGGGAAACTCTCCTGCCACATAGTACAAGTCACAGCTTGAGCCTTGCTGATTTTTGAGCCCTGCTCGGATGCTCTAGTTTCTAAAACAGTATCAACTACATTTTCCTTTCTAAGATCCCTTTGGCTGCTAATGGTATGATGGCTACCAGATCACCGAGTATGGAGCTTGGAGGAAGTGCTCTGGTGGAAAGAACGGGTGCAATTATACCATCTAGTATAATTTCATAAACTCGATCCCACATAGTGTAATTTCAAATAACTAGTCCCTGCATGTTGGCACACTGTTGTAACCAAAGCCGCCCATCCCAGCGTCCCAAAACGGTAAGAAAAAGATTGTACAAATCTCCTCTTGTATTAACAAAGAAACAGGTAAACTACGGGTAGGAGTTAATGCAGTTTTTCAGGCACTGTGCAGTGCCCAAGCTTGGACAGGTCTGATTTAAGGCCTGAAGAGCAAGAACGACAACATTGTGCTTCTGTGCAAACAGGGCTTGCCCCGTGTTCTCCACAGTACAAGACCAGGTTAGTTTAAAATAAAAAGCCAGTGGCAAATCCATTGCTAAAAGAAAGCTGTGAACCAGACAGATGGATTGAGGACTGTTCCATCCAAAGTGCTGCACAGCATCAGGGCTGGGAGAAAATATAACATGTCCAGAAATATCTTTACACCAGCTTAACTAGACTTAACCTGAGGCAAACTTAACTGGTCTGCTGCAACTAGTTTATTTTGCAGCAACTGGACTGCTTTTGCAGCACTTACTGCTTTGATAGGAGGCATGTGAAGCGCGCCTTCCCTCCTAGCACAGAGCTGTAATTTCCCCTTCCAGTCCTTGGCCAGTGAGCCAGCATTCCAGAATGATGTATTTTAATTAATTTCAGCAATTGAATCCCTTGGCTTGGAGGCATGTGTGATGCAGAACAGAGCATGGGCAATTTTAGGTTAATATTTTCCTTTTCATTCAGCGGACAGAAGCTAACAAAGCTCGTGGATTTACATAGAGCCCGAACAGAAATGTCTGCTTAGGAAAAGAGGCCTGGGGAGCACCGGATCCAACTGCAAATCTCCCCTGGGGCCAGGAATGTTCAGATCTGGAGTTCTGCTTCAGGCTTGCTTTGAAGGGGTTGAGAGCCACCAAAATGGAGGTTCCAGTACTGGCCTTGGCCCCAGCAGCCCTGAACTATTTCTGTGCTCCGCGCAGGCAGAAGCTCGGTTGGATTGCACCTCGGTAGGGTTGCAGCGGTCTGAGCCGTAGGGTGTGTGGCTGCCTTGGCACAGAGAACGCTCACGGGGCCAGACTTTACGGAGAGCACAGAGAGGATCGTTTCAGCAAGCTTTTCCATTTGCAAGCTGAAGCAGGCAATGAATTTGTCTCCAGATGCAAAAAACAGGGTGAACTAACCAACCAACTCACTCAGAGCATAGATCTAAGTCTTCTTTTGCTCTCATAGTTAAGAAGAACTGATCGAAAGCCCAGTAAGTCAATGGAAAACCCCCCGTTGACATCAACGCACCCTGAACACAGCCCGGTGGCTTTCCAGTGGAGTCCCATGTGCAGAACAGTGAAGGCAAAGAAGAGACGGGTTGCAAAGCAGGACACAGAAAGAGGCAGATGAAAAACTGGGCAAGTTTCTGGGCAGGGTGTACTAATTAAGTAACAGTGACAGCTTTTTGTTGCTAGATTCATCTTAAAAACATAGGAGGATTTAAGATGAAGTTTTTAATGTTACTTTACCATTTCTCCCCATTAAAACTTCCCTGGCTAGTGCAGCTCTTCTGATGTCAAGATGACTTTACCGGGGTTTTACATCTGCTCAGAATCTGGCCCACTGTCTTCAGACACATTGCAGAGGCTGCGGGCTTCCGTTTACTCCCAGTAGTTGTAGTCCAAGGGATCAGGGCTGTGAGTTACCGCCCAGCTGCCAAGAGCTGTTACATGGGCTAAACCACCACAGTCATTACCGGGCCATTCCAGGAAGGCAGTTACACACAGGTTTAGGTTCCACCAACTTCAGAATTAAACATGTGCTTAAGGCTTGTCCTTGCTGTGAATCCCAGCCCAACTCTAGTGCTGTTCTGACCAAATGGAAGTACTGGGGATCTGAGCAACCTGGTCTAGTGGGAGGTGTCCCTGCCATGGCAGGGGGTTGGAACAAGATGATCTTCAAGGTCCCTTCCAACCCAAACCATTCTATGGTTCTATGATTCCATTGCCTGCCTCTGTCCTCCTCTCCTGCCTGCTCCGTGGAGATACAGTACACACAGATCTACAGTCACTCTTAAATAAATAAAGACCACACCTCTACCTCTGTAGAGAGCAAAGTGAACAGAGCGAAACACACAGGGCAGATACTGGCTAAAAAGCCCCTTGTTTAGCTAAACCACTATTGACCTCAAGCGACGGAGCTGGGCACAAAGGTTCAGAAGGTCTGTACTCTGCTATGCAGCAGAATCACAACCTCTTGTGAGAAGACGGAAAAAAATCTTGTCCTAAGCATTGAGGAAATCAGGTTGTCAGTGTTACTCACCTCGCTGTCTTCTGCAGGCGGTGGAGGAGGCTCTTTGATGATCTAGAAGGATCAAAGAGAAACAGAATGGTAAATTCATACTTTGTTCTTTAGCACAATTCAAAAAAACCCAAATAAGGAAACAACAGGACATGCCACTGTGAACATCTCTGAACTTAGTGACAATACTGGGGGATCACAGGGTGGTTGTGGGTGCTACTGGTGTCAGTCACTGAGAGGACGAGGAGAAACAGGAGTCGTCCCAAAGCCCTGCCATACAGACATCTCCTAATTGCAGCTCTGGGCTCCTACTGCTCATTAGGTGACCCCTGCCCGATGTGAGGGAACAGCAAATTCAAACAACCTCGATTCTCCAGCCTCCCAACCCCAGCAGGAGCCACAGTCAGTGCTGGCTCTAAGCAACAGCAACCTCTGTTTCACCTGAGCAACCACGCTAAAATCAGCGTCTCCTTCTCCTGGCCGCAGCACGCGTGTGCAAATCCTGCCTCCAATCATTTACAGTCTGAACAAAGGCTGGGAAGCGAAACCAAGGTGAAGCAAAATGCCCTGGAGACACTGCAAAGCAGTAATAAACCCCCGGCCTCTGTGTCCTGGGCACGTTCTTCATTCCAGAAGGCTGTGCCACCCCCTGCTCCCATGAAAAACGCTTTTCACTTTATCAGGCTAATACAATTCACTCTCATAAGCTTTAAAAAAATGCTAAAATATATACATTTGAGGCGCCTCAAGGGTTTCTAATAAAGCAAGCAGGGTGAGGCCTTAGACAGGTCCAGGATATTCTCCATAGAAACAATTTAAGTTTATGTGGGCGTGAGGCTATTATTTCATGCAAAAAGTTTGCATCTAGGGCTCGGCAGGCAGTTGGCGATTACCACAGCCCTCCTCTCCAAGAGCAACAGAGAGCCTTCCAAAGGGACTGCAGTTGCGTACAGGCACCTCAGCTATCGCTCCCTCACACGAGACGCGCCCCAACGCGCGGCCATCACGGTCAACAGCTTGAATCCAGCCTCTCATGTCAATGCGTTTGCCCCAGGAAGGGATCTTCTCCAGGAGTTTTATGTCCATCTAGATGAGGCAGCTCTTTCTTTACACACCAGGCCACGAGTCAGACGCTGTCGGGGTGCTGAGCGCCCATGGAGGTAGCACTGAGTGTCCTCAGCTCCTCTCAGGCCTGGCTGTTTGGTGTAGACGCTGCCTGGGCACCGGGTACATGTGTAGGCTTAAAAATTACCCTTCAAAAGAAAATCCCAGTCCCAAACAATAACAACTTGGCTGTTTAAATGCAGAAAGGGAAAATGACAATCAGATTAAAGGTCCTGAAGATATAAATATTTACAACAATTCCTCTCACTGGTGTTTTTCCTTCTCTGATGAGCTCACTGTTTTTATTTTCCTCTGCAAACCCCGAGTCATGCAATGTGGCCATTAATGAAGAGCATGTGCCTCTGGCTAGGGAGGAGGTTGGGGCTGGATCCGGCCTTTGTGTCTCAGCCCAGAGCGATGGTGGTTGTCCAGCTCTGCCACTGCCTGGTCCTAGGCAGCAGGGCTTTTCTTTGGAGGCTGACAGCACCCTGGAGAACCCCTGCTGAAGAACCTCAGTGCTTTAGGAACCAACGTTGACTCTTTGTTTACATGCACAGAAGCACAAAGCGCAAGTGGAAGCATGAAATGACATTTGAGGCGAGTGGTTGGTGCACCCGCTGTCCTGCTCCTGACATCACTCATTCCATCCCAGCAGAGCCCTGGGTCAGGCTGGGGTCGTAAAGCCACGGAGCTCCTTGGGGAGCAAGGAGGAGTGATGTTTGGAGCTCACGCTGGCTAGTGGAGCTGGCGAGATACAGGAGCCATCTCTTGCTGTCTACCCTGTGGTCCCTGGCTTGTGCTTGCAGCTCTGGGGGATGGCAGCTCTTTCCCTGATGGAAAGCGAATGATGGAAAGTGGATGAAGAGTTGTCCACACCAAAGTACTGCTCGGTGGAAAGGAAATGATGGGTATCACCATGGCTTACTCAAAGTGCTGCTCCTTGGTTTCAGATGGAGACTCTGAGGTGTCTCTTGACACAATAAATACTGACACAGTATGTGCAATGCATCAGAAGAAGACTTTTCTTGCCATGTTGTCAGATACGTTCTGGTCAGTGGGAGGGGTGGCACTTGTCAACATCCCTCCTTTTGAACCAAACCCCTTAATCCAAACTCCTTGGATGCTGAGGAACCTCAGATATCTGATCCCAGATTATACCTGCTGGAAGTGGCCTCAGTCCCTCCTCTAACATTGTTCTGGTGGAACATCATGGGTTTCAGTGCAGTTCCTCTCATTTGCATTGGCATGAAACATCAGGATAACCCGTCCAACATATTTGGTCCAGCTAAGCATTCAGAGACAACTTCTCAGCCAGTATCACTGGATACTCTTGAGATTACAGACTTGGAAATGAGGAGGTGCTTGTGGTTTTCATACATTTGCATTCCTTCTCATAACATACACATACACGCAAGCTAACTCCAGATCAAGTTCTTCTCTATCACAGTCCAAGAGGGGAAAAAAATGAGATTCCTTCCATTTTTAAGCACTATGCACTTCTAAGAGCAACTGAACACCCCATAAGCTGGCAACATGGATTGGTTAGCTTGGACAAGTCCGGAGGCGGGGAGTTTAATCTTCTCTGCCTTTGAGGCTCTACAAACTTTCAAAGTTCAAGCCTTACAAAAAATACGTTTTCTGTCTCGCTGCCCAGGTCTGGAAAGGCTTTTGGTCTACAAACAGTACAAATCTCTTCCCTTTTGGATTCTTACAGCTACAGCTGTATATGCACAAGAACCTTATTCTGGGGTACTGGAGGAAGTGAAGCAAATGGGATCTTTGTGCCACCTCACACAAGCGAGCAAAGTGGGCACCAGGTGGGAACACCGAGGTCCCAGAGCGGAAAGGCCACGCCTTACACCTGCTCCTTTTGCACAAGAGAGACAATTACTCAAGTACAAGACAGAAAATGCCCCTATAAGGAGGCCAGGGAGGATCCGGCCCACACGGGCCACCACGTTTTGTTCTAGGCTGCGCCTCTCGCCTTCTCCTGCCTCGCCAGATGACACACATGGACCTGCTGGACGCGATCAGCTGGGAGCGTGCTTGGCCAAGCAAAATGCTTTGGCAAGTTTGGCTTGGCTGGGCTGGAGTGTTTGTTCACGTGTGCTGCAATTGTTTTGATAACCCTGAGCCATTCCTGTGATTGCTGCTGCAACTCTATCCCATCCCTGTGTTGGAAAGGAGAAGCATACGATGGTGCAGCAACCGCATTCGCTCGCTAGGTGAGGAACACCTGAGGGTTTCTACATCATCGCCGTGCTCTAAAAACCTCATAACGAGGTGTTTTGTTCTCAAGCAGTAACGGCCTGTGGGATGGAGAGGTGGACACTGGCTTTTCGCGGCTGAGGAAGGAACTTTGAGAGTGGTTGTCAGCTCTACACACTTAGCCGTGAAAACTGAGGACGGTGAAGTAATTCTTTGCTTTTCTATCACCTTAGCTCGCAGATCTCAACACGCATGTGACTGACAGAGGTCTCTGCTGACCCCCCCGATGGCACAGATGCCCGGAGAAGCAGCTGTTGCTGGTGAGGAACCCAGGGGAAAAGCAGCGGAATGCGATCAGCCACCCCCTAGCAAATGGAAAGCACTGGGAGGACTCGCTTTCTGTAGCCATTCAGGCATAAGAAAGCACACGTTGAATCCAGATTTTGCATATTCCAGGAATGTGTCTAGGATGTTTTCCATCTTGGGAGACCAGAAAACTGCACCAGTTTGCAGTGTCCAGCAAGCGCATACTCAGTAACTGTCCCTGGAGTTTCATATGATGAATAGGGGCAATATGTTTCTTGTCGGTGGAGCATATCTGCTGTAAGATGGAACAGATCATCATTTAAAATGAAGGCTATGAACAGCACAAAATGAGAAATAAAGGACTTTGCCTCTAATTAGGACTAAGATTTGGAAAGGGAGCATGCAGTTATCTGAGCAGATTTTTTGTCCTTATTTACCTTCACTCTTCTGGAAAACACAAAATACATATTTTTGCTCCCAGAATAAGCAGGGGCTTTTAAATAGCATTAACCATGACCCATCTGACTCATCTTTTTTTTCTTCTCCTTACATATTTATAGTTCTGACCTTGTCTAAGTCCTGTGACAGTTTCATACTTTAGTTATGAGTTAGCTAAAGGAACATGTTCCTTTTATTTGTTTCGTATCTGCTGTGTCTTCTTAGGACCCATTAAACGTTTGGACATTTGGTCTACACTTCAAAGTTTCTAACACAACAAGGAGTCTGTCCCTATTTCTTCATCATCATCATCATTGAGGGCTGGATCACCTCTTCTACAAGTACAGGCTGAGAGAATTGGGGTTCTTCAGCCTGGAGACAAGAAGGCTCCGGGGAGACCTTCTTGTGGCCTTCCAGTATCTGAAGGGGGCCTACAGGAAAGCTGGGGGAGAACTTTTTGCAAGGCCTTGTAGTGATAGGACAAGGGGTGATGGCTTCAAACAGGAAGAGGGAAGATTTAGATTAGAAATAAAGAAGAAGTTCTTCACTCTGAGGGTGGTGAGACCCTGGCAGAGGTTGCCCAGGGAAGTTGTGGATGCTCGATCCCTGGAGGTGTTCAAGGCCAGGTTGGACGGGGCCTTGAGCAACCTGGTCTAGTGGGAGGTGTCCCTGCCATGGCAGGGGGGTTAGAAGTGGATGATCTTTGAGGTCCCTTCCAACCCAACCCATTCTATGATCTTCACACAGTACATTCTTCTTCCTAGACATACTAGTAAGAGGCAGATGAAGCCCAACAGGAAAGTTAACGTGTCCTTTTAAGTTAACCTCTCTTGTCAGCCTGGAACCTCAATTTTAACTCATTGAAACCAGATGATGAGGCTGTTTCATACCTGAGACTTCAAAATGACCTGCACAAACTACATTCAATAGAGATCATAGCACATGTCAAAGTCATCTACTTATGAAAGGCATGACATCATGGGGGAAAAGAGAAGCCCTCCATGTAATTCACCCTGGTGCAGTTTGCAATGAATGGGGCTGAGATGCAGCTCTCCAGGGAATGCATGAAGAAAACGGAGCATCTGCAAAGGTCATTCCTTCTCCTTAGCTATTTCACTTCTCCAGATAAACAAGGCCAGAATCAGTGGGGTTTGCTCCAAGTGTCTGACCCACTTTCTTTGGAAGACTATATAAATGAAATTCATTTTCTGGACTAAAGAACACCATTGTAGCTACTTTCAGAGCTTTTATATGCACTTTTTATATGCAGAAGCCCTTGCCCTCACACACTGATTGCTGGTGGATTTTCTGGTTAAGTAAGACTGTGTCCTAAAGATCTATTTCTCCTTAGCTGTGCTGAGCCAACTTTCCTTGAAGAGGTGAGAAGCGGCCAGGGATAAAACAAAGGAAGAAGTAATTTTTATGGAGTTTATGACTTCCCATGCAGGACTAGGGCAAAGAACAACGCCATCCCTTTTGTGTCAAGTATCTGCTGTGGTCTGGAACAAAGGGTGCTGAACCTGGGCAAGATTAGTATCATTGGCCTTTGAATCTGGCCTTAAGGAAATGCAGTCACAAGTAAAACAGCTTGGGAATCCAAAACTGTGAGGGTGGTGAGACCCTGGCCCAGGTTGCCCATGGGGGCTGTGGATGTTCCATCCCTGGAGGTGTTCAAGGCCAGGTTGGACAGGGCTTTGAGAAACCTGGTCTGGTGGGAGGTGTCCCTGCCATGGCAGGGGGTTGGAACTAGATGATCTTTAAGGTCTCCTCCAACCCAAACCATTCTGGGATTCTATGAAATCTAGATGCATCACCCAAAGGCAAATGGCTCCCTTCCAAACGAGCAGAGAAGAGGACAACGCTCAGTGCTTTCCAAAAAGGGAACTCCACAAAGATCTTTCAGTTTGGACACTCCAGAACTGATGGACACTTTGGAGAATATGGCTTCAACTTTTTGGTAGTGACACATCACAGCAGCATACCACAGCACCCTGGTTCAGAGCCTGGCCACACGCACTGTTCTACCAGCCCACTTCCCCACCTGGGCTGCTCTCGAGCTGACACCGTTAGCCCAGGCAACCTGCCTCTGCTGTGCTATCTGCAGGATCCGTGCTAGCCTGTTACAGAGCATTAAACCAGTTACAGAGCATTATACCCAGACCTCAACGATTCTGATCTGCCTGCCAGGAGGCCAAGAGGAGCAGTGAGCTGCTGTGGGTGCTCCAGATGATTAATCAGCCTCATTTTATCCCCCTGCTGCCCTCTGTGCACAGCAATTGCAAAGTCAGGTTCTGTTATTCAGACTACTTTAAACCTACAATAAGGGCACTACCTCCCAACGTCTTGGATTGACCGTGCTATAAATGAAGACACCCATTTGTGGCAGCAGGCGTGGATCCAGAGCTTGACTGTGACACACCACATAAAACTCCCACCAGGTGAGCGCCTGCCTCAACAGCTCCGATCCCAACCGAAGGCAGGGACTGCCAGGTCCACAAGCAATTTCTGCCTGCACGTTTGTGCCTCTTTCTCTTGGTTTGTCTCGGTAATCTTTCAGATGATTCATGGACCTGTGCTCCTTTCTCCCCAGATCATCACAACTTCAGAAAGACCGTGCCTCGTGTGCAGATGGGAGCGGGTGGGAATCGCAATGCGTGGACCCGTGCAAGTAATCTCCACCAAGCCAACTTGCACCATGTAATTTTATGACTCTTTAGGGTTGCTGCAGAGTCTATGCATTTCCTCCCCTCCTCTTCCTCCACTACAGCCATGATACTCATGTGGTTTTAATATATATTTTCTGTATTTTCTCCATCCAGCTTTTTGTTTCCAAAACTTCTGGTCAGCTGCAGTACAGACTGAGAGCCAAACAAATTGCTGGGTTCTTCCACGCTTCCTTCCAGAAAACAGCTTTAAAGTTAAAACTGGTGTTAGACGCCTAAATACCAACACCTCATTTGTGTGCCAGCCACACCCCTGTGCTTAACAAAGCTGCAGGACGAAAACGAGTAAGATGGTTTATATATTCTACGCGGGCAATGAACACAGCCCAGCTTCTCATGCCCTCCCCTCCCAGGCCACACTGCGTGGCTGCGTAAGGGAGGCAAAGACTCAAGTTTACCTCATAAAACTGTAAGGAGGTGGGATGTATGAGCACGTGGGGAAATGCTTTGAGTCTCAGCTGCACCAGGGAGATATTTCCACTCACGTCCTCTGTGTTTTAGCCCCTGGACTGCGCCAGCTGAGATTGCAGCCCCACCTCAGCCAGGCCAGGGCTAAGCTTTCGTGCAGACCCCGTTCAGGTGCTGTGTGGGTTAACCTTGGCTGAGCCCTGCCCAAACACCGCTCGCTCCACCACCCATGTGCGACGTCCGCACGAGGCCCCGCGCAGTGTGTGCCACGTATTGGCACAGACAGGCTTCCCAACTATTTTATTAATTATGCCTTCACTAGACATCCAGAACACTGTCAGCAGCTCCATTTCCAAGCCAGTCGAACAACGTGCCCGCAAAATCCTCCTTCAGACTCTTTTGGAGGCTTATTATCTATCTGGCTTCCATCTCTACTAAAATCTATTTGGGTTACATCAATATTGAACCTAAGCCTTATGCTGGCCTCCTACCCAGAACAACTTCACCCTTAGGCACCTAAATAGCCTCTTGTACACACAGTTACTGCTATGGTCACCCAGACTCTTCCACGTTATGGTGTGTTCAGGAAAAAGAGGGAATAGGAAGACAACAGCAAAATGCCCACTAACACCAGCAGGCCAAGACCTGCTCCGCTCGGGAGAAGGGGGGTCATCCTCTTACAGATGTTTTTGTATTTGCCATCATTCTTCTAATGGTGCGCCGTTGGGCTTGTCAGCTTAGCAGAATTACCTTTCTTTGTTTGTTGCTGTCATTGAATCAACATCTTGAAACCTTTTGAAAGGTCAGCACCTGGCTCCCAGGCTCCTGTAATGTTCCCCCACAGATATCAAGGGAAATTTTGCCTGTGTTGGTATTGGGCACAGCAAAGACCTCATTATTGTTCTGATCCACTAAGCAACAATTGCATCTACTGTAAACGGAGTGGTAAATTCCAGACTTCATCCCAGAATACTTCTGAGACCAATAAACTTGGATATACTTGGAAACAGCATTTCTTTATGGGTGCCTGCCAAGGAGATAGCGGGTTCCAGTTAAATCTCCAGAGTAAGTCTATTGACTTCAGTCCATTTACTCCAGGGATGAAGCTGGCTTGGTGTCTTTCCTGAAGAACTGCTGGATAATAATGATTCCTATTTAATTAAAAAGCATGCCAAGAGGAATTTCAGGGTTTAGAAATGTGCTTGTCACTCAAACAAATTCATACGTGGTAAGGAAAAAGTATGTTGTGTTTTTTTCTTTCTTCCCCAGACACACACACAATTACCCGGGCTTGAATCCACAGCAGTGTCTCTGGGTCTGCGGTTTGATTATTCGAGGTTATTGCTTGCCTGCCTCTCTTGTCTGTTGTGCAAGCCAGTTCCTCTGCCCTTAATTCACTCCGTGCTTCTGACAACACCGCAGCATTCCTTGATGTGCCAGTAGCGAGCTAGTAAATAAGCTCTGCTGGGCTTGTGCTCCCTGCCCTCACCAAGGGGACTCCTTGGTGGGTTTATCTTCCATTTTACAGAATCTTTGGGTGAGCAACATATGGCGAAGTATCTCAGCTGCTGATCTACTGCCGAACGTACCGGACTGCCATCCCGGAGAGATGGGAGGGATCTCGTACAGGCTCTTGAATTAAAATCTTTCCAGCAAGTAGAGGGGTGTGTTTGACTTACATTTGGGAAATATCAGTGAGATAGTCCCCACGTGGAGACCTTGCTAAGAGAGAATGTGGGAGGTAAAGGAGGAGAGAGGGCGAGGAAAAGCTTTTATCTACAACAAAGTTTTTAAGCACAGAATTTAAATCTGGAAAACATTAAGTTTGTAAAGTTTCATGTGGACAAGAGACTCCCTATCTCTGCTGCACTCGCCTGGCTTATCAGGGCTTTATTTCTCACACTTCAAGAAGACTGTTCTCTGACCACTATCCTCATACCCTTCCACTGGACCCGTCCCATACTACCCTCCCAATGCATTCCTCCAAATTCCCTTTAGTCCGTGCCCTGCTGCTTTTATTTATGCCTTTTTCCTATCAGCTTCATCTTTCTCCTGTAACAGACCCTTAAAATGGCAGCACCACTTGGAACCTTTCCTCTATCACCTCAATTCTCCACCAAATCCTGGTGTAAACATCTGCACAGGGCACATCTCCGTTGACTTCTACCCAGCTGCACCAGCAAAGGAGCTGGCCCAGCCTCTCTGGGAACGTGCCATCTAGTTTAGACAAGTAACTCTGAGCAACCCACCACGCTGCCCATTTTTAGAACAGATTTCTTTATTATTCTGAAAAGTCTACATTATTTTTTCTCTTCTGGTTTTCATGTCAGGACAGAGGTGCCAGACTACTGTGAAAAGAAGCGCTTTACCCCCTAGAATTTCCAGCCAGAAACAGAACTAGACAGCTAAGGTTTTTCCTGTGAGGTTCCCTTCCTCGTTGTGGATAGAGAAGTACACCTCACCACAAAGACTCCTCTTCAAATGTGACTGCTCCTGCAGTTTGTGGCCCCAGAACTCTCAGCACTGGATTGTAGCTTTGCTACAACACTGTGCAAATTTACAACAGTGGGTAAGGGATTTAAAATCAGGAATAATGATAGTGACTCAGAAACTGGAGCCAGTTTGGGCAGTCTTAAAAGAAGCATCTGAAACATTACACGCAGCCAGTCCCCAAAACCAGACTCAATTCTGCTGACATTTGAACATCCCTAATTCTTGTTCTATATTTGCAGCACAAACAAGACCCAAAGAAGAGCAGAGCTTCGCTGTATTGTATGTTCCACAACAACTGGCCTTTGCCCTGATATTCCTTGGGAAAGGCAGGGGATGATCAGCAGCGATGTACCAGGGGGTGACAGGTCCTTGCAGACAAGCAGCAGGGTGACATGTAGGAGAAAAGCTTGGCTCGAGTCCTTGATTTCCTTCTTGCCTCCCTTGACCTCTTCCTTCTCTTCTGTTTTCTCCTGGTTTCTGTTTGCCTTTTTAAATTATTAACTCCGTGACTGTGCTTTTTAGCTCTGCAGAATGTTTTGTGGAAAAGCTCAGAGGAAAGATACTGCTCAGTGAGGCACAGACAAACCGCTACTGAAACTGCCACTGCCATCTTTCAAAGTGCTTTTCAGACATGGTGAGCCAGGGAAAAAAGTTAATCTTGCAAAAATTTGCACACTTTGAAATGTCTTTTCCTTGTACCTGAGGCAGAACACGGACTCCAGCCTGGGCTCAGCACGTCTGCCCTTCTACAGGAAATGGAAAGTCCAGAAAAGCCATTCCTTCCTGGAAAGGCATGGCAGCTAAGCCGTTTCTGCAAACCATTTCCACTAGGTGACCAGTGAGTAAGACTAAAAAGCTCCTGACGAGGTCTGCATTGCATGTCAGCAATGTTGCCATTCCATGGCTGTAATCCAAAGGTCAGGCAGATGAAACAGAAGCACAGACCAGTGCCAGCAATGGAAGAAGCACCATCTTGTGCTCTCTCTTACTGGAAAACTTTGCCTCCTTCCCACTCATTTCTTGCATTCAGGCAGCACCCAACTGCTGTTTTGTGCTAACGATTTCTGTCACTTACCACCGTGCAGCAAAGAGGCCAGAACCACCAGAGGAGAACCAACGCCAGCAGGAGGAAGAGGATCAGCAAAGCGATGGCCAGGATGGTCCCATCGGACTGGAAGGGAAACACAGAGAGCGTGTGAGCACCACTAACACACAACTCCCCTCCTCGGTACCTCACCTTGCATCCTGCTTCCAGGCAAGCACGTGTCCCAGGGGCTACTGCCAGACTCCATTTATTTTTCAGCCAAAAGGCAGTTTTCCTCCCTCCCCAAACACCCAAATGTGGCACTCGCTCCCCCCATCTCACTGCAAAGAGGCCGAGACCTCCAGTTCACCTCCCAGAGAGTTACGGGGTTTGTCTCGATTTTCTGAACCTCACAATTACGTAACACACTTGTTTCACTTCAGATCAAAACTGCTGTAAGATTCCTCAGAGTACTGGGAAGACTGAAAAAAATGATTGAAAAAAGAGCTCACAACACAGTGTTTCATTGCAGTCCAAGCACTCTCCTTTCTTTGCAACTCTTTACCCCTCCTGCACTATAAACTTGAAAGCAATGTTAGAATTAGAGTTTACTCCAAACAGAAAACTTGAAGCAAGATCTCCGCGGGTCATCCTGCTCCTCTCAGCAGGGCTGAGTCAGGGCAGTCCTGCCATGAGCTCTTCAAGCAGACTTGAACATATGCACCATCGCAACACTGTACAGGGTTTTTCCACATCAGAAGCCATTAACTCCAGAAGGTCCTTTCCTCTCTAACTGGGATACTTCCCCCATTTAAAAAGACATCTGCAGTTCTCCAGTACCGACTGGCAATGCAAAGCTCAACAGAGCAACCAAACCCCAGCGTGTGTTAGTTCTTGTTGCTGAGATTTAACCCAAACCAGATGTTCTTGGCTTCCTGATGCCAGCTTCCCTATACCAGTCCTCCCAGTACCAGCCTGGTCTGAGATAAGCAAGCAGGCAGCCCTGACTTCAGCCTGTTTGAGATCTTCTCGATGTAAGAGCCAGACATCTAAAAATCCCCACCCAAGTGTCAAGATCACAATGGCAGATTAAGGACACGTTTGAGAGCAGACTGACCTGTAGGATGGGAAAATGGGGTGCCTGCTTAAGTCGCTATAATTCAATGGCCAGATGATCTCCCATCACACCATAACGGGAAGAGTAATGGAAAAAAAACAATGTTGAGAACATTTTCCAAACTCTCTTCTGGTGTAGAAGGAATTTCTGGAGAACTTGGATCGAGACAACCTGATCTTTGACACTTGGAAGCAAAAGAGAGATAGTCCACACAGGAGAAGAATTCACCCAAGACGTCTCTGAAATGGAACTTGGACCCCAGTGCAACACAAAAGCTCATTTGAGAAGACAGAGCTGTATGTTTGGTGCTGTTCCTCTAGACAGCCAGCATGAAGTCACATCCATTACCTGCAAAATGGAACCTGCTGACACTCTGTGCTTTAGAAAATGTGAGCCTGACTCTCTGCTGCCACGAACTTGTAGAAGAAATAAGGGGATTTTTACATCTAATTGTTGTCTGCCTCTTTTGCCCCTATATTGAAACACATATTTTGTCATTAAGAATATTCTACAATCAATTCACAAAAATACAAAACAAATTAAAGTGGCCTTCTAACTGTTTTGTTTTGCAGATTTTTTTCTTTGTTTGTGAAAACAGAATTTATTTTTACTTTTTTTTTCCCCCAAGACCAGTTTACATCACCCTAACACGTCGGCTTCCCTGAGGCAGCTGATGTGGGCAGCGAGTACTCTGTGCAAGTTGGGCCAGGGGAGGTTTAGGTTGGACCTGAGGAACAATTTCTTCCCCAAAAGGGTTGTCAAGCCCTGGAACAGCCTGCCCAGGGCAGTGGTTGAGTCACCGTCCCTGGACGTGATTAAAAGCCATGTAGATGTGGTGCTGAGGACATGGTTTAGCAGTGGACTTAGTAGAGTTAGGTTGATAGTTGAACTCAATGATCTTACAGGTCTTTTCCAACCTAAAAAATGCTGTGATTCTATGATCACAGCACCAAAACAGCCCAGAGGACACAGGAGGGGTTGATTTGCCAGACCTGACGTTTCTTCCTCAGGTGACATCTCCTGATACAGCCACTGTCGCCTGGCAAATCTGCAGGAATAAGCCCTCTTCAGATATCAAAACTAGGACACTTCCCCACCTCCCTCCAAAAAAAAAGGATTTCTGGTTGAATTAATTCATTTTCTTACATTTGAGGGCACCCTCAGCAAGTCTGCAGATGACACCAAGCTGGGGGGTGCAGTTGATACACCTGAGGGACGGGATGCCATCCAGAGGGACCTGGCCAGGCTGGAGAGGTGGGCCCAGATGAACCTTCTGAGGTTCAACAAGGCCAAGTGCAGGGTCCTGCACCTGGGCCAGGCAACCAGCATTACCAGTATAGGCTGGGAGAGGACACACTGGAGAGCAGCCCTGTGGAAAGGGACTTGGGGGTGCTGGTGGATGAAAAACTGGAGATGAGCCACCAGTGTGCAACGGCAGCCCAGAAGGCCAATCCCATCCTGGGCTGCAGCAAGAGAACTGTGGCCAGCAGATCAAGAGAGGTGATTCTGCCCCTCTGCTCTGCCCTGCTGAGACCTCACCTGGAGTATTGCGGCCAGTTCTGGAGCCCCCAGCACAAGAAAGATGTGGACGTATTGGAGCGTGTCCAGAGGACAGCCACCAGAATGATCAGGGGAATGGAGCAGCTCTCGTATGAAGACAGGCTGAGGGAGTTGGGGCTGTTCAGCCTGGAGAAGAGAAGGCTCTGGGGGGACCTTCTACTGACCTTCCAGTACCTGGAGGGGCCTACAGGAAGGCAGGGGAAGGTCTGTTCACAAGGGTTTGTAGTGATAGGACAAGGAGGAATGGTTTTAAGCTCGGAAAAGACAGATTTAGGTTGGATATTAGAAAAAAGTTCTTCAGCATGAGGGTCATAGAGCACTGGAAGGGGCTGCCCAGAGAGGTGGTGGAGGCCCCATCCCTGGAGTCATTCAAGGTCAGGCTCGATGAGGCTCTGAGCAACCTGCCCTAGGGAGATGTCCCTACTTGTGTAGGGAGGTTAGACTGGATGACCTCTAGAGGTCCCTTCCAGCCTGAAACATTCTATGATTCTATGATTTGTACAAATATTAAAATATTAAATATTAAAATATTCCAGACAAATAGGAACTGAAGTTTCTGCTCTTAGCCATAGCCTCATGCACTCTGCCACTGCTGAGGAAACTCTCACGAGCCAGACCAGGACAAAGCATATATAGGCAATAAATCCTACTACAATAACGCTGAACTCCGCTTTTGGTTTGTTTTATCTTTGTTTTGTCAGCTTCTGCTAGAATTCAGCTACCATTCTGCGGGATATCTATGGCTTTATACGGCCAGAACTCTGCGTAGACAGAAACTGCCACTTATCCGAGCTGACTAACAAACAAGAAGGAAAATACGCCTGCTAAAATAGTTTGCAAAAGTTCCACTGACATTTTGAAATCTTTCTCCCGGTCTTATAGCTGGTTAAAAAGAGCTGAAGCATTTGAAATGTCTGCTTTCATTCCATTATTTTTTTTTTTTAATCAAAATTTGGAAGAACGATACAAATCCTCATGGAAACACTGAACCATGGAATAATTCAATGAGCTGTGTCTAACCCCGAATAAAGTCTGTCAATTCAGACCAAGAAAACAACTTTCATTTTGAAGACAAAAAAAAAAAAAGATAATTTTAACACTGAACTAGTCAATTTTCCATTAAAAATCTCTATGGAGACAAAGGGTGGCTAGCCCCTAAATCCACACGGTTACCCGAGATCAGTGCTACTGTCCCACAGGGATTCACACCGAGTGAAAACTGTGGTGCTTGTACCCCCAGTGAGATCAACAGCCTCAAACTCCCCTACACCCAAATGGCCGAGAAGAGCCAGCCAGCCAAGGAACTGTCAGAGCTTCGGCCAGTCGGCAAGTGGCACACGCTGGCAACTTGCTTCTTGACAAGTGGTGAGGACCTAGATGGTGCCTGGAGTCATTGTTCTGAAATGTTCTGACATGTTAAAACTCTACCGTGTAGACTTTGAAACAAATAGGCTGGTAGAGGAAGCAAGGCAGCTGTGCCTTGAAGCCTTCTTTTCCCTGCCAGAGTCCATCAAGGCCAAAAAAATGCTACAAGTATGCTGGCAGTTGGAGTACAATGGAAAACAACCTTTGGAAGATACTGTAAAATATAAAGATATCAAGAAATCTGAAACAGGACACATGAGAGGCATTTCCTCACCCATGGCCAGGGGTGGGGGGTGTATATGCTTTCACTCAGCACTGATTGTGGAACGGTTACGGGCTGTGAGAAGCCGGACTGTAACCGGGGGAGAATCCTTTGTCACAAGACAGGAACCTGGCCCACCTCCAGGGCTGCAGGTACTCCTGGAGAGAAGAGGGGAGGGATGGCAAAGTCTGATCCCGTAAATGGCATGGGTTATTTCCTTAAATCTACCCACAAACATTCAGATACGTGCTGTCCTACAAAGGAACACACTCCTCTAAGGCATGTGTGCAGCCCCTGGGAATCCCAGAATCCCAGCATGGAGGGGGTTGGAAGGTTCCTCTGGAGATCATCTGGTCCAACCCCCTGCTCCAGCAGCTCACCCAGAGCAGGGGGCCCAGGATCGTGTCCAGGCACCTTTGGGATCTCTCCAGAGAAGGAGACTCCACAACCTCTCTGGGCAGCCTGGGCCAGGCTCCCACACCCTCACACCAAACAAGTTGCTCCTCCTGCTCACATGGAACCTCCTGGGTTCCAGTTGGTGCCCGTTGCCCCTTGTCCTGTCACTGGCACCACTGACAAGAGTCTGGCCCCATCCTCTTGCCCCCCACGGGCCTTTGAGCTCTTGCTCAGCATTGATCAGATCCCCTCTGAGGCTTCTCTCCTCCAGCTCAGCAGCTCTTCATTGCAGACATCCCCAAGGACCTCAGGCAGGTCTCTCCCCCAGCGCCGGCTGGAAAGCTGCTGGCATGACTGCTCCAGGGCTCGGCGTGCAGACCCATTGCTCTGCTGCCAGGCACGGGGAACAGCAGCCTGAAGACAGCCACCTAACCAAGCCTCACTTCAGAGTGACTGCAGTAATAACAACTTAAACATTTACCACCGCTAAACCTTAGGTGTTTTACAAAGAGGAGAAACATGGATAATGGCGTTCCAGAGACAGGGAAGACGTGAGTGGCTCCCAGTCCTTTTTTCCATTTTCCAAGCAGGAAGAGCAACGACATGCTGAAAGCCTTCAGAGGTGTTAGGAGGAAAAGAATGAAGTGCTTTTAAAAAGCTTTATGAAAACCTTGAGTACAGTTTTGAATGAGGATCCAAAAGCAGACAGAGGTTTCGATCCCGGAGAGAAAGCATAAACAGTTTTCATGTCCTTCAGTCAAGAGGGTGGAGAAGACAATGGATGACCCTGCCCTGCCTGCTCACGCCAGAGAGACTCGGGCAGCTCTTGTTGCGCAGGAAACACTCTCTATTTCTGTCTGAGCCTCCTGGGGACTCTCCCACCACAGCACCAGAAGCCGATGCCTATCATTTATTTTATCACACAGGAATTTTTTTTAATATAACAGAAACAATCTGGCCTAATTTCTGAAAGGAAATGAAAACCCACTGAACGCACGGCTCTGCAACGCCAGCCTCTGATCGGCGCCTTGAGCGGGAGCCAAGCTCTGCAGGGGACGCGAGCAAGACACGTCTGTTGTAGGTCACTCCAGAGGTGTTCTCAGCTCCTTTCTTCCAAGTTCATGGTGCTGTGAAATGAGATGCCCCTCTGGCAATGACCCGTTTCCCTCCTCTCCTTCCAGAGCGAAAGGAAATGACAGCCCCCTTACAAAGGACTTCTCCAGCATCCTTCGTTATTTGTGTTAGAGCCCAGTATAAACACCAGTGAAGCCTCACTTCACCCCGTGCTGTATCAACCCAGAGCTAGAGACAGCCCAAGAGTTCCCACTCCACTGGGAGCAGGCACACACACATGGCGGGACGGAGGAGTAACCGTTCCTCCCTCTGTTACAAGGAAAAAGTCTTCAGTCAGGGACAACAATTCTCTAATCCTTGATTGCTCCGTCTATGCGCATGAAAACAAGCCAAACTTTTCCTTCAGAAGAAACACAAGTTTCCAGCTAACCAGAAGGGTTAGAAGAGTCTGAAAGGCAGATGTGGCAGAACTGAGAGGACCTGGGTACAATTCCAGTTTGTGCAGCCCCGGGGCAGTGCCTCCCTGTAAGCCACTGCCTCAAGATCCTGCACCAAACACAACAGGGGCTGGTGGGACAGGTCATGAAAAACCACAACACAAGTCCCTGCAGATCGATGCTTTTCAACTCTGTGTACTCTCCTTCACTACTGGGATGCAGTAGTCTTCTGCTGACAGGACCTCCCCACTTGGAGGTGTTGAGTTCCAAAGGCCTTTGCCCTCCTCTCTGGTTTTCCAGCTCCCTCAGGTTTGGTAAAACGCTCCAAATTCTGTTACTGTTTCTGATACAGTAACTCCTGCCCCCTGAATTTCACTGCCAAGAGACTTTGAACCAAAGGCTAAAAATAGTGGTAGGACGTCATGCCACAGAACATCTGCTCAGGTCTTGGCTAGTCATGCCATTACCTGCTCGTTGTCAAATTCCAGGTGTCACAACTGGAACAGCCTGGCTGCAGGAAGCAGCAGAGATCAAAGGGAGCAGGGCCTCTTAGCTGCAAGCCTTCAGCACTTGAACTACAGGTGAGCACCTTCATCATCACACCCTCCAGCTACAGGCAGAGGTCACAGCATCTTGTCAGGCTTCAGATTTTGTCCCGGAGGTCAGTCCCAGCTTTGCAGCTGGGACAACACAAGGGCACGGGCCTCTCTTTTTGGGTTCAGTCTGCACATATAGTTGCACCGAAAAAACACCAGCAGCTTGAGAGCTCCCCGTGACAGTGCAGGTTTGGTTGCAGATGTTTCTGTTTTGCTCCTACTCCGAAACAGCCATCGCTTGTCCCCCAACACTCACAGCTGAACAACAAAACCTTTGAGGTGAAACCTAAGCAGTTATTTTGGTTTCTGCTTGTGCCTGAAGGCAGCCCCTAACACCGAGTATGTTAAATCCATTTCAGGAGGTGAACAGCAACTGGAATAACAGCAAAATTCTGTGGAATTAAGACTTTGTCATAACAGCAACCATTTATGGCTTGACTTGGGTTTACTTCTTTGCGAGGCAGGAAGGGAAGGAAAACAGCACGCTACAGCTCTGGAATGTCTTGCCTCTGTGCATGTCTAGAAGAGTCAAAGCTTTTAAGCAGCACTCAAAAAAAATACATATATCTCAGGAGCACCTTCCTTGCGCTAACACGGGTGCCCCCGCTGCCGAGCAGGAGCAGCTCCTCACGGGCTCGCTGTGACTGCCGAGGGCAAGAGCACGCCAGCGTGGCCTGAACCCGCACAAGGAGATGTGCTCGCGATACGTTTCCCTCTGAAACTCAGCTTAAATTGAAATCACATTTTCAACGGAAAAACGTGTCAATAACATCAAACGTGTTTTTTCAAGCGCAGTGTCTCAAAGCGCGCTGCTTCAGCGCTCGTAGGGACGTACGCACGGGCAGAGGTCACAGCACAGACCTTCGGGTTCTTCCAGCAGTGCCACTGTGCATATCCACAACTATTTTGATGTTTCCAAATGAAAACTTTTCAAAACTTCCATTCTCTGGTTCTGACCCCACCTCCAATTTGCTGGTCTCTTCTGCGAATCCCTCCTTTCCAAGCCATAAGAACGGGCTGTGGGTAATATGCCTCCCACCCTTAAGGGTGTTATAAAACAGCCCACGTAGCAACAGGAGAGTGAAACAATCTCTGCACATTTAACCCTTAGGGTGACCTGTGTTAGCGAAAACATTCACTGCCAATTCCACTTGCAGCATAAAGCACCGAGGAGCAATTTCTTTTAGAAACAAACCTGAAGCATATGCCCTCGAGTTCCCACAGAGCAATACCTCGACAAACAACACACAGGTCAAGGGCCTAGGAAAGTGCTCGTTAAATTTTCTCTGCAGTTGCACAGAGCCTCTACTGACACAACAGTGAATGCACTTTAATTGCCTGCAGACGTAGCTCGCTGATAACCAGCAGAGCCTTAATTGTGCAGCCCAGAACAAAGTCACAATTGAAAACCCCAACTCCAGCGCTGAATCACATTCCTTTTGAATAAAAAAACCCCTTCAGCGAAGGGCATCATTAGTTTTTACCACCAGCCTGCAGTGCTTCCTTGATTTTCTAACATTTTCCTTCTCCATAAAGACCAAATCCATCCGCTATTGTTTAACTCGAAGGTGCAAATTCCTTCAGCTTCACAAGCAGCCACAGGAAGAAAACTGGGATTCCCAGACGTACTAAAGCTGTGCCAGGGCAGTTCCTCTCGTCAAATTCAAAACCTGTCAAGGTTGAGAGACCGAGTTCTCCTTTCTTAGCTGACTTCAATGCTCCTGCACCCCTGCAGCTGGAAATGTGAGACCAGGGGGCCTATTTCTCTCCAGAGTGGTAGACCTCTTCCCTACCTCTCACCTCACCGATCATCCCAAGCCGTTTATTAATGGTTGCCACCAAGAGAACTGCTTTGTTATAAGATAACCCGTTCTCTGATCTACCAACACAAGAGCTTCTCTTGCCCCAGGTGCTGTCAGGTGCAATGAGCCACTGCGTCTATTCACTTCCACATGGATTGTTTCAGGAGGGCCCTTTTCCGTAGCCCAGGACTGGCTTGGCCCAACTGCTAGCCAGCAGCTCTCCTCCAGATTCCCGAACCTGAAATCCTGGACTAACTGCCCGCCAGTGCGCTGAGAACCACCATGAGATCTTCCCAGCCAAGAGTGGGTCTACAGCAACAGCATGTCAGGGAAGGAGAGGCTGGTGCCTGCGGGCACCTACTGGCACTGGGTAGGACCCCAGCTCGCAAGGGCAAGCGCAGTTCAGGCACTGCATATGCCTCCCAAATGCAGCCACTTCCCCAAATTGCCCTGGCCCAACGTGTCCCTTTTCGGACCAAAGACGTCATTTTACAAGCACAACTCCCCCAGCCGCCCTCCTGAAGGAACAGGGTGTGACCCAGGAAGACATCCGTTATGAACTGGATACACGTGGCAAATAAAAATGTGTTTCAATCAACGCCAGTCTAATATCCTGGCCCAGAGATGCTCTGCCAGCCCACGTGTGGGTGCCTCCATTGTCTCGCCTTCTTGCCAAGAAGCATCAGGAGCTTCTCAGCAGGCGATACAGGGAGTATGGGAACACTGCCCAGTGACGCTCCTCGCTCTTCCAGCCGAGAGTTGCCCAGGAAGGCCCGGGGCCTGCTTTACACCGTCACCGTGTAAGTGCACACAGTGCTTTACACCGTCACTGCAGCCCTGCAGTTCCCACCTCCCTTCCACTTTTGAGTCCTTTACTAGTGCAAGAGGTCATTAGTGGGTCTTCCTCTTCTGGGAGCATTTTAGAAAATGAACAAAGACTTATTTTAGTTCCCACCCTGGCTTCTCTCCGAGATGCTCTCTTTTTGCTCTGAAGGACTTGGCAGCCGCCCTCCTCCAGTCAGCAGAGTAGGCTGATGTCCTGCCTCTGAACGCTGGAAATTATTTCCTCCATTGCACATTCCTGACGATGCTTCGTGTGCAACCTGCTCCGGGCACATCCGCAAGCGCACACATTCAAAAAGCAGCATGTAATACTTTCTCCCTCTTTCAGTTCTTCAAACTCCTAACACGGGGAACAGGAGTGATCTTAAAGGTCTTTTCCAACCTAAGTGATTCCATGAACTTTGCAGAGGAAATTGGTGGTGTGCTGAGGGTAATAGCTGAGCAAGAAGAAATAATTTCTTATTTTTTTAGTCTTAGCACTAGTGGAGGCTGAGGGGGCTCAGTTCCCTTTGCATTTGTGGTTCTGTGCCTTATATTATTCATAGAATCATTACGGTTGAAAAGACCTCTAAGATCATCAAGTCCAGCTCTCAGCCCAACACCACCATGACCACTAAACCATGTCCTGAAGTGCCACATCTCTATTGCTGCTACAAGATGGGGTTTTATGTTTAGCAGAGAGTAAACTCCAGTTCTTGGTGGCTTCAGCTACCAAAGGTCCACTGGCATCAGCAGTAGAATGAAACCACTTTTAAACTTTAAACCCTGCACAGATACCTCTGCAATGGAGAACGAAGGCACCTCAGTTGCCCGGAGAGCAGACAGCCCGGCCCACCCTGGGAGATGCCACCTTTCTGAGGCACAGCAAAGCTGAGAGCACTTGGCTGGCAGCAGGAGCACTGCAGCGTTTGGAGTAAGCAGCCGTGCTGCAAGGAGCTAGACAGTAGCAATCTGGGGGCAGGATCTGTCCGTGTCTTCTGCAGTTACACAGCATCTGGAGCAAGTCAGGTCCATAACTGGGCCTGTAGGACAAGGGCCAAGTCAGGAAGAGTATCAGTGAGGAAGGGGGATATGTGCATCTTCTACAAATTGTCAAGCAGTGGCAAGTTCTGATAACTAAACATTATTTCTAACCTGAATACCTCCTTGACACCCAGAACTGGAGGGCTTAGCTGCTAAACAGATGCCCAGGACAGACCCACAAGCCTCCTAAAGAATGCTCTCAAGGGTGGCCTCCTCCTGAGCAGTCACAACGGATCCAAGGGTTGGAGAGGTTTTGAATCCACATTGGATTCTATAGAGAAGAAATGACTTCATCCAACAGAACGCAGGGGAACAAGCCCAGCTTCTCCCTGGGCCAGGGTGATGCCACAGCCTCAAGGACATTTCTTCAGAAGAAATGTCCTACCTGGCCTCTGCAGCCCTCAGTATTCAGGGCTACTATTCAGCACCTCCTGCCAGGAGCAGGGCTCACCTGGGTGTCCCTGCACGGCTTTGCTCTCTTTGGCTTAGGCAATGCTGTAACAACGCAGCCTCGCTGCCCTCCGTGTGGAAGGGGGGATTCCTTCCCCCACAGGGAACTTTTCAAATGAAAGAAAAATATTATTTAAAAGGTACAGATATTGGAAAGCCAACTTCAGAGAAATAAATCAGTAACTCGCCAAGATGAGCAAGCCAAGAGGCAAATCCATCAAGTGCTTCCAGCCAGCTGAGCTCTGTCACACTGGAGACGCTGGCACCTTATCCCCAGCTAAGCACATAAACAGCACGCTGTCTCCAAACCTTAGGAACGCTCATTCCAGCCATTCCCCTCTTCTGTAGGGGTAGCTGCCAGTGGTCATATAGCCCGGGCCAAATAACACCCAAAATTACCCTCAGGGCAGCCCTGTCTTAGTTAAACCGGGTAATACGTAAGCTAGCGGGGAGCAGGATGAAATGTCTGTCTGCAGCCCCTGATTTACACAGCGTTACTCCCTTGCTTCTGAAGCGGGCCCAGCCGCTGTGAGCAGCCAGCACCCCTCAGTCTGGGCTGTGCAGTCAGCAGAGCCTTGGAATGGAAAACAGCGTGGGCCATCCCCAGAGAGGGCACACGCAGGCGCGGTGTTCATTCCTTCTGCCCTAAGCCAGAGGGTTTCATCTGCATTCCGTAATTTAATAGAACAAAAGCTTTGTCCAACCACAACAGCTCCCGTGCCGGGCCCATTTTTGACGGACAGGTGGGAATCACCAAGTTCTTCCAACAAGCAAAACCCCATTTTGACCATGCAGCTCCCTGCTGACCCCAGGGGGCCCTTGCCTGGCGAGCCCGCTGTCCAGGGCTGCCACAAGCACCCTGCGAGGGTGAGCAGGATGCAGCCCTCCCAGTTTCTCCCCTCCTGAAGCACACGTTGCCTCCTGGTCTGTGAGATCTGTGCATGCTGCAGCCCCCGACCGCCCGTGGGGACGTGGATTTATCACCTGAAAGCAGCGGGTGCAGCTCCCTGGTCTCTCTCCAGCCCTGACAGACAGAGAGATGCTCTGGCACTTTACCATCTCGAGGGCATCCGGCGTTGTCCAGCCAGGTTTCCCCTTGGTCTTCAAAGCCACCAAAACCAGCAGAAAACCCAAGATGGTACCAAACCACAACAAAAGTGTTGTTCCCGAGGAGCTAACAGGAGGGTGGGAGAGGGAGTCGCATTCACCAAAACAACAAATTCTCCTCTACTAACCTGCTTCTCCCTTTTTTCTTTCTTCCACTCTTCTTTGAGGTGAAGATGCCCTCTGAAAACTGAGCAGTCCCAAGCAATGCCACAGGCAATAAATAACAGCTCCACCTTTAACTAGAGTCCTCTGCAAGAGCTCAGGGAGTCAAGCTTTGCTCTGAGGGACACTTCCTTACCTATCAGCCAGACCTTGCCTTTGGACTTCCACTTGTTGGCTCATTTTCCCTGGGCACATTGTGGACCAATACTTATAACAAGGGATTTTAAAGGGCCTCCCATGTGTAAACGACTCTCTTGCCTCTAAAAACTCATATTGAAAATCCCAAGGAAGAAAAACTAAATCAAATCCCCAAAGACCTCCTCTGGATTGTTTCGTACCTCAGGCTTGAAAACAACCGGGCCAACTGAGGAGAATTTTGATCCTTTTTTAAGTGGAGATTTTATTCCACCTGATCCAGCTGAGATGACTTATGTGACTGCAGATTTTCCCAAAACATACTTTAAAATGGAAATGCTGAAAGATACTCTGCAACAAAAGCATCTTTACAAGTCTCTCCCACACCTTCTTCTGCTTTCTTTTGTTAAATGAAAAATCAATTACCTTTTGACAGAGAGCAGAGAATTGCAACTAGTACCAGGAAAGCCTGAAGACTCACTTTAAAAAACAAAATTGAAGCACTTCTGGCAATTTTGAGAATCTAAACCACAATTCCTTGAGTCTCCTGGAAAAGGAGGTATAAAAGCATCTACAGTCACACCTGAACTCTGACACTGGAAAGTGCAAGCAATAAGCAAAGAGCAGAAGACAACAGAATCCCCGCAGTGTAACTTCTGACACCCTTTGCACTTTTTCAGGGGCTGCAAACCTTGAAACCTGCCACATTTCAGGAAGCAGAGAGCCAGGGAAAGCAAGAAGTCCCTCAAAGAGCAACAGACCACCTGCAGTCCAGGAGCTGGATTCCAAAGTGCCCAGATTTGAGAGCAGAGGGAGAAGCTCAGAGGCTGTCTTAGCTGTAGGTAGGACTCCTTTAAACAAAACAAAACACCCCAAACCCCAACCAGTGTTCGAACAGTGGGGTCTAATTTGGTGTTGACAGGTTTGATGAGTCGTATGGCTTAATGCTGGAAAGGAAGATGTGTTGAAGTGTCTCTCAGACTAAGGTGGAGATGAAATCAGCCATTACGTACATCTTCATTCCAAACCTCCCCTCGTTTCCTCTCCCTTGAAATGCTGTAGCAGATTTTACACCTCAAGGGGACAAAAATGTAAATAATTACTTCAGTTAGGGGATATGGGCTCAAGCAAAAGCCAGAGGGAGTCGGTTTGTACCAGAGGTAAGTGCGTTATCGCACCCAGAGACACAACCAGCGACGATTCCCACGGGGGACAAGCCACAGAACTCTTTCTGCCACGCACTCAGTGCTTGAATATGAAGACAGAACAGTCTGTGAAAAGCACTTTAACTGCCAGCCTCACAAAAACGACAGCACTGGGCAATGCAAAAAATCCCAGTATCTCATTTTCAGCAGCTGGCACTGGGTGTTAGAAACACGATGTGAGCACAGGAGCACCAAGAGCTCTTCCCTCCCTGCTTCTGGCAGTCGCAGGAGTCAGGTCTTGCTGAGCTACAGCCCCGAAGCCGTGATGTGCTTCTAGAAAAGGCAAAGCCCTGACCCCTTGTTTCTTTCCAAAAAGTGACCTATCTAAGATGAAACGTATTTTCTTTCTTATACAGTTTTCACTGCTCAAGAAAACTGACATTTATTCAGCTGCCTCATCCCTAGAAGACGTTAGATATTAAGTAAAGGTCGGGACCTACGCTACTATAAACCAGTTTTGTTCTATTAACCTATGAAAAATCTGGCCCAGTTTCCTTAGCATGAAAAACCTGGCTAGCCAGGGTGATAAAAAAGCTTATTAGACAGTTCAGTGTCCAGGCTCTATCTGACCTGATCCTCAAACACCCACATTCATAGCTCAGGGGTCAAAGTCTGACTGACTTTTCTGACTGTTCATTTTTGGTCTTTACTTGCTGGGAAGGGGCTGTTTGCAAGGGCTTGTGGTGATAGGACATGGGGCAATGGTTTGAAAGCAGAGAAGGGAAGATTTAGGTTAGACATTAGGAAGAAGTTCTTTAGCGTGAGGGCGGTGGAACACTGGAACAAGTTACCCAGAGAGGTGCTGGAGGCCCTGTCCCTGAAGATGTTCAAGGCCAGGCTTGATGGGGCTCTGAGCAACCTGCTCTAGAGATGTCCCTGCTGACTGCAGGAGGGTTGGACTAGGTGGCCTTGGAAGGTCCCTTCCAACCCAATGCCTTCTATGGTTCTATGATTCCAAGCTGACACTCCAGACCTCATTCCAAACCTGGTCATTTCTGAAGTACAGCACAGAGAGGAAGCCCAAAGCACTGATGGCTAATTTGCACACAGGGAAGAAAACCTTCTTTTTTTCCCTGTTTGTTACCAACACTTCACTCCACAGCTTTCCGACTGTCCCGCTTCGGCTGCAGACCTTCAAACAGATCTAACTTTCAGGTCTGCAGTCAATTAAACAAGTCATTTGGTGCACATTTGGTGTACGTGTATTTCCAGGACTGGAGCCCTTGTAACCCGAAGAGAGGACCGGAGTCTCGGGAAATGGTTTCATCTTCAAAAAGAACTGGAAAACAACAAACGCTACTACAACGACAAAACGCGTCTTTACACAGAAGAAACTCCTATATTGCAGGCAGTGAAGCCTGCAATATAATTTCCAGAGCAGCCACAGAAATGTCGCTGCATCTAGTCCTGGATGTAGGAGCTGCGTTTGAATTCTCTCTGCTTAGCTGCACTGCAAATCCAGTTTCCCAGGCTGGAGGCATCAGAGTAGCTGGTGCTGCTGTGAAGCACAGGCATTTTCAGAAGTTTCCTTACAGCTATTAAAACAATAGAAAAGGAGCAGGTATTTAATCTCCTATAACCTATAAATATTAATCCTATCCCTGGAAGGAAGCATATCAAGAAGGAATCACTTTTCTCTAAAAATTCTTTCCCAGGTCTTGCCTCATATGAACAAAACACAGAGAAATATTCCTGTAATTTGCTGACAACACGCAAATAGTTTTTGCCAGTAAGCAAAGTGAACCTGAACCAAAAAATTAACTAAAAATAAATTCCCTTCTTTTAAGGCATAAGGAATTCTTTGTAAGTTTTGCAAGATAACCCCTCATGCAAGCTCTGAAAGCTGTCTCTCCACACAATCTTGTCCTTGTCGAACAAGTATGAAGAGCAAGTGACACAAAAGACTTTTCTCATCTTGTGCACTACCCTTTGTGGACCACAGGAGACAGCTGGTATCCAACGTTAAACAACTCAGCCTTTCAGTTTTCCGTATGGAAACACGCTGTGCCTTCGCTGAACAGGGAGGAAAGCAGGCTGGGGACAGATTTGCAAGTCTTTCTGGCAAGATGCCTCTGGCATCCCGAAAACCAGTTTAAGTCAGGACCCAGGAGAAGCAAAGCAGCACCTCAACCGCTCCCTGGGCAGAAGACAGGTCTTCCCATTGATGGATAAAGCCGAATACACTGAAGCAGGAAGAACTGCTCTGAACTCCATTGAATTCCTCCACTGCCTCCTTCAACACAAGTCATTTCATGCTATATTCCCAGCAGAAGCAGCATCTTCAGCAATACCACGGATGATAAGTGGTTTCATCGTCTTTTGCCTGATTCCACCAGAGGCTGAGTGCAGCGACCCCACTCCTGGCAGCGAAGGATGCCAGCCACAAGCCAGATGCTTCGGTGGAGAATCTCCTGTATTTTTCTGGCCACCATACTGCTTTCTGGTTCCCGGACAACGGGTGTGAGCACAACTGCCGTACACCTTTCACAACGAGCAGGACGGTCGCTGTAGAAGAACCAGACTAGCTGACTAAGCCAGCAGACCTACTTCTGGTTCACTGCACCGTGGACAAGCAGGTACAGACACCTCCAGACCACTGCCTGCTAGTCCTGCTCTGGTCTGCACCCTACAGCAGATACAGTCTGAGGTGTTTACTGAAGACTCAAGAGCTTTGCCACATTACACACAAAATATCATATTACTCGCCTTTAGAAGAGGGAAACGGGTCCTTCGCACACCAGGTTTACTCAGCCTGGAGGCCCCAACACCAGTGTAACAATCTTCTGTTGCTAAGTACCAGCATCCTACTGAACCATTTGAGGCACAAGAATCCAAACTTACACAGTGTGTGCTGGAGATGATGACAGAGCTGGAGATGAAGCTCAGACCATCGTTCATGCTGACTTGAAGAGCTGCTTCCCTGAAAAAACCCACAAGAAATAAGTGAGGCCAGCTAGTCCACAATCCTCTGCTAGATACCATCCTCTGGAAGCCGGGCTCCTGATGCACAGAAAAGCCTTTTGTGCAAGTTAATTCACATTATGGTGTTCTCCCCACTGTGCTCCAATGCACAATTAACCCAACAAACACAAGAGACAATGTCAGAATTAGATGCATGCAAGAACAACAAAATATAGTGAGATGACACAGGCAAAGAAAACATTTGAGTAGAAAAAACATACATGCCAACTTCTCGTAGCACAGGTGCTGGGCAGAGTAAGTAGGTATCTTCCACTACAAAAGGCTTCTCATCTGGAAAAAAGAAATATTGGGATTTATTACCAGATCTGTCATAGAGGCCTTAACGACTGAGCTTAAATCATGTCTTTCCTTGTTCTTCATACATAGAGATCAAACACTGTGAGGGAGGAAAAGCTGCTTCACAGCAGTTGTTCTGAGGTAGCTGTAGGCCTGTTTTTAGCCCACGGGGTCACAGAGTAAATACAAGGTAAGAGCAGATACCCCACACCTCAGGAAAAGAAATTCAACGCCTCGCATTCACACCTGGGAAAGACGGCAGCTGACCCTCCCTCCTCATTTCTTTGCACAGCCCTCGTGAAAATTGTCTTGTTTCCAGGCTCTGTCGTTCTCACTGTGAAAGATCATTCCAGAAAGCCTCCGAGCCATGGCTCCTGAAGAGGGCTGAGAGCTCCCTGCCCCAGCAGAGGTGAAGGGCTCGGGGTGACCAGAAGCCCTGCCCCGCTGCTCCAGCAGCGCCTTCGCCATCCCTACAGCTGCTCCGTGCTCTTGGAATCTATCACACCACGTGTCTGGGCCACCACAAAACTGAAGGTACAAAGCTTTGTGAGCGGTCAGACTGTCACAGCCACCCCACACAGGAGCCCAGATGGAGCTGCGGCAGATTACACACAACTGGAAATAGCTGAGTTAAAGTTGCGTATTATGGAAAATTTTGCACTTCAAGGCGGACTCATCTGAACGTAAATCAAACCTTCCAACCTGAATTATACTATGGCTTTAAAAGTGGAGGGAGAGAAATTATCAATAGGCTATTGCCTGGGAAACAGGAACGTCAGCTAACACTTTCCTTTTGTAGATTAAATCGGAACTTGAAACCATCACTCTGGTGTCAGAGAGATGGGGATCCCACAGAACTTCCCAGCCCGTTCTCCAGCTGACCAGAGATGGAGCAGATTGGCAGAAAACCAGGCAGACAGGCTGGGTGGTTTAGGGGTTTTTGGACTGGAAACCACACATTCCTGCAGAAGGGCTTGATTCTGCTGAATTGGCATTTTCCAGAAGCACGTCACTGCATCAGAAAGCTTTCTACCAGCTGTATGTACGACCAGCTCTAGGGCCTTCTACAGGCTTACAGACCTGCAATGACCTGGTGTCAAATATTACCAGCTTCCTAACATTTTCCAATTACAATTTTCATTTTGTTCAAAAAGCCCTTCTCTCCTTCCCTTTCGCCTCTCAAACCTGCAGGTTTCAAATCTCATCTTCAAGCCAGGTCTTGAATCTTATCTCTACATACTGCAGAGTGGAAGAGACCTCCACTCCACGGGGCCACGTCGAACCAGGAGTTCCATTCATCAGCACCTCGCTTTGCTGTTTGGAACACGGACAGCAAACCTGGGGTCTCTCACCACGTGCTGACTGTTCCCCACTGCACGGTGCACTTGATTAACTCCCCAGGGCACACGTAACACTGGAAGCAACGTGCAAGCGAGGTCACGGTGTTCAGCGTATCACTGGTGGCAACAGGGAATGGAAAGGAGCACGGATAAAAGTTTAACCAAATTGTTTAGCAATCTAATGAAGAGCCGAACTGTTCTGGCCATCTGGTCGGTTGTTTTTGAGGAAACTTGTGCAAGTTACAATTCCATTTAGGGTGCCAGTGGAAAAAGGAAAAGCGGTGAGGAGACACAAGCCAAAGAGAATGTGGCAACCTTCTCCAAAGTAGCTCCTGCTACGAGCCGTGCTCGTTCTTCACTTGGGTGGTGGCTGGCAATGATGAGGGCAGGAGCAGCAGAGAACTATTGATCCTGCCCCACTCTCAGGGGTTAGCTCAGCGGCGTTCCCTCAGAAGCAGGCTCTTGCAGCACATTTTACCCCAGTGGATGAGGCACAAAGATCAGAGATACAGACTGCAGGAGTTTGTCCCCTCATGCAGAAGGAGGACCCCCCAAATCAAGCACTCTTTCCCAGACATTCCTAAAAGAGAGGTTTCCACTGAATGCAACGTTTTCGAAAGCAGGAATATTGTTTGTGTAATTCCTATGACACAAATCACACACAATCCCCATTTCACACCGGTGTACTTCTTGCTTTAGCAGCAATATAAAAGCTTTTCTGACCTGCCTGAGGAAATAATGTATATTATTTACACTAATGAAATGGTAATGAAAAGTTGTAACCTTCCCTGAAGTTTTCTTTATGTTTCCAGCTCCCAGCAAACCCCATACCTACATATACAGGCTTGAATTCTCGGGCTACCCTCAGCAGTTACTTTGCTAAGGACTGTTTGACACAGGCAAACAGCTGGAAGTGAAGCATTTTAACCAGCCTCGTGGTTTTCACACCCAGTCTTTGCTTCTGCATCATGGCTCACCTCCCGAGAGCAGTCTCTGCTCTCCCGTCATCCCTCTAGATCCCTGCTCCTGCTGTTGGCCTGGGAAGTACCATATTAACGCTGTTTCCCCACAGCCCCAGTGCAAGAACACGGGAACATTTCCACCATCCTAAACATGAGAAGCAGATGTTTTTAGCACGGGTATTCCTTTGCTAGCCCCAATCCATCTAGAAGATGACTTCCTCATTAAAAGAGAGGCAGACGGACAAGAGGCGTTTCAAGCATGCAGCGCAGTGCCACGATGCACAGCCCGCACTTCCTGCCGCCTGCAGCACAGGCACTGGGTTTACGAGGAGCTTGCATCACATACAGGCACTTGGTTTTGCAATGGAGTTACCAAATCAACCAGCAGCATTTCCCACTTTGCCGCAGCACGGATGCGCCGCGGTGGATCTGCCCCTGCAGTTGTGTTCTCAGCCTCAGCTATGAAGTTATCACCAGCTCCCATAAATTCACGCCACAGTCTCAGCGCACACAAGCCAAGACAACGAAGACCAAAGTCTTGTTTTCTCCTTTGGCAGCAAAGGCCAAAGAATCCTCCATGCCAGCACCCACTAAAACAAAAGCTGGCTTAATTTTGCAAGGCCTTTCACTCAGATCTCATGAGCTTTTTGCTTCTCTTCCTCTCCCTTCCCACCCTCACCGAAGTCTATGCCTCTCTCGAAAGTTTATCAGGCTCAGAGTCCCAAGAGGGAACTCATGGCTGGCCAGGCTGGCTACAGGGAGACATTATTTTGTTTGGAGAATGTTTGTGTTTCACCACAAAAATGAGTGACTATTTTCCTTTGCTCTAAACAAAAAAGATCCATTTGGTTTGCATAACTCTGGCCATCTGACGCCTTCCTGGAAGACTCACATAGGGAAACCAAACAAAACAACACTTCTCCTCTGCTGCTGCATCTCTATCTGCAGGATGCATTTGAAAGAACGCCGCTTTTCTCGTCTGCTGTATTCCTGTGCAGCAAGAGATGGGCCTGATTGCTCCCAAACTCTAGATCTCGTGCCAAAATGTGAATTTTGCGGTTTGGATTCCTCTCAGCTGACGATACGAGTGGAAGAGCTGTGGAAGGCGGAGCGCTCGACCCGATGCCACTGATTTTGCTGCCCAGGAAGAGATCCCTGTTCCAGGCTCGGCCCCGAGCTGGCCCTGGAGAAATCACTTTGCCTCCCTTGCTGATTTTAGAGAAAGGATGCCCAGGCCTTGATCACCTCCCAGCCACCGATCAAGGGCAGGGCTTGGACATCTCCAGGAAATATTGCAGGGCCTCACTTCTGAGAAAGCCTGCCCACAGCGATGGGCACAATTTGCTCGTTACCTATGTACCTCTAATCATTCCATCAAGCAAAATAAGGCTCTCTCTGTACAACTTCCCCAGGACACACACACAGGGAACTAAAACTAGTCACTCCAGAGGCTTCAGCCACTCAGGCACAGCGTGCAGGGCTGGAGAAGGGTCAAACACCTCACCAAATGCCATCTGTTTTCTGTGGATGCCCTTTCAACAAGGTACTTTCTACTGCTCCGATTCCTGTTACTGACTGTCCAGCATTCCTGCACCTTTTAACAACTATCTGCAGCCTGTAAAATCTATTATTCCCAGCATTAGTGAATAGTTGCTCTTGCCATTAGCAGGGTGTAACCTTTTGGCAAGCCAGGACTTGGAGTACTTCCCAACTGTAACAATAAAAGCCCCAATATATGCATGATGTCTTGACAGAGAAGAGCAAACCTCAATAAAAGAGAGGTACAAAACCCCACAGAAGGTGACCAAGACAGCTCTTTCTTTTAGCCTTGTAACCAAGCTGAAATTGTCAGCCTTCGCTTTGGTTAACGCCCTGAGCCACTGTGAGCCTGAGCACTTCCACTGTCCCTTTGTCACCTCAGACGGGACAAAACACCTCCTGATTCTCTGCGCCGCCTACCAAAGCCTGATCTCTGCTCCTCCTGGCTGACTCCTCCTCTTATGCCACTCCTTGTGACAGCTCTGCAAGCAAAGTTTTTATTTCAAACCCATTTTGTGGGGAGATAGGAATGTAGAAAGACACTGGAACACTCTCTGAGCTAGAGAAACTGCCTACAAGAAAGGCCCATAAATAAGAAATGTTTGGTTAATGCTGTAATGAAAACCACATTGAGATCATGCTGTAATTGCTCCGCTTTGTGTAGGGACACATGAGCTCTGAACGCCAAAGCCATTCAGAGCGGAGTCAGGGGACAGGGGGAAGAGGCAGATAAGCACTGAACGATGATATCACATTCATAACAACCTCTAGATGGAGAGAAGGGATCTGGAAGGAATCACTTTTTCTCAGATGGGTTCATCTGCTGTGCACGCAGCTCTGTTCCACAGGCACGTATCGCACCGAGGTTACTGATAGAACCTGGCAAAGCACCATGTTATTAATCTGCTCACAACGGGCAGCTCAGGAGAGCAGCACACGCTGCAGTCCAAGAGGGTCACTCCCAGACAGGAGTCTTGCTCCAGCACCAAGCTCCACTCCCATCTCCGAGCTGTTACCATAAGCTCCATCCTGCTTATCCGCACAGATTCCCTAATGCCACAGTGAGGGCCCACCGTGGTCCCCCAGCAGCACGCAGTACGAGTAACGGAACGTGGTGAAGCTCCACGCTGCACAGAGACTCCTCCTCACTCAGCCCAAGTTTCCTGACTGCTCTGTGCTCGCTCCTCCACGCTCTCCAGGACAGCTGCAGAGAAATCTGCTGGGGGGAAACGCACAGGAGTCCAGTTTTAAAAGTTCCTACACTTCAACGTGTGGGAGGCTGGGAGAGCGCTGCAGGGAAGTGTCACCATTTCTCCTGTTCCCATAGCCTTGTTTTTCGTATTCTTTCCCAGGCCACATTTCAAAACAGGATGCCTAGCTCACCTTGGTGTACGGTTTCACCTGGAAAAATTAGAGGTATAGGTCATGTCCTGCATAAAGGACAAACATAAAGCCCCCAAAACACCTGATGGGGTTTGCACACGGTGATGGATATTCTCTAGGACCACAGCAGAAAGAGGGAAAAGCTGCTATGAGAAAATAAAGGGAAAAAGCTTCCGTGGAGGGTTAAAGTGACGTGATCAAGTGGGGAAATCAGGGATTAGAGTGGAACTGGAAAGCAAAACATTCCTGTGCTGAGTGACCAGGCTGTGAGAAAGTAAAGAAGATATCTCAAGGAAAGTGCTGTGCTGGCAGGAGAGAGGAGGGATGGGGAAAATGGAGCAACCTGCCAGGCTTTGAACGCAGGAGACAATTTTCAGAAGGCATTTGTTGGGCAGTTTTGGGATGCAGTTCCCTGTACAGCTCACTCTCTGCTGATACCTGGCAAAGTCCTGCTCCTCGAGTCTTCTCCTCGTTTTCCCTCACTTTTGGTATTCAGAACTGAAAACAACAAAAAAATCAGGCTCGTTTGTGCAAAGGACCCGCTTTGGCCGAGCTTGCAGAGCACTCACTAGAACGCAGGAGCTCTAGCCCCATCTCTGCTGCGGTGCTGGCCGCTCCCTCGCCAGGCTTTAATCTCTACTCAGTGTCGAACTGCCTAGGCCAGAGCTCGCCTCTGTGCCCAGAACTATCTTTGCTGGATCCTGCACAATCTGGGCAGACAAAGGCATTTTAGCACCACAGAGCAGCCGTAAGTCGCTGCACTGGATAATTACTTTTAACTCTGTGCAGTCTGAAACCAATTCTCCTAGGTCCTGCTGCTGGCAGAGAACGCCCTGCTGTTAACAGGCATCTCATTACAGCTCTGCTCAGCCAAATATTCTTCATGGTTTCTACAGATGTTCCTTTTTTTTTTTTATCCCATAGCTATGAACATTATGAGCCGATGCTCTCTTCACCTGCCGCTTTTCTCTGCCAATAATCCCAATAAAAGTCTATTAGCTCATGCCCTTAACCTCAGCAAGTCCTAGCTGTGCTGGTCTACATCTCATCTGGGATGATTTAAGGTTTCAGGAACTGTCGGCTTAGTGTTATCTTTAAAAATACCTCCCTCCCTGATACAATCAGAGGCTGAGAGTTTTCAAGCAAACAAAGACAGCTCAGCTATCCAACCTCCAGAAGGTTTCCATAAAATTCTCCTTTGGTTAACCCTTCTGTCAAGCTGTTTGCAGCCAAGTGCCACAAAGGCGCACAGAGAACGCAGGCTGGAGCTGCAGGCTCCAGCGAAGCCAAACCCTGAGACACATTCTCACATGGAACAACTTAAATCTAACAGAGCCGTGCCAGTTACCACCCGGAGAGATTTGGGGTTGGGAACGTTGATGAGCGACTGTTGAGTTCCCTCAGTCAGGGAATGGTATGAACTCAAAAACTGAGTTTGTGGCCTCTTGCTTCCAGGTCACTGCACCAGACAATCCAGGGCTGTGCAAAACGAACTGAGAAGTCTTGCTGCAGTGCCAAGGAGAATGAGCTCACTCTTCACCTATGCATCGATTCGGGACACAACGAATGCATCAGGTCAGAAGGTGAGGATCATATTTGGCCCTTACCCTCATTTTCCACAGTCATTTTGTGGACACAGGAAGATCGCTTGAAATGAAGAAAGCCCATGGGCTGCACTAAGATAAGCTGAGCTTTCCTAAAAGCTACTGTGACATTATGATGACAGACACCACAACACATTGCTCAGTGAGATAAGCCATCAGCATGCAAAAAGAGAGGAAGGAATCTTCCTCCTCACCCCACCAGCACCAGGTCACAGCGTTAGGGAGTGAGGTAACCCCCACAAACAGTTCCTCCCACTGGCAACACGGGCTGTTTTTGTGTCTCCACGGACAGGACACACCAAGCGGTGGAAAGCTGAGGGATGACATTCTCAGCTCTGTGAAGACTTCAGGATGCTTCCAGGAATGAAGGCCTTGCTCCAGCGGCAGCCAGCTCTGAGGAGGCTGAGCTGAGAAGCAGCTGGGATGCAGGGCAGGTCAGAGCTGGCACAGCCGCAGCTAGCAGAGCTAACCTCCAAGCTCAAGGGCAAGGGAGCAAGTAGTCTCCCCTGGGGCAGAAAGTGGAACAGCAAATCAGGTGCTGAAAGGACTTTACGTAGGAGAGAAAAGAAGGACAGCACTAATACCAGTCCCCTCCCTCCCAGAGCCAGCAGCAGCTGCTGTTACCTTCCGCTCAGGCGCAGGGTCCTGTCCTGGACGCACAATGCAAATGGACCACAAGAAGGACAAGGGTGGATGGATATGGAGGCAGAAATGAACAAAGAGCAGGTGATCGAGAAAGGAGACCTGCACCAAGTCTCTACCTTCTGAAGTGGCCCCATAAACCAGTAAGAAGAGTATGAGGCTGGGTGTCAGGACATCCGTGTGCTTGTCTGTGATGAGCTCACTCGGAGCAGCTACCTTCAGTACCGTAACCTCAGTCCTCTGTTGTGCTGGTTCAACCATCACCATTTTATGCTGCCTTCAGTCACCTGATCACACAGGCCAACACTGAACTCAGCAGCAGCCCCTCAGAAGTCTTCTTTCAGACAGTCCTGCCACAGGTTCCTGTGGGCCCAGCTCCTCCACTGCCCACTGTGGTGCCAGCATCACCCACTGGACATGACAGACAGAGATGGCTCCTCAGTGGCCTTCACATGGAAGGACACCACCAAAAGAGCTGAGCAAGAGGCAGCCAGCCCCAACAAAAGCCACACCCAACAGGAAGCTCTTCTAATCAGCTCCTGGTTAATATAATCCTGGCCTCCCCCACCACCCCAACCACAACCACCTGGGTGAGGGTGCAGCCACAGAGACACAGGTGGGCCAGGTTCTGCCTCTGGAACACGAAGCCAACAGAAACAACAAAACATTCTGCTGGGTTGTGACCCATCCACAGGTCAGCTCCAACTTGGGGCCCACAGCTCAGGCCCCAGCACTTCAGTCGCCATCCATAAACCAGGCCTAGTGGACTCTACTCATTCATATACAGCTTTTTCTCTTCAAGACACATATCTATTTTGTAGCTCAAATTAAGCGCAATAGCCAAGATTTTCAGGCCTTCTGAATTCATGCTCAAAGACCTTTGTACTGCAGCTCTTGAAAGCCATTTACAGAAGAAATGGAAAGCAACTTGGGGAACTGGAGTAATGATGTCCTTCCACTAAGGAAGGACCAAACGAAGCTCTTATCCCCTCCCACACAGGTTGCAAATCTGGCCCCTGGGGGTCCTAAAACTGGAACAGTGCACACGTTCACCCAATCAGGCCTGCTTTAGAGACCATCAACAGCACAAGTCTCTCAAAGGGATATCTGGTCTGAGGGATGTTCAGCACTTAAAACAAGGCCAGGCTACACCAGGGTGACGTGGGCTCCCCTAAACTGTGCAGCTTTAGGGGCTTCTGTCATGCTGAGTCGTGGTCTTGTAACTCCTGTGACTCCTGTTCTACGTCTTTGTGCATGTCTAAGTGTAAAGTACAACTGCCTGAAAAATCCTCCACTAACTTTTCCCTTGAACTGAGAGTGGCTTCTCCGCAAAGTGGAAGTTTTCACCCAAATTGTATGTTTGATATGGGATATTCATGTTTTAACTGAAAAAAAGGCAGCAGACATGCAAACTAAGAATGCTACAAACTGTCAGCTTCCAGCAACCAAACCCAAAGCCTCTGGGGTTTGCACCACATGGCTTCAGACTTCTGATGAAAAGACAACTTCTAAATATTTAAACAGCAATTTCATTTCCATTGGAACCTTCCAGGTGCAGAGAGAAGGGAAGCTTTCCTGCCCAGCTCTAGAGAACTAGAGGAGACTTTATAACACACAGGATCCAAATAAAACTTTGGATCTAAACTCTGGGGAGAAACCAAACATGGTTCAACACCTAAACGCAGCCATGATCCAGATTTAAGGAGTTCTGGCCACATCTCAGGTTTGGGTCTAGTTTTATGGAGCTTAAATGAAAAGCATGAATCTGTGGCTGCCTCTGCTGTTCTTTTTAGAATGTCACCTCTAACTTGTTCACAAATTTCCAGCATTTATCTCCGGGCTGCAAGGAGGTGTCTCCAAAACCGTAAACTCACCCTATCCCCCATATCCCAGTGCTTCTACTCAGATCCTTCTCCTTCCCTCCAGTGCCACCTGCTCCTCCTTCCACTCTCCGTGTCCTCAACACTCACTGTATCTGAATTAAGCAAATATAAACCACAGCCAGCCAAGGTTTCTGCCCAGCGATACAAGAGTTGGCCATTCCAGAACCTGTCTGCTCCAGAGGGGGTACAAACACAACAGCACAAAAGCCATCCCAGACAACTGGCTCACACCCGCTGTCCTCTGACCATACCTGCCCTGAGCGCTCAGGGGTGTTCACTCCTCACAGGGCAACCAGCCTCTGCAAACTGCTCCCCTGCTCCAAAGAGCAAACCGCACAGTTGCTCAAACCACAAGCAAGTCCAACATCGAGCCATGAGACTTTCACACGCCCCATTCATAACAGATTAATTCATGCATTTATTTTATACTCAAAAGGGTCCAAAACAATCACACAGCTTCTGAACAGATTCCATATTAGAAAAGATGAGTTAATTCTGCTGTCACTGGTGGGATTAGCTATGAGTTATGCTTTCTGGTTTCCTACGTGGGTTTGCAGGCAAGACAGATGAGAACAACAGGATCACTAGTTCTTCCAGCGCTCGGTACACCTCACAAAAAGATCAGACACTCAGGGTCCAATTTGCTTCTGTTACTTTGGTTCTTCTGCTTGGTGAAGTCCACAGAGGAAACATCTTTCCAAGCTGCACCCTCAGAAGCACAGCAATGCCTTAGCTCCTCCAATACAGCTTCCAACAACAGTGTGTTCACCAGGCCCGCTAAGAACCATGAAAAGTGGCAAGGAGAGAAACAGACCTGATCCCACTGCACTCTTAACCCAGCATGACACATACAGATGCTCTTTACACACAAGTTTCTTGTCTTCTATATTTTGCCCCCTCCACTGCTCAAGCTTGTCTATTCACACACCTGCAGAGTCCCAGCATAAAGTACCACCAGCAGTTCTGCTCTAAACCACAAAACAATCCCTTCTGCATTCTGCAGTTCAACAGCTCTTCATCCCGTAATCATTCTCTTCCCTGTCAACATATTGGAAGACCCAAAATGTTTTGCAAGCAAATGCCTGCTAGAGTCAGAACAAAAGGCAAAACATCTTACTGAGAGTCACGGTGTCATTGATCCTGAAACTGCAGAGCACTCTGTCAACGTTACGGGCATGCCGAAATCCGTTTCCTCTCACGACAACCTGAAACGACTCTGTAGCAAAAGAGGCAGGAGGTTATTGACCCATGGCGAGGCAAAGGATGGAGCTAAAATTGGCAGTTTAACACTTTCGAAGTTTAAAAACTATTAAAAGTTGAACTTCCACTCTCCCCCTACTCAGTTTCAACTTGAGTTTTTAGAAAACAGAAAATAATACACAACAGAAACATTTTAACTGACCACGAAGCTTCAGAGACACTGAGCTTTCCCCTCCCCAAGCTGCCACTTGAAATGGCAGAAAGTTTTGGGTGAAGAAAGGCAAAAGTATCTTTCCATGGAAAGAAAAAAATCTTCCAGTGACAGGTAACTTGGAGAAGATCAAGTGCTACACTCCCAGATAACTGCGAAATGGTATCCATTGCCACGGCCGGTCATAGCCTGTCCTGCTGTTCTGTACAATGCCTGTGACCCCCTGGTTGGACTCGTTTCCATACAATTGCAGGGGATTTCAACAACCAACCAGCTTCCTGGTCTCTGGACAAGACCTCGGAGTCTGTGGGCATTTTTCCAAGCCTTCCTCTTTGCTATTCCAGATCAACCCTACAAGGCCACCGCAAGCAGAAAGCATCAAGGACAGTGACCAACACCTGAGCGCTGAACTGAGCAGCCCTTTGGAACAAGCAGGGCTGAGTGATGAGACCATACCCTTACGAGTCCTTCAGACCACTCTCTACTGTCCCTGGTTGTTCCAACTACTTGAACTTAGCACTGGGAAGTCTACAGACTTCCTGCAGCCACCAGCATCAAGACTGCCTTGCAAGGAAAGCACCATTTTTGGAGTTTCAGAGTTTGAAACGGGGCCATAGCCCCAGAAAAGTTCTGGCAGCTGATGTAGGGATGCAAACTCCACAGTTCCCCATGGCGAAGGAAACAGCCCCCACAATTCCCGTAACTACCGAGGAGAGGCACTCAGATAATCCCCACCGATGTTTCGCTGGGGAATGTGGTTTGAACACAAAACGTTTCAATGTCCAAGGCAATGCAGGAGAAATCACAGGGCGTCAGAAACACCACCCTGGTTTTAAAATTCCCAGGAGCAACAGGGAACCTAGTTTTTGCAGATTCAAAGTTTTCGCCCTGCACTTTACAGCCCCCATCTTCTTTCATCTCCCTTAAGGACTCTACACTGTACTTGTCAAAAAAAAGCAGATTTGCTCTGGAATCTGGGCTCTCTTCCAGGTCCCACTCGTTTACAGCCAAGTTGCAAATCATCCCACCACATCTAGCCAGGGAAGCTGCCTCACAGGCCCACTATGTGTTGTCCAAGAGCATTTGGGAAGAACAGAGGAGAAGAGCTGAAGAGCTCCGTTCTGGAGTGCGGGGGCTGAGGAACACTTAAGAGAAATCACAGAAGTCTCAACTGCTGGAGAATGAGAGTTCAAGCACAAAGAACAGCATATTGATGATGTCAGATTAGCCACGGGGATCCTGTCTCCGTTTAAGACTGAACTGCACAGACACAGTCTGCACCCCGCATGCCTCTACTGATGCAACACCAAAGCATGAAGAAACTGGCATTTCCGAATGCTGTGCTGCTGCCGAAGTTCATTAGGCACGTGTCTAGGACTGGTCTGCAGTGCAGGAGTGGGCCCAGGTAACACGGAGCCCTCATGTTCTCTCCCTCAAAGATAAAAGCCACCCTTCAAGGGCGTGCACAAAAACAAGGAAACATGAGGTATCACAGCTACACCTGCAAAAAATTGTTTCAAAAACCATGATTGCACACAACTTTCATATTCAATGGCACTTTCGTTAGTCACAAAGTGCAAACTGATTAAATTAGCTGCAGTTTGAGAGCAATGGAGTACTTGCCCAAATTTGGAGATGAGGTTTTGAACTGGGCATCTAAATAACTGTTGGCATTTTTCAAGGTTGACATTGCTCCTCCTGTGAGGTACTGGCTGAATTCCCCTGGGAACGGTTTCTGTAAAACCCCTCCACGTTTCCTCTCAGCTGGCTCTGCTGGATACAGCTGCATTTCATCCCCATGTTCTCATCAGGACACAAGGAATGGGAGTGACAAGATGTTTAAGCAACTGACAAGTGTATTAGAAAGCATTAAATATGGTTATAAATGGTGGTTATAAGTCATCTTCAGGGTTATGATATTATATAAGCATCGCTGTTTATCACTTATGTAACTATGTAAACAGATTTTTAAAAATTAAATCTCTCCGTGTATAAAGTGGGTCTGGATGTTCATACAATTTAATTTCCTTTCCCAAGCAGTTATGGAACACCGCCGCACAGTATCAGAGACTGTCATGACAACAATCATCTACCAGAACCCTGGTTTGGAGCCTTTTTTAACAAAGGAACCACTTAAACGGCCAGTCAAACTGAGAACTAGATGCCTAAGTACCATAATTCATGTCAATCACGTCATTCCAGCTTCAAAAAAACCTAACAAGCCAACCACTGCAGTGGCACTCACGAAACACAAAGCTGGCACCTGGTACTTGTTGGGCACTTAGCCTGGTGAGCTGCATCTGCTGGGAAGACAGGACAACCCACACACGTTTAGGTATCCAGGCAGTTGCTCCAGAGCAGGAGCTGGAGGAAGGAGGACTGAGCGCTTTGGAAGTGAAGACAAAGAAGCGATGCCAACCAGCGTTCTTAGTTGCACGACTGATTTATGAAGCAGGAAGGTGCAGAACCTGGCAGGGACTCATCCTCCTCGACAAACCTCAGCTCTGCCCCCAACCTCTCTGCTCAAGGAGCTGCTACACGTTCAACAGTCAGGATACACGTCATCAAATGCGAAGAATTCCCAGGAAGCAGATGGAAGAGGCTAAAAGGGTTCTCATGCTTTCTTTGAAAAAGGCTGGCTTCTTTAGATCAAAGCGTGCTCATTTGACTTGCTGGTTTCTTAAGAAGCACTTCCCTCAACAACCCTCTGAGATGATGAATTTGCAAAACTCTAAACCTAATCAAAGCCTTATTTTCTGCAACTTTGCAGCATATCTACTTCAAGTTTGGCACAGTCTGAATATGATCGACTGGTTTGACTGAAAACTAAGTTAGGCAAAACTGTCAAATTCAAGCCTTTTCCATAAGAAAATCCCATGTGACACCATTTGTCAGAAAGGGAAGTGTGCAAGCTGCTGTAAGATGAAAAAGGAAGTCACCACAAAGCAATTCGCTCCAGTTAATTAGTTCCTTTTGCACTCTCCAGCAATTACAGACAGAAAGATAATACATTTGGGGCAACATGAACAAGCAGGGCCTCAGATGATACTCACCTCCTGCACAAATACTGGAAGGCTCTGCCGCCAGGATTTCTATGCAGGATTTCTTCAAAATCTAGAAGACAGAGAAGAACGTCATGAAGTATCTCAGACTTGTTTCCACAGAAGCGTGAGACAGCAAGTGCACTTCTCCTCATGTCAATGCTCAACCCAACATTGCACTTTGCATTCATGGCACAATTATCCCACCTTAGCTTTTCCCTTCAAACCGACCACTCCGGTGTCACTGCTCTTCCACAGCGAGCCACTGCTACGGAGGAAGGCCACAGATGCTGAAGCTCTCCAGTGTCTCAGCTTTGTCCACGGTACAAGTGACTGCTCAGACTACGGTCCCTAACGACTACGGTGAGCTCCAAAGGGTTAGCGAGGCACTACCATCGCCTTCCCTTTGCAGTCACATCCGTCTCTCCAAAATTGTTCTGGAGCCCAAAACTCCAAATGAAATGTCACCAGTTTAAGCTAAGCTCTTTACCTTTGCATTAAAACATCCCGGGAAGATCTGCAGAGCCCCTTCTCAAGTCTCAGCGCAGGGGTTCCAGCTTCTCAAAGTTTTCAGCCTGATCTGTGAGAATGTACCCGAGTGCACCCTCAAAGCTGCACTACGATTTCCAATCAAGATGTATCCACAATTGTTATTTACTTAATCCAAACTTAAGCAGCATGTCTTTGTGAGACCTGGCACCGCCTTTAACCACTTTACGCATGGACAGTGATTTACACAAACACTCAGCATCAGGCTTGGCAGACCGCTTGCAAGGCACGAGGAGCGTGCCAGGGTTGGATGCTGTTTATTCCCATACGGTGCTACAATTGCTCAAGCTGTTCTTTGCATGCAGGAGCCTTCCCCCTGCTCAGAGGACCAGCTCAAATTCTTCACTGCACACAGTCATGAAAACTGGGACAGGGTCCGTAAGCCCCTGTGAGAACGGCAGCAGCGACCAAGAGCTGTGAGCGTTCAGCCCTCAGACAAAGCAACACTGATCAAAATTTAGGTCAGCTCCAAGAGGCAAGTAAATGTCAGCCAAGCATTATGACTCAAATCCAACATGAAAATTATTTTCCCAACTTTAAATTGAAACATCTGTAAGGAAAGAACAGCAACCAATACAGTAAATGCTGCGCAAAAAAGATCATCTCGTTTTTCTCCACAATCGTGGCTCTCTGCCTCCAATACCTAATTGCAAAAGGTACAGACAGAGCCATGATTCACTGTCTAAAGCTTTTTTAAAAAGTCAGGAAAGAGTTACTCGGAAGCAGGGATGGTAGAGACTGAAGGAGTACCAAAGGACTGAAGGAACCAGGAACATCTGAGCTGCTGGCAGCCTCACAAGTGAGGAGAAAGAAGATTTGCAGGAACAAGGCTACACAGGAACTGTCAAGTGGAAAAAAAGAGAAAGTCAACAGTGGAGAACTGAACTGAAAAGCACTAGAAGAATTTGAAAGGCAGAATAAGGAAAATACACACACATAAAAGATACTGTAAGAACAGTCTTCCAAAGTATCTATATGTAGCCAGCCATCCATCCATCTATCCATCCATCTATCCATCTATCCATCTATCCATCCATCCATCTATCCATCCATCTATCCATCTATCCATCCATCCATCCATCCATCCATCCATCCATCCATCCATCCATCCATCCACCCATCTATCCGTCTCCTGTCAGTCCTCTACTACCTGTCCCTTACTCACTCCAGGTTCTGCTCCTCTGAAGATACACCATTTTTCTCCCCAAGAGACTGCTGGGCCTAATGAGCACATGTAAGAGTCGACATTTTTCCAAGTATTTTTCCTCTCCACTGAAAAACATCTACTTTAAGAAGAGAATCTTTTTATGTTTTCCAAATACCCCCTTAGATTCTGTTCCCCCCTCACTCAGCATCCCCAAAAGTTTTAATGTATATATTTCTTCTCCTCACTGTCTTTCAGCAATGAAATGAAAGTGAAGTAGACAAATGAGCTGGAGAACAAATGCATGTAAACTCCAATCAATACTTTCTTTTTCTTCCAAAAAACCAAGTCAAACCTCCCATGATTAAGTTTGAAATTCCTGACTTGCATTCAGTCATTTGCAAACATTTGTGCTGTCAGCCAGCTTGGAGGGGGGGTGGAAGAGCAGGTGTCTCAACTCGCTGATGCAGAGCTCCCTTCCAGCCCAGTCCAACCCATTTACGTGACCAGAAAAAGCTGGCCTTAATGGCTCTTTCCAGTGCCAACTGTAATATTTATTTTGATTTAGAATAACCATGAGTTTCCAATGCTCTAAGCACCCACCCTAACTGAAAGGGAGAATCAGGCAGCAGCAACGATGGCAAAAGAATTCCTTTATGTCTCTTCGTTATTGAAAAAAAAAAAAAATTCAAAAAGGACTCGAACATATTCATCATAGAGGATTTAATCAAAAATTCTCTTATTTCCCCAGGACTACAGAGCCTTGGGTGGGCTGTGGGTGCACTTCATTCACTGCGGGCCGGCTCCCCGGGACAGCAGAATAACAAGCAAGCGTGGTGATGCAATCTCCCAGCTGAGCGCCCGTGAACGGCTCCAAGAGCGAGCACGGGAGAACGGACTCCACATCCTCATCGCCACGGGGAGAAACAGCAGCGCTGCTTTACTCGGTAACCAGCTGCAGGCCTCGAGGCAGCCTGCCCCGGCATCCACGCAGAGAAGTATTTGAAGCACATGCTCGTTCTTGGTGAGAAGCATCCCATCGTCTGGAGCAGCACGCGCTTAATGACCAGAGCCCCACATCAGTCTCCTGGTGGGAGCTATGGGGCTCCAGTGATGCTCCAGCCTCCCACAGGCTCCTGGGAATAGTTGTTGACATGCCAAATAAAAAATGCAACACATGCTTTACTTGTCATGGTGAGACTGGAAACTAGGAGGAAATCCTTCACTCTGAGGGTGGTGAGACCCTGGCACAGGTTGCCCAGGGGGGCTGTGGATGCTCCATCCCTGGAGGTGTTCAAGGCCAGGTTGGACGGGGCCTGGAGCAACCTGGTCTAGTGGGAGGTGTCCCTGCCATGGCAGGGGGTTGGAACTGGATGACCTTTGAGGTCCCTTCCAAGCCAAACCAGTCTATGATTCTATGATCTGTGTCAGGACAGGACCCAATGGAGCACAACCTCGGCCTAATTTAGCTTTCTGCCCAGCAATGCATGAAGGCCAAGAGCCAGGAGAGGTCTGCAGGTCACCCGGACACTTTTAGAGACAAAGGGAAGAAGGGGAGAGAAATTCTGCAGCCGCTTGAAGCTTTCGTTTGGTGTTCTGGTCCACAAGCACACAGCCAGATTACTTCGCCACAGCAGCTGCATATTTCTTATAAATGTTTTTCAAATTTGGGAATTCTACTTAGCAAACAGGATGGTGAAGTTTAATAGAGGGTCACTGCCACTGGGTGCTGGAGTGAATGACCCGCTGTCTGAGGCTGGGGACTCAATATCAAGCTCCATCGAATCACTAAATAACAAAGTCTGTTGCCAATTACAAAACACTAATTTATTTATGACGTGTTTCCTGGCCAATAATATCTGCATGAGCTAAGTAAAAGAAATACATTAAAGTCCCTTTTAAAGATGCATTTGGGGGAAGAAAGATGTAGAAAGTGTGATCGTATACCAGTAAAAGTAATGAGAAACACGATACGGTTGAGACTCGAGTCGTTGACTTCTTTGGCTTTCTCCTGGCTCTGACAGAAGACAGACTCAGAGTAGCTTCGTGAAGCTCCCACTCGGAATCTCCCTCTGGAGATCCCATCCTTCCTTCCTGGCTGCAGCAGCTTGAAGAGCCCAGCTTGCTGACCCCGGGCAGCATCCCCGTACAGCGCAGACTGTACGTCAGCAGTGAGGCAGACAGCGAACCGGACGTTTTGTGTTACTAATGATCTTGCACTTACAGGACGTGTCTTGCAAAGGAAGGAACCTCCTCTCATCTCTCTCCCCTATTCACGGAGTCTCAGCCCCTCTCCTGCACCAGGGAATGCTCACAGCAAGTTCTCCCAAACGTTCTCACGCTGCACATAGCCCATGCTGCAGCTTGTCCCAGAAAACATTTGTCTAACAGAAGAATCTGGAGGCAGTAGATGTCCCAGGTAACATTTCCTGGGGTAGAGGAGTACACTGAACTGCCATAGCCATTCTAAGAGCTGAGGCCAGACCTGAAAAATACTGAGGGCAGGTGGGCACCACTGTGAGATGATCCAAAAGAAGTACAAAAGGAAACGAAAGGGTGAATCATTTGCACCATGGATGCAGATAAGAGCCAGTCCCCAAACTAGTTCATACTACTTCATTTCTTATACACCACAACTGCTTCATGAGGCTTCCTGCAGCTCGCTCAGAGAATCCTTTCTAAAGGATCCTGTGATTACCTCTCTAGTGCCACAGTTGAACACACAGCAAGGATCAGGGAGTATTCCTAACACATGCCAAGGATCAGGGAGTATTCCTAACACACAGCAAGGATCAGGGAGTATTCTTGCTCCAAGCGACTGCTCCTCCAGTCAGTTTCTGCTAAAGGCTCAAAGCAAAGCAATGACAGGATCCTATCCTGGCTTCTACGTTGCTTCACAGTCCTCCAGAACGCCCACCAAAGACATACTGAGCAGCAGATGAAGTTGAGTTTCAGGCTTTCCTTCTAAGACCTGTTCCATTTGTTTTAAATTTACAGGTTATGATCTGCAGAAATTTTTCACAGCAAAGAAAAATGTAATCAATTACTTCAGTTCCTTCCGCTTGTTTCGCAGCTTAGGCGTCTGTTTCCAGACCAGATTCTTCCCTCCTAACAAACTCAAAATCCCCATTAAACACAGGGAAAGCTGAAGTTTTAGCAGTGACTTTTTCACAAGAAAGGAGAAAAAGCTTAATAAAAAAGTCACATTGGAACTCACAGGAGAGAAAGGACCAAAACCTACATGCACCGAAGACCTTCAGCTCCCACTGAGAATCAGGTTTTACGCATGACTTCAGCATGGGACTGGATTTTCAGCTCATTTAAGCAGATCTCCCTACAGCTGCTAACTCAAAACCCGCTGGCTCCCACACAAGAGGAAGGGCAGGTGTGCTGAAACATTTGCAGACCCACCACCCTGAACATCTTTGCTCAGCAGATGTAGAGGCCCAGCAGAGCCCAGCCTCAGGCTCCACCACTCCCAGCCCCCATCCTCTTCCTCAGTCCAGAGGGACTTCTAAGTCCACCGCCTCTGAACATGCAGAGGGTCAACAAAGATCTCCTCCTCAGGACAAGGGGAGGAGGGCAGAGTCAAGACCACCTCAGCAGGACACAGGGCACTCCACACCAAACCACAGCAGTCCAGAACAAACCCAGGTCTTCACATCTCTGCGGTGATTTCAAACACTGATATCCCTCGGGCTCATCACTCTTCCCTTCTCCTGTCACGTCAACCAGCAGCTAGGAGCCTAACCAGTCCCCTCTGCCTGAGCATCCTTGTATAACAGCTCTTACACGGGAGCTGACAGAAGCTTCCAAATCTGGCTCTTTCAACATTAAAATGCTTTCCTGCGAACACAAATGCTTTGTTTCTTTGCTCCAAGAGGTGTTTGGCAAAGACAAGAAAAGAAGGAATGAGGGAGCTTATTTTCCAGCTAGGTCAGGAGCCTACACATTCTTTGTTATTTCACAGAGTGGATTATGTCCTTCTTGCCATTCCTTTTCCACACCTCTTTTCTTCCCAACCTAGGGCAATCACTCCACTCAGGTGCCAGTCACAGATTCATTCCTGTTCAGTGACGTTTCCTTGCTGTCCTCCTTTCCGGGGCTGGTAAAACCTTGCCCCAGTCAGCTGAAGCAGCTCCTGACTAGGTTCCTGAAGGCTGAAGTCTTCCGGTTCTGCTCAGTGTAACTGGAAAGGGAGGCAGAACTGCTGCTGGAATTCATTAAAAACAGCTGCAAAGGGGATGCAGGGCTGGGGAGCAAACTGGGGCTTTTTGTTGGTTTGCTGCTTTTTAACTGACACGCAACACCTGATCGTCCAAGAGAGCTGAGGCAGTAGCCCCACACTTGGACAGTGCCAGGAAAACCAATAAGCAAGGGATTGTATTCCATCTACATGTGAGAGCACCAGGGAAAACTGAGCCTGTGCCGAGGGAACAGTTTTGTTTGGTGCTATGCGGTCAGAATAGAGTGTACCACTGTAAACGCAGAAATCTGAGACCCCCCTGGTGAACCTGCCCTCCCTGGCTTCGACTTGGATATCTCATCTGCATTTTATCAGCTAAAAAGCCTAGACCAAAATGAACAAAACATGTGTCCTTAAAAGGATTTGCCATCCTTCTTTGTAGCTACGGGAAGCAATCTAATTAGAACAGTTATGGGACATGGCTGAGCAAAAGGAACGGAAAAATAGGGAAAGCTACCTGAAAATCCCGTTTCCTAGCCAACACTCACAAAGAAAAGGGCACACACACCTGCTCACACTGCCCTTCCTGCTCAGTTACGGGAAGCACTGGTCCTAGGCGAGACAGTATTAGGCCACTCAAGGTTTTAGAGCTAGAAATAGGGATGCCTCATCCGCATCTCACAGTAAGGACCTGCAGGGAAGCCATGGGAAAGGAATCAATCTCTGCCCCTCTGCCAGCTGAGCAGCTAGCTCAGCCACTCAGGACCGGGCTGGATCTGATATCCTGCACATTCCCTAAAGGAAATGCCAGGAGTTGATCAATATGAATCAGACAGCCTAGGTGTGGAGGGGAACAAAAATAGCCCATTTGGCAGGAGGTCGAATGTAGAACGCAGAGTTCTGGGGAGCTGGACATACACAGCAGGACCCTGGCCCTCACAGAGCGGTGAGCAGTGCAGCACATCCTCTGGAATACAAAGGATGCTAATCCAGCAGACATGGAGCTCAAAGCGTGCGCTGGTCCCTCACACAGACTGTGCTCTAACACATCTCTGCTGTCCCTATCTGTGGCACCCATTTCATAAAATCTCACCACGTGCCTCGTCCATTCAGTCAGTTACTTCCCGTCAAGGAGGGAGACACACAAAGATCATATGTGGGCTCACATCTCCCTGTGCTGTGAACAATAAACTCTACCTTGAAGTAGCAATATTGGTACAAATTAAAGTCAGTTTCTTTGGGCTAAATGTTTAAGTGGTTTGTGAGCAGTCAGCAGGTCCTTGTGAGCACAGGAAAACCTTCAACTGTGCAAGCGAGCACAAACTGACATCCATACGTGCAAGCAGAGGATTAAAAATACTTACAGAGTCTATGATCCCCTGAAGGGCTTCAAAACCATCGTTCACTGGAAAGACATGATCTTTGCTGTCGGCAATTCTAGCCAGCTGACAGGGCGGTAGAAGTAAATAAAACAGAAATGCAAAGAATGAGATAAATTAGCCAGCAGGCAGCAAATTAAGTCTTCTCCCGCCGCAATGAGAAAAGGCTTCCCTTAACTTTGAAGACAAGACAGAACGTGGCTTTAACCAACGCCCAGAGACTAATGATCTTTACACTGCAACAACACTCTCCCACGTGACCGTACATCACCCCGCACAGTAATCACCCAACCCCAACCAAAACAGGCCACAGCACCAGCACGACAGGCCACTAATGCAGCAAAACACATCAGCACATAGGTCATTTACACCAGGGGACTAATCAAAATGCTTCGGTATTTTCACATATAAAGAAGATTAATGCAAATTACAACCCATGTGGAGATACAGGCCAGATTCACCTTTCCTGTCAGGACTATTTGTCCTAGGCTCAACCGTTAGAGAGCCAAGAAGAAGAAAGCAGGAAGCTATAAGAGGATATATTTTCCAAGTGGGGGGAAAAAGGGAGCAGAAAAGCATTTGGGAGCCTACATGACAAGGAAGAGGTGGTGGTAAGAGGAACCAGGACATCACCTGTAAAAAGCCAATGCAGCTTCATTTTGTCAACAGCATGCTAAGGGTTAAGGCAAAAATAAAAGCCCAGTTCAGAAGTAATGAGCTCTCCATGCATCTGCTGGAGCAGAATTAAGTTTTATGCTGCAAGGCCAACGTTTGTTATAGTCATTCTCTCCCATGGCAGAGGCAGCATCAACCCAGCAGGCCTCCGGCGTTTCCTGTAGCACTGCAGGCTGGAGGCAGCAGCCTGGCCACACATCCCACCCTAAACCCCGCTGGCTCCACCTTCCCAGCCCCTGTCACCCAGAACTCCCCACTTTTTGAGCACACCACCAAAGTGCCAGCCTCCTGGTTTGCATCCAGAGAAGTACTCCAGGCAACTTTCCCTGCCTGCTCCGAGAACGGTAGTAAAGCAGCTTACTGCTTGTTGGCCAAGGTACAGCAGCTTCTGTAAACCAGGATGTTTACAGTTTCCTCAACTCGTTCCCCATAGTTTTCCTCCTAGAGCATTCTGGGACTCCAGACACAGCCCTCTCATTCCAGTTAATTGCTTCAGCACTCCAATGGCTTCAAGCAGCAGCTGTCTTTGAGGTTCGCCACTTCTGGTCCCTCTTTGCCATCCCTATTCCCTCCTTGCTCTTTCTGTGTCTCACTCCGGGTTACACGAGTCTCTGGTTTTGATTGAAAGGAGATTGTTCTAAACCAAGCTTGTTTTGACTCCTTTTTGAGTCAGCGTTTGGAGCTTTGTTAGAAAGCTGAGAGCCTGGCAGAGCTCTTTTCAATAACTATTTCAGCACGCCACTTAAGGGCTGTACTGATGTTTCACTTGTGTTAGAAAATATTATGTCAACTGTTACACTTAGTGTGAAATGTAATTCATGGACATCCTGACATTCATGTGATAAATTCAGAAGTCAGACTATCAAATGGGAAAACACTGTGAAATATTAGTGTCACTAATGAAGCCATTTGCTTTTTACAGCATATTTGTCCCATGAGAGAAAAGCTGGACAGAAACTGAAGTGTTATATGGCAATATCTCAGTTTTAAGGGAGAAAAAAGTCCCCACAACCTCCTCTGCCTACAGCTTAAGCCACATTGATTTGTTGTTCTTCAAGTGTCTTTTCCTCTGCTGTTCTCCACCATTAGCAAGTCATTATGGGATGCTGAGGGCCACTTCTCCACAGACAGATTTAGACAGAAAGGGGCTTCAATCCAACACCCAAACCAAGACACTTCAGGGAGTCACTTCAGACAGGCTGAGAGGGAGAGCACTTGAGAAGCCTTGAAGGAGTGATTCAGCAGCGTGAGCCTGTGTCCAACACGCGCCTTTGCCCTCAGTACACACGAGTGCCTCGCTTACCTGCGTCTCGTTGAAGTCTTTCACACCAACACAATACACTGTTGCTCCCAGGTCACGCGACCGATTAGCCTGGAACAAGGAAAGGCAGGATGACGTGAATGCAAAGGTGATGGGATGCAGGCTCCTGAACGGTCTTAATCATAGATTTAGTCTTTCTCTGAATATAAGCAAAAAAGAGAGCTTTAAAAGTTTTCCTCCATGATTCTGCAGAAACAGGTTTTATCTGCTATTAGAGCAGATATTTGTTTAGAAAAGCAAAACCCAAGGTATTTCATGTTTTTTAAACCTAGTTATCTCCCCTTCCTCACTGCTCCAACTTCCTAACATTTGTCTGTCCAACAGACGTGAGACAGACTAAACCCACTTTCTTTTCACCATTGTGTAATGGTGAAGAGTGTAACAGTAACCTAAAATGTTTTGGTATTTTCTATTTCAGACACGTGTGCCTGGACTCATGATATGCCGAGGTGAAGAGACATTTCATTCCATCTGCTACAAAACCGTATCACTCCCGCTAGTTACACAGCACCTCAAACTAATACAGGGCAAACATCCACAGCTTTGATTTTTTTTTTATGCCACTGACATGCAAATGAAGGTGCATTTACTGTTCAAAAAGCAGCTGTTCTAAATGCTCTAGCCTGTGTAAGTATGAATTAAGAGATTTAATCATATTTCGTTAGAACAGGAACGCCTGATTGAAAACCCATTCCCAGAAAAGCTGGGAGCAAGTCAGATTATATCCGAAGAATGCAGCAGTTCAACACTGTTCGACAGCAAAGTGCTTCACAAGTAAAGCCTGACTCCAGCTTTACACCAAGAAACTTAAACCCAACAACGGAAGCAGCTCAGTAAGAGCAGAGTTCGGGATCTCTGTTCCACCAGCTCCCCAGCTGCTCCTCCCCAAACCAAAACAAATACAACGCTTCTGACCTCTCAACTTGTTCATTCACCTCTAAAAACCAACTTGTTTTTCTTGTGGATTTTTGATGTCAGAAGGGGAGAAGAGGAGATGAACCGTAAGGAGGGGAGCCCTGGCTTCACGGCATTGGTTTGTGCTGCAGCAATATTGGTTTTCTTCTACAAAACCATTCTTTTTGTTGTTGTTGGATGTAAAGCTGCACTCTGGACACATTGAGAGGAAAAATTCTGCCCGTAGCAAATTCATGTAGCGACACCACCTTCCAAGTTTAGGTCATCTTGATTTGTTTGACTGACAAGTGAAAACTGGTTGTTCTCTTTAGAAGTGACTATCTAAAGGACATCAGTAGGAACAGCACACAGCAGAGCTTTCCAGCGCTCAACCTGCTGTTTATCTAACATTTCGCTTAACATGCTGCTTTAATGAGGGTGTTGAGAACACACGCCTGAGTCTTGGAAACATTTGTGGAAATTTAGGATTTGAGCATCTGAAAGGTTTTCTGATATGACACAAGATTACAGGAACAGCAGCCACCCTCTTTCTGCGGCCTTTGCTTTTTGTGAAAGAGGAAAAATCAAAGTGAGAAGATTCAGGTATTTCCCAGAATAATCTAGTAACTACCGAAACTTTTCAGCCTGTGAGCTATTCCCTCCTCTGGGTTCTTTTTTTCGTTTGTTTAATGGGAAGTTTAAACCTCCCTCCTTTCCAATGAACAGTCTCAGTTTTGCTGAGTTGGAAGCATTGCTGCTGTTGATGTCTTACCATTCATGTCTAGAGAGCACCAAAGGGAAGTTTTGTTACCCAGGAAAAACGTTTTCCCTATCTTTAGCCTGCAGAGCAGCCAGCCCTGACATTTCACTGTCTGTCTGGCTAAAAATGCGTGAGACACTTACCTCCCTCTCAGAGTAGAAAAACAGGTCTTCATGGAGTTCTCCATCTGTCAATGCAATGATGACGCTTGCAGTTCTGTAACCTAAATACACACATTTCTTTAGTCCCTTGCTTTCAAGTTGTATTTGTTAAACTAGCCTAGAAAACATCCTGCTAGTGACCCGCTAGCACACTTAAAGGAGCAGAAGGCAGTGGACACCAAGCCCGTGTCCTCACCTCCCTTCGGCCAGCCAGTTTTCAAAAGACACGAATTTCTGCACACTTTTACCACTCAGGCACCTGCCTTCAGTATCACTTTTATGCCACGCTCCTTTGATGTACCGATGATTTTTAATTGACAGCCCCTTATAACTACTTCAAACTTTCAGACCAGCTTGTGATTAAAAGCTCACTTGGGATTTAAACAGGTAGGGCAGGAAACTGCCAAAAATCTTCAGCCTTCCTATGCAGCAGAGTTAAACCTTGCAGCCTTCCCCTTGCATTGATTTTAGCTTGGGTTTTATAAGATTGCATTAGTCAGGAGTGGCCAAATAGAATTAATTTGTATTTCTGACAATAGACTTGGTACAGAGCTGAAGGAGCTCTGTATGTGTGTCTTGCACAAACACTGTTATGGGAAGATAAAGGCTAAATATGTCAAGGAGTGTAAATTATCAACTTTTAAACTTCTTCAACCATCTAGGGTTGCCATTACAAGTCGTTGTGCCTCTAACAAGCTGCTGCTGAAGAGACAAAAATCCAAACAAGCAGCTTCTTCAATTACTGCAGAACAGAGATCTGATAACTAATTTTCTTGGCATCACGGACAAATCCCTGATTTTAAATAATGTGATAATGATGCAACAAGCAAGTCAAGTGCTTGACAAACAACAAGCAACGTGCAGGGTCACTCCTGTTGCAGACGCCTCACTCAAGTGCCTCGGCTCTTTCTGTAGGAAAAGTGAGCACTTCTGTACAAACTCAGGAGATGTCTTTCTCCCTCCAGCGACTAGGGCAGGAGCCTTTGGACCTACTGCAGGGGGTATAAACACTGCTTTTAGCAGAGCAAGGACAAACACACAGGACTAACACTGACAGAATACACAGGCCAACATTCAGACTTGAGGACCCAGCTGCCCGCTGCTTCTTGCCTCTGGTGGCAAATTCTTTATATGTAGTATGTAGCTGAGGATGTAAAAGCAGTAGCCATCCCCAGTCAAAGTGCTCTAGCTAGCTATTCCGTTCTGCTGCAGTCATGTTTTGCAGATGTGTGGACTCAGTCATTACTTCATTCTATTCATGAGTGGCCCTGCCAAACCATTAGGACTGGGCTTTGTACTCAAACATCTGGTTGCCCGTTTTTTGGTCTCCAAGGAGCAATGCTTATATTTCTACTTCAGGCTTTGCAGTGCGGAAAGTTTTTACATAAATTACGAGGAAGGAAGGGACAAACATTTTTGCAATTGTCTGCAACTTACTACTGGATTTAGCAACTGTTTATTGAAAAAAAAAACAACCTTTTATGCAGCAGCATCTCCACATACTCATGTTTCAGAAGGAAGAAGAAATGGTTACCTGAGTCCTCAAGCAAAAGGAACAAAATGAGGTACCCAGTAGTTTTGGTAGGAGTAGGCACCTTCACTCAGCCTGGCTCTCCCTTTTGGCCTGAAACACGCTCATTCCAGCTCTGGATCCTTAAAGCTCCACCTGTTTGATTTCCTTTTCTGGAACAACTCCCCTGCCTTGCATTGCATTCTGGTAAGAGCAGAGCCACCCCCCACCCTTCCCACAGCAAAGCTGAATTTCAAAGGGAGCAGTCGAAAAGAAAGAGGGGAAAAAAAAATATTCAATTGATCAAGAAAGTCTCTCACCATGAACATTTTCATAGTAAATCTGTTCACTCGCCTGAAATTAAATCAGAAGATTATTAGCGATAAATGAATAATAATACTTTGTGGGCATCTACACATGCACCAGAAAGAGAAAGATAGCAGTGAGAGTGTCACGGTGTAGTCAGCACATAACCTCTGCTTTCAGAGACATCGGCTTCATAGAACCAGTTTCTTGCCTACGGTTTTGATTGGTCTAAGCTCTAACATAAAGCATAACCCAGTCAAACCAACTCTAAGGCCGTTGGCCGACAATACCGCAGCCCCCCACTGTTCTGTGATCTGAAAATGCCATTCACCTCCCTCCTTGAGGAACATCCTAGGTCCAGTGATAAATATTCCCCAGCACCTCTAGCTCAGCTGCTCTAATGGCAAATAAACCAACTGCAGAGACATATTCTTGTGCTCCTGTCTCCCGCTGGATCCACGCACAAGCACATTCTGCAAGGTAGAAGGGCAGACGCTTCAGAGTGCATCGATTCAAAATTCAAAAGCGAGCCACCCTGGACACATTTGGCTTATGAATTTCATTTCTGTTCTGAATTTAGATTCGGCTTTTTGGACTTCTCATGGAAAGTTTCTGAAACCACCAAACTCTGGGATTTGGTTCCGGACTCCTAGTTAAGAGCCAGCATCTCTGTCAGGCCACCTGAATTTCGGCTGTGTGCTCACACCTTTGCAGTAGGCAGAGAGTTCCACAACGCTCCAAAATGCATGTGCAGTACAGGAGTGGGAAGAGGTTCAGGAGTTCAGGTTGGGAGAAACTCCTGAGCTTGTAAAATACACAGCAGAAGATCAGAGCAAGCAGTAACTTCTGCACAGCATTGTTTGTCCACCAGTGAGCACACGGCCTCAGCCCTCACCCAACTCTAAGAAGCTACTACAGCACCCGTGCAGGACTCTAGACAGCTTTCCACCCCTCATGAACAAGGTTCCTTGTGGGACTGCAATGCCAAAGCCTTTTGCCTTGTCCTAAGCCAAAAAGGCAGCTCCCTCCATAAAAGCTGAAGGCAAAAAGGATAAGTAGTAGGGTTTGCAGCTCCCTTGTACCAGCTCCCACACAGCGTGTACACTTCAGCGTAACCACTGCGTAAAACGGAAATAGCCTCACTTACCTACCAGGGAATTATTCACCAGATTCCTTTGGCTAACACTTCCTGAGGAGCTCCCAGACACAGTTTAGAGGTACTATAGCATGCATCTAGTTACCCGTTCAAATCCTTCGTGCATGTATGTGTCGCCTCCTGGAAGGACTTTCTGCAGCTCCTCTAGACCCTGGCGTATCTGCTCCCTGAAATGAACGCAGGTGAACTGTTAGATCCAGGATCAGATCTGCGAGGAGCTGCCAGCCGGGTGAAGACATGCACGGCAGAACCAGACACAGAGAGCAGGGGAGGGGTTAATTAACCCAGTGTTTATGTAGGCTAAGGTGATGTCTGGGGAGATACCTTTCTAAGGAAGTAGAAATAGAGCAGGTGCCTTCCCAGTGTTCCCAGAGCCTGGGGAAAGCATCACAACTGCAGCATCTCCTAGGTCAATATCCCCACATTTCTTCCTAAATACATATTCCCTGTGTAACGCTGGTCAAACCCTTGATGGAGAAGGAGAGCAGCTGACTTGTACCTGGCTCACTTTCCTCACGCGCTGGCTGCCTTGATTACACAAATCTAATCAAATAGCCACAAAAAAAGAGCTCACAATCTTGAACCATCCTGGCAACTCCGGTTTATTTGGACATTACACCTTCAGTTCCTGTTCAGACTGACTTGAAGATTAAAGCCTGTCCTAGTAGCTCATTATGATTCAGGCTATTTTAATTTTTTTCAGAAATCCCAGGCACAGTGACAGATAACTGTGGGCTAAACGGGCTCGGCACCCTTCTGGTGTTCCCCTGAGTTGCAGACACCAAAATTCAGAATCTGAGTACAGGTCAGAACTCTTCAATACCAGGACAGAACCCCGCAGTGTGTGAGGTGTATCTGAGCAAACCACACACTCTTCATGGGAGACAGATTCAGTGACTGCAGGCAGGACCACAGGGACATTGCCAGACCGAATGCCAGAAGTCAGTTTTGTCCCTGCATTTTTTAACTGCTTCAGAAAAGCCAGTTTCTGTGATCCCATTCGTGAGGCTGACTGGAGCAGCACATTAATGTTAGCCAGTCTGCAGAGCTCTCCTAGAGGGAGAAAAGAGCGTCTGCTTTTGCAGTAGGTTGGACTATCAAACATTCTTGGACTCACTCTATACCTGTGATAGCCCAAACCAGTTAGAGGCCGAGCTGTGTTTCATAGGTGGGCTAGGGGCAGATATTCCCTCCATTCAGCCACCCATGCACACACCAAACCAAAGCTGAATATAAAATCAAGAGCATTTCCTGTGATCAGAACTATTTTTCAAGCATGAACACTCATGTTTTCAAATAGGCAGCAAAGATCTTTAAAACATGTCAGTTGAGTCCCACTAGATGCACTGAGTGTTTCCAAAAGGGACCCTAAGCACCCTCAGTCTTCACATTCAGATGCTGACACACCACACGGGCAAGGTAGAAAAGATTTTGCCACTACTCCATTACGAAAGGCCAGTGTTAAGTAAAGGACCAGCACAAAGCCCACACCTTGTTTGCCATCCTCCAAGAAGAACCAGCACCTCTCCAGGCAGCCAGCTTTTAGACTAACACCACATCAATATCCTGTTCCCAGGCAACATCTCTAGGACAGCTGGATACATTTCCATATGGGAGACACGTAAGTCTCATACTTCGAGCTTTAACAGACTAGAGATCTTTGCAATGGGGTGTGCTCACAGGGCAGGAGACAGAAAGAGGCAGGGAACAGGTTTTCCTCTGGCACCCAGTCAGATATGGTTAATTCTTCCTACTCATTGTTGCAGAGAGCAGCAAGAGATGCTTGGGCTGGCGGGTTTAACGCCACTTTTCACGGTTGGTATGTGTGCGGAGGGCTCTTCAGGAAAGTGGCCAGTTTCCTACGCATTCCTCTATAGCAGTGGCTCTGGTATGTGATTCCATAGACATCCAATATGTAAAACACATGCTGACTTACACAGCCTTCACATGTGTTACATATATCTTTGCTCCACGTGGCAATGAAGTTAGCAGAGGAAGCAAGAGCGATAACAGGACCTCGTCCAGCTCTCCTCGAAGTCAGAGTGAAACAAACAAAATCCATCCCATAGATTTTACTGGGATTAACTTGGGGATCTGCAGGGGGATGACAGGAACGTGCTGCAGAAACACGGCAACAAAACAGCCATTGCAAAAAATAGACTCCCTTGCAATCCATCCTAAACACTGTTTGCCTATAACGTACCTTCAGATCTCCTAGGAAATTATATTTACCTCTGTGTCAAGAGTACGAGCATCACCTACAGCTTCCAGTTATGGGAAGGGACTTTCACCTCTGTGTTTGCAGAAGAAACTCCCTAAGGATGTTTCAAAGGAAATAAGGCTCTTGCTCTCCAACAACAGCCTGAAAATCTGTGGAAGGCAGATTCCCTCAGTGAAAGCAGCCTGAGTTAAAACTCTAATTGCCAACAGAACGACATTTAGAACTTAAAATTCAGAAGGCAACCTCTGTCTTTCACAGATTGAGTGTCATACAGGCAAACAGGCAGGAGATTCAAACAATTAAACTGAGAAGCACAAAAGTGCCACAACGCTGCTCACAGTGGACTGGAAATCATTGAGCAAGGAAGGTGATGGAAGCTACGAGGACACAAAAGGTGCTGTGCACCTTTAAATCTCTTCTTACCTGTCTTCTGTTAACCTCATTAGAATTGTCCCTCTAGTTGAAAAAACGATGAAGGACATCCTCAGCTGAGGGCTGGATGGGGGAGAAAAAAAAGGAAATTATTTTGGTGGTCCAACCCAGAGTTGCTGTATGTGTAACACCAAAGACACACAACGCTCTGATTGCTATCTAGCTTCTAACTCCACAGGATTAAGGACTGAACTGAGCAGCAGAAGGTGTTTTGCCCTGGGCAAACTATGCGGAATCCTTCTAAAAGATGTAGAGAGCACTCACATCATGACCTTAGGATTGTTAAGCAAGAAAGGCTTAAACACATCCTGGAATCACCACAGAGAGGAATGAAGGCCAGTTATGTTTATCATAACACCTTCCACCCACTGGCCTGGGGGAATTTTCATCCAGTCTCAAGGAACCCAGCGCCTGAAAGCAACAGCCTCAGGCCTCTCCCTGCAGAGCCAAACTGCTGTACCTCAGGAAGTCACCAGCCCTCCCAAACAAGGATTCCTTCCCCACAAAAATACACTTTGATCCATGGAAGTCAGGCAGGCAAAAAGGGAACAACGAGCTCATCTACTCCTATTCCCTTCATGACAAAAGTCTGGGGAAAAGAAGGCAGTGAGATGATCTGAGAAAAGCATCAAGAACTCTCTCTCCAGGGGGACTGGCACCAGCCTGTGGTACTGACCACAGCTGAGAGCGCGTCTCCCAGCCGCTGGCTTCCCCCCCGCCTCTTTGTCCAGTGGTCTGCGAAGCAGCACTTCTTACCTTATGAACTTACGGGCCAAATGTTCCACAAAATGATAGATTTCATCCCAATGGTGCATGACACTTCCTGATCTAGGGAAACAACGATTACAGGAGATATTAGTTTAATTGCTGCCACTGTGGTTTTCCCAGCCCAATGCTTTGTTACACATTGTAACAAGTCATTTCTCTCTATTTTGTTTAACACTCACTGTCCTTGTTCTTCCTTCGAAGATCTATTAAACGGTAAATGACAATTCCTACTTCACTTTGAAAAGCAAGAATAATTTACACTCCGGGCAACTGTTTGTGGCTGCGCTTGGCAATAACATGGCAGTTACGCCAGACCTTTAGCCCAGCCTTGAACAAATAAACCCCAGAGAAGACCTGTCTCTGCACAGTATTTTAGATTAATCCCACCATTGCACCTGCCATACCATTATGCAGAACTTTTAGCTCAAGTGTATTTTGAGAATAAAATGCAGTTAGAGGAGCAGATCATTTCCACAGCGCTAGAGACTATGGAAAGTAAAACACTGTAGGTCCACATCTCAGCTGCTCTGGCCAATTCTTTCAGACCTCAGTTAAAGGCAAAAGAAACTAATTTTGCCCCTCAGGAAAATAAACCATGGACTATAATGGGATTGGATTCTTCTTCATCATGTTGTATGAATCGGGAAAAAATGAGGTTAATCAGAATCTTTCAGTACTAAATGCCCCTTCTGGCATAAACACTTCTATGAACACTGGAATATTAATATTGGAAAAAAATTCCTTCCTAGAGTTGGAAAATAAATGTGTCATCACTTATCTAATTCATTGACTACAATTAAAAATATTTATAGGGGAAATAACCATTCCAGCTTTAACAGAAGCATCACTGATCTGCAGCCTGAGGAAGGAAAGACGAACATCTGAGAAGATGTTTTCCCACTTCACAGAAACAAAAGGTGTCCGACCTGACTCTGTACGATATGAACAGCCACGAACGGTTTCAGCCCAGTGCTGCACACCTGGTAGGGCCAGGCCCAGCCTGGCTGCAAGCAGCATGACTTCACTTCCTAGCAGCTCGCAGAGCACTTTGTGCAGCTCATACAAATTCCCTTCCCTCCTCTCCCACATCTGGTTTTCATTTACAGCCATTCAGTAAAACCCTTGGCCTCACCCGCTTGCTCCACGATACCTTAAGCCACACTTTCTCTGTATGACCCCAATTTGTCCACAGAAACCTTAGATGACATGCAGTGAGGACCCGGGCGCAGGTATGGAAGCATATGGTCCATCTGGAAAAACCGGGAACTCTCTGGCTCTCATTGCACAAAGGACCCGACACCAAACGTGTCTCTTTACAGACAGCCCCCGTTTGGCCCACGACTGTAAGGGACAGATTGTTGAGGAGACTCGAGCGTAAGCAAATGCTAACAGGACTAGATTACTTCTTAGCTCTCTTCCTTTCATCAGACCAGGACTTGGTATCATTACTTGTTCTCCATGCAAATGTGTATCAGAACACACCAAAGAAACACCGAAAGCAAGGGTCTCCATAAATTCATTAAACCACACAGCCAGCGGGGAAACTGCTGCCTTAGAGCAGATGAAGGGTAAGGTACATCAGGACTTGCTTTAAAGCAAGAAACTTCACTCTCTCTGCATCCAGACTGCAAAGTGGTAGAGCAGAGCCACGCAGAGCTCAATCCCAGGTGCAACTGGAGTACCTCTGAGACCTTGAATATGAAAGGCCCTACGGTCCCATCAGTGCCAAACAGACCAAATCATTTCTGAGAACTGGCCTGGAAAATAAGTATTTATTGTCTTTGTAAGGTGAAGCATAAAAGAAACACTTGACTTCGTAGCAACGGTTACATCAGTCTCCAGAAGACACATGAAGCCAAGGCTTTGTTAACCATAAAACAATCACCACCTCCTCTGGAGAAATGTATGTTGCTTCAGACCATACATCCACCCCTCAAAAGAAGAACAGCTCATTAAAGCTTCACATGGCTTCTGAACCATCTGGTAGCAGACATGTGAAGCTAGGACCCTTTCACAAGTACACCCTCACCAACCTTCTCCTAGCCATCAGATAAGATGACCATACTATGCTTTAAGTTAAGGGAAGACTCTGCTCTCGGCCTCTGCCAACACAGGAGGTCTAGTGAACCCCCACCTGCAACAGGACACTGCCCGAGAAGCCCCATTAACCTTTAAAAGGCTGGTTATTTCTTCCCCTCTGAACACAAGTTGATCGTCACTTAAAATGACTATTGCAGCAAGGCAGCTGGGAATGAGATCCAGCCCCAGAGCGCACCAGGTATGTAGGTCGTCATCTAAAACTCCTGCCATTTTCCACAGCTCTGAGAAGCCACGCATTTTTTGAAAATAGCATTTGCCAGAATAAAGCTCAAAACCAAAAGCTCAGTCCAGCAATGTGCCAGTCAAGAAGTCCACAGCTCATCGTGGTTAAGTGTTTGCCCTTGCAGCTGTTGCTCCGCTGGTTTTCCATCGCTGGGGCAGTTTTCTCAGGAAGCAGGGCTCCCTAATTCTTCACAGGAGTACGGCTTCAGCTCCTGCTGCACCTCCTCCCCTTCATCATCCTCATTCTGTTCTCCCACCAACAGTCCCATCTTTCTGCCCTCCGGAACAAGACTCCAAGCCTCTGAAGTTCCCACGCAAAGATGAACAGCCAAAAGGAACAACCCGGAGTTCAAGTGCAGCAGAAGGGTAAACATTTTAAAGAAACTTCTTACCATGGCTACCATCATAAAAACAAACCCCACAAAAGGAGGATGGTTTCTGCTTTCAGTTCCAAAGGCAGTCACGTGGGCCAGCTGGCCTAGTCTACAACCCATTTATTCTTTATTTCTACCAGTGCAAGCTACAAAAGGGTCCCCAAATGATGGTTCACACTTTTGCTGACCACACGTTGCTCCTTCTGGCACAGCAAGTTTTCCCTCTGTAGCTCGACAGCTTGCAGTTCATTTCTCCATCTCGCCAAGCCCAGGTGGCAGTGGCTATAAATGCCCAGGTCTGCATTTAAAGTACTCCTGTAATGCATAAAATACATCTTCTGAAACACACTTCGGACTTCTTACAGCCTTCACTTGGCATAAACTGGACAAGCCCAATAAAACTAAACTCGCTGAAGGCAATGGAAGGTTTACAAAGCCAGCATCAGCTGACAGCGTTCACCTCCACAGCCTTCAGCTGCGGTATTTGGAAGCCCCGCAGTAAAGACACTTGTCACTTGCAAAGCCTCTCTAAGGCAGGCCAAGAACTCTGAGCAGGGCAAGTATTCCTAGAGCCTAACTGTAAGACAATAAAAGCCAAATAGAAAATCGTTATCACTTCATATTCCCAAGGAGAAACAAGATGATCAGCGAGCCAACACTTTGCAGCTGAATGGTTGATGCTATAAACTTGCAATTGAAGGAAAGGCTCATCCTGAGGATGCCAAATTCTCGTGCTGGAGAAAAGCCCAATAAATGGAAATGAAGACTAAGTAAACCATTATGCCTTTAACAAGAGAATGATACATCCTGTGGTCAACTGTGCTGGCATTTTGTACCTCTAAACTAAACGCAAGGCTGAGAGAGACACTCCACATGGCCCCGTGGTTCCAGACCCCGAGAGCCACACTGCAGACCCCCTGCAGCTGCCTTCTCCGACTCACTGGGACAGGATGCCCCGTAACTCAAAGCTGCAGCAACTCAAACTCCTTCCAGTTTGCCTTTCTTGCACTTTTCAGACTCCTGATTTCTACTTCCGTCACTGCATGTTCTCAGAATACCCATGGTTTCATTTAATTCATGAACTAGGAGAAAAAGGGATCGAGCCCACAAACTCTTACACAAAGACTTCACCCCAGTTGCGCGCGCCGTGGCTCACAGAAGTACATAAAGCCACCTGATTATTCAGAGCCTGGTGTGCTCAAAATTCTCCTTAAACTTCCCCAGTTTTGGGCTAACTTCAAGAAGTGAAGTCCATACAGCACCATAGGACAAGGAGGAATGGCTTTAAGCTAGGAAAAGATAGATTTAGGATGGATATTAGAAGAAAGTTCTTTAGCACGAGGGTCACAGAGCACTGGAAGGGGCTGCCCAGAGAGGTGGTGGAGGCCCCATCCCTGGAGTCATTCAAGGTCAGGCTTGATGAGGCTCTGAGTAACCTGACCTAAGTAGATGTCCCTACATGTGTAGGGAGGTTGGACTAGATGACCTCTGGAGGTCCCTTCCAGCATGAAACATTCTATGATTCTATGATAAGTCTCATGGCTGTCAGAGGTGGCATCGACCCAAGAAGTTTTGCAGCATCTTTTTACTGAGCTCTTTACAAATAACACAAACGAGCCAAAAAGCGTCCTTTGTCTTGCCAAATACTTCAGGAGCAATCTGAAAACACCACCCAACAAAAAGACGTTACAGAGGTGATGCAATTCTTTGAGTAAACTCTACTGCCTTGTGCCACACTTCCCACGAGACAGCTCACCAGAGATAGTCAAACATTTGAGGTTACAGGGTCTAGAGAAGTCCAGTTCAGAGCAGGATAAGCCTTTAAGGCCAATCACAGTCCAAGAATATTCTCTTCCTGATTGGCCAGGGATACGTAAAAAAACAACTAATGAACACAAAACCATGGACCGAATTTACACCAGACAGTAGATTAAGTGCAGGGTGCTGCAGGCACACTGAATCCTGGATGTAAGGCAGCTTCCACGCACTGAATAGTTAACCTTAGCTAACTGAATAGTAAACCTTGGATTCACCACTGGCTAAAAGACATGCACACACGTCTTGACAGGCAAGGATTTCACATATCCACTTAGCTCCTTGCCATTGCATGCCTACAGCAGACTTAGGAGTTAATATTCCTCCAGGCAACAAGCAAAAAGACACAAGAATGCACAAATTTCTCCACCCTTCCTTGCCAGCACCCCTCACGCTAAACCGAAGAAAAACCATGTCACCATACACCTGCAATCCCCTGCTATCCAAACAAACGGCACACATCGCTCTGCATTCAGGCCACAATTCCAGAAAAACAATCAAAGAATCACTAAGTCAGCAAAGCAGATCAGAGATGGTTTTCAACCTGTTTTTTCAGACGTTCAGTTTTACCAGTACCTACTAAAGGCTTGTGTTTCTTCAGCCTAGAGCAGCTAGAATGTTACTCAGCTCCATCAGGATCCTGCCGTCGGCTCTGCTGGGGGGCTCACGTTTCCCATGGGAAGAGTCAACGCTACCAGGAGTGGTTCATGTAGGTCAATCTCCCTGCTTGGTGATGCAGAGAGTGTCTGCTTTCCATCCCACCGTGGCCCCTATATTCTTCCACACTCTTGAGTGTAAATCTAGTCTAAAGCTAGATCCAAGGAGACAACTATCAGCCTCCCTAGAGCAGGAGTTTCACTTCAATACAACTGGTTAAAAATAGATCAGCTGGCTGGATGAGGAACGAAGGGATCACAGGAGGCAGCTTGGATTACTTGCTTCCTTTTGCCAAGGATCTTCTAGAGCCAAGTGTTCTTCACACATGTACAGTTCCTCGCGTGTTTCCTGCACATGGGTATAAAATGTCTACTACTCGCACACGAGAGGCAGGAGCGTTGGAAATAACACCTCTGACATACGGAGGATACAGGAAGAGATCACTGAGACTTGCTCGTTGATACTCCTCCTTCCCTACCTGCAAAGACATTAATCTGGGAGCTGCCCCTAAATGTTCCAGTCTCCTGGGAGCTGTTTACAACCTGCAGCGCTGGACACCATGTCAGTAAGGGCGTGGGTCACAATCTTCATTGATTAGTCACAAGAATGATATCTTTAGAATAACTAGACAATCTCAGCAAAAACATTTGTGTTTTTTATTGACATCTCACTGCATCTTCATTCTTCCTTCTTAATGAAGGCCCTACATCTCACCTCGCACCCAGGCTCTAAGTTCTCTGGTACCATCTTCTGCCCTATGTTTTGCTACCATTCAATCTACAGGAGCCTCAGTCCACGAAACCCCCCAGCACCACAGCAGCCCAAAAGCACACGCCATCTAGGACTGGCTCGTGTATCAGTTCTCCCAAGATGAGCCGGCTTCACCTTCCACAACCCTGGGGTTGTCTTGGTCTGAGAGGCTCAGCACCCTGTACGACTCAACCCCGCATAAAACCAACACAGCAAACAGCACACGACTGCTCTCGGAACAGCACACAGCTTGGCTTCTACCCCCTCCACCGTTGTTTTTTTTATTTTTTCAATCAAAGCGCAAAAGAAATGGATTAATCCAGTCTCAATTCATGTGAGTACACTTCCTCCAGTGAACCTGCTGTTCAAGTTAGGTGTTTGTGTGCGGAGCACTGATGGTGTCTGTCAAACAACGATTCTCAAAGAGAGCTGGCCAACCATAGTTCCCTGCAGAGCTGGAGCACTGCACCAACAACAGCGGGACAACTTCAGTTTTACTTGGCAAGGAGTTTGCCCAGCTCGGACCACAATCCTCTTTGCATCACTTCTGGAGCATAACTCTGCTAGCCTGAGGTCCAAGAGCATGAGAGGCCTCTTCTACTGCCACCTAAACTGTGCGAGAACTCTTGGAACCTGCAAGAGTGTGCACAGAGATGAAGGATGTGGCTGTGACCTAGAAAGCATACCTGCTATCATTGAAGCTTCTGCTCTGCTTGCTACATGCACACCAAGGTGGAGTAGTGTAACAGGATTACTTCTGGATGCCTGAATACTGGATTTTCTTCTACTTCATGACCATGAGGAATGGGAGGTTCTCTAAGAATGCCATCCGCAGGGAGTCACGTCTCCAGCTCTCTGCAGACAGCCAGAAGAAACCTGGTTTCCCTTCGACAGTTCACCCAGCAAGTTTGCAGGAGTCTCTTCAGGAGAACATTGCAGAGAGCTGGAGCACCACTTCATGAGAACGGCCGGTAACACGAGCCCCTTCCCCAGCAGATTACGTGTTCACTTTGAAGTGGCTTCTTGTGGCCAGAAGTTACGGCTTCAGGAGCCATTACTGTGACAAGGACTGTGCATCATGCCACACCTGGAACGTGTCCTGCAAGCAGCACACACACCAGGTGCTACACGGACTTAACGTGGTCACGAAATCCAACCACGCACTGAAGCAAAGGGGTCAGTAGAGGGCTCCAGCACCAGTGATCTCCAGCACTGTGTTTATTATTTTTGTATTACTACTTTGATCCCAGAAAGTAGGTTGCTTAATATTTCAATGGCTTTCTTCCACCATTGAAATGAACATTTCATGTGTCAGAATCGAAATCTCTTCTACTTCAGTGTCCTTTGCCACTTTTAATAATTTTAAATAAATTTTAGAGCTGCTTCAAAAGAAAACAGCGAGCCCTGAATCATTATTACCATTTCACACTTTGTCTGAAGGCCTCTATAGGCATCACCTTTCACTGCACTTCAGAACCTCAGCAGCATTTTTGAGAACATTCTCTATTGAATTAGAAAGTAGAAAACCCGGGGTATATAAGACTCAAGTTTCTTAGATCTCAGCTTAGGACCTGAGCAATAGAAGACAGCTTTAAAGATAAAGGATATGGGATAACTACTCCACCACAGGAAGTCTCTCATCAGCCTCCTCAAAGGCTAAACCATTGCTCTGCAGCATATTGTACAAATCAGTAGCTTAAACACCATAGCCCTCCTCCGAATTCCACTGGAGACCAAGGACACTTTTACACCAGACCCTGCTCATTTCTGCACCAGAATTCCATTAGATCTGATCCCTCAGATCTGAGAAAACCTTCAGTTCTGCTTCTCCTTTCAGGGAAATGCGGTTTGCAAAAGTCTGCAGCACAAAACACGCTTTGGGTTGGGTTTTTTTTTTCATATGTGGCAATAAAAATACCCCAGCCAAAGGAACAGGTACAGTATTCCACTGAATAAAGTAAAAAAAAACCGCTTTCTCCTGGAGCGTTAGGACAACTGGCCATCTAAAATATCCACTGCCTCAGTTTTGCATTTTACCCAGTATTTTGTAATAAAGTGTTATGTAATTCCAAGTCATTTGTACTAATGGAATGCGGGAGCTACTGCAAAACACTCAAGAGTCAGAACGCTCCATCTGCGAGTGCTTTTGGCAACTTGCAAATACTTTCCTGTCTCTGAAATTGATGGTTAATAATGTCAGTATCACAGCTCTGGCATGCAAATTCTCTAGAATTTCCAAACCTTGAGTTCAAAATAACAATTCTTAACCAAGAAAATTAGGAGAATCATTTTAGCTAGTACTTTTAAATATGGTTTTGTAAATTGTTGTGTTGTTTCAATACGAAGCTCAGCACATATCTATTTCTCATTGCTCCATCTACAATCTGAAGGCCTGTAAAGAGGCAAATTTCCCAGTGCTGAGAAGATGACACTAGCACAATTAACGATGAAAAAAAATGAGGTAGGAAATTATCTTCAGTGCAAACCATTGAGCAGTCAAAATATGCATTTGATTTAACAGGAAACAAAGCAAATGTGACTCAGGCACTTTAAAGAAGGCACTCTAGCTGTTTTCCATCACAAGGGCCAAAATCAGACCCAGACGGGGAGTAGGCACCTCTCAGAGCCTGGTCTTTACCTGCTCTAGAATGTTCAGAGCCAAGAGCAGGCGGTACAGAAGCAGACCTCCAGGCAGGCGAGCACTGCATCCACGGCTTCAGCTACACAATTAACGCCTGCAATAATAACTCTCCAACCCCTGCGTTCAGGAGTGCCTCAACCTCCACGGTTCGCAGCGAAACCAGAGGTGACCAGGGTGCTGCCCGTCTCCCAACCACTCTTTTAAGAAATTACAGGGTCAGGTACACAATAAAGCTTTTATATCAGCCACAGCAAAATTTATAACAATTTACAGAGCACAATGGCATTATATAATAGACCTACCAAAGAATTTACCACAACAAAAACAAAGCCAGTAGTCAGTTTTGCAGGTCCCTTGGGGACACAGTGACTCCTACAAAACCAAAATCCAAAGAATATCTCCTCAGTATCAGTATGTGCCATTCCCGTTCATGCCTAGACAAAGATGTGCTTGAAAAAGAACAGAGCAGAACAGACTTACTTGTCTAGAATGAAATACAAATCAAATCCTCCGTAACAGGCAGGACCACCATTCTCTCTCTTCCCACCTTGTCCATCACAGGCTAGCAGAAAAGTTGCTAAGAAGAGACATTTGAAGCCAAATCTCAAGATGCTCTGCTTTGCAATGGCCATTATATCCAGAGAGGAGGAGAAAAAGAAATCTCTTCTTCCGAGGCTCCTTTATTTCACAGGATTATCCACAAAAGCCATCCAATGACCTTCAAATGTATATATGGGTATTTTATTCCTTAAAACTCCACTTGCAACAGTTGTCCTCGGGAATTGCAAGACTTTCCCCTTGTTTCCCTTGCACTTCTGTTTCTCGGTTTCAGATTTCAAGATGCACAATACTGTACTTGACTGGTTTTTTTTTTTAAAGGGACTTGACCCTCAGTCTCACTTGCAGCTCTCTGAAAGCAGCACCATTGTTTTGCGACAGAAGGAGCGGCCTCCTAACAAATCTTTCTTTGTCACAGACTTCAGAAAATACCGGGAGGGTTTGAGGTTGGCCATCCGTCCTCCCCCCCTCCTAATTATTATTGTTAATACTAAGGATAGTAAGTTTTATTTTTCCTGAGCAAAAACAGCTCAGAGAATGCCATCTCGTGGTGAAAACTGCAGCTGTCTGGAGTCTGGTTTTAAACAGATCATTTGTGGACCGAGTGAACTGAACATCTCACAGCAGCTTTAGGTGTGAACACAGAAGCAATTTGCTTACAGCAGTCACACGGCTCTATGCAGAGACATCTTTTTTCCCCATGTAGGCAACATCTGAGTTAAAGACCTTTAAACACTTGAGACAGATTCACAAAAGGTAAAGCGATAAACTTGTCTTTTCTCAGTCCTGAGACATACCAAGCAGTGTCTCTGCCTGTGAAATGAGATTCCCCTCTTACCATCCTTAGACAGCTTATTTCAGGCACTAGAGCCTAAACCCTCCCTCTTCCAAGAAAACTTGCTGGGAAATCTTACTTCAGCCACACTCGCATTGCCTGTGTCCTTCCACACACAGCAGCGCAAGCTCCAAAACCTCAGCAGGACAGCTCAAAAGCAAGAAAAGTCCCCAGGGAGAGCAGCCCCCCATGGTGGCAAGAGCTAAACTGGAGCTCCTGGCCTGCCCTCTCAAATCCTCTCAGGCTCCAGCAACACAACGGTTCTCCCAGAACTGACTGCTGGTTAATGGAGCAGCTTTGGGGGGGGACACCAGGTCAGGTTTCTGATGGGAGGCAAGTGCTCCTCAGTGAGGCTTTCAAGTGGTTCTTCAGTGCTTAAAGAGTTAAATTTGTCTTCAAAAAAGTCTTAGCAAAAGCAAACAATCTGAGGAAAGACCAAGAAAAGCAGCAGGATGGGCTTCAAGGGAAAATGACAAACAGCAGGATGACAGACTTTGGACAGAAGTGGAAACATCTGGATTACCAAGTAGGCAGGTACTGTCAGCACTGATGAGGAAAATGGTGGGAGTGCTCCCCTCCCATGCCTGGCTGTGCTCAGCAAACTCACCAGCTCCAGCACCTCTGCTGTGGATAATACAGAGACATGGACCAATGGTAAATCTGCCTGCTGTCAAATCCTGATCAGAGCTGGAGGAAGTGGAGAGCCCTTGGAACACAAAGCTTCTCTAGGGCTAGACAGGAGCAGAAGCAGGTGCTTGGCAGCTGGATGGTCTGGGCTTCCATACCTAAACTCCAGGGCAGTTGGGAGTGTGGGTGTGAGCCCAGATTGAGAAGTCTGACAGGAGAGGAGCTGCACAGCTTGTTACTGCACGGGCAGAAGATCCATGTCAGTGTATCAGGCTTTCTAAAACCAACAGAAATAAAGGACAGTGTCAGAACTCTTGCTGAGGTAGATGTGATGCTGCCCAAATGGAGGGTTACCTTCTGATCTGAGGCACAGCTCAGGGTGGTTCCCTGTGGCTCACAAATGTCTGACCAGCTTGGTGGATGCTGGCTCCCGTCAAGATCTCCAAATCACAGTCCCTTGTTTTCACAGCACTTCAGGAAGCTGTCCCAGCACTCTGCGTGGATAATGGAGATGTCTCGAGCTGCCTACACTCAGCAGTGCTATTATCACAAGTATATTCTCGCAGTACAGGAATGATTCCCTGTGCTCAGTGTAGACACGGCCTTCGATTCCCTGGGCCTGTCTCAGATGGTGTAAGGAGCACGGCTCTGCCAGTGTCAGCAGAGCTACGCTGCCTTCCGTGGTGTAGGACGAGAACTTCCCCGGGGCCGAGTTGCTGCCTTTCCACTTCAGCTGCCCAGCCGGTGACTCCAGGCTGACACCCGGTGGCCGAAGAGGCTTTTTTCTTGCCTGGATCGCTCTGGATTTTCGAGGGATCGGTCACTCTCTGGTCTCTCGCTGGGACCTCACTTGGCCATGCTACGCCGTTATTGCCTCTGCTGCAACACCTCTGGCTGTATTGCGTTATTTATCTGGCATTCGGCTTTGTTCCACGAGCTGTTCTATCAAGAGCTGCTACCTCTGCATATGTCTGTAACCTCATCGTGTTCCTCCTTGCCGGCTTGCTTTGGAAGAGGTTAATTCTCCTGCCCTGTGCTCCAAACTGGAGTTCGGAGTGCAGTGATAAATGGAAAGCGTGTCCCTCTGCTGCCTGTGCTGTGTTGTGAAATCTCCCTTCTCCTAACTCGTTAGTACCACCATTAGTACTCATTCATACCACGCAGGCTGCAACTGTGGCTTTTTAAAATCCTAAATAATTTAAAATCCCCAATCATTCCATCTCTGAGCCTCGGGGATGGGTTTGTGGACCTCTGCCCGACCTGCTCTCGTACATTAATTGTCACCTGCCGGGCTACAGTGATCTTCTGCAGCGCCGGAGGCTGGCACGGGCCAGAAGATTTGTAGTGAGGCTGTTCTTGCTGCATTGCTTCCTCAGAACTCTCATCCCAGCCGTGTGTACATATGCTGCGGGGGTGTGCGTGTGCTCTGAGGCCTTGTCTTTACTCTCTTCAGATCGCTCGTTCTCCAGTTTTCCAACCCGCATCACTGCTGTATTTTTGTGGCTGCTGAGAAGTTTGTGAGGTGGCTGAAGTTTCCTTCCGCTCATTTACATTTGGCCCTAAAGCACAGGTACTACTACTGCTAAGGAGCTTTGTTCCAGTTCTGACTGGAAAGGGAGTTAAATTGAGAAATGCTACTAAGAAGGCAAAGTAGGGCCTGCCAAGAGGTGAAAGATTTTGCTAGGATACTGTATAATGACTAAAACCAAATGAAAATCCCTCCTAAACTTTGAATCTTGCTTCTTTCTGTCATTTTTAGCCTCAGCCTGAGCAACAGGAGAACAGATGGACTCTGAAGGAATTAAAAGAACTTGTGTAATACCAAAAAGGAAGGAGGAGCAGCGATAAACGACTGTCTCCACCTCTCCTCTGCCAGGCCTGAGGTGTGTTAATCCAGGTAATACAGCTGCTTTTGCCTGAGGTGTCCAGTGAGCCCTGTGTCTGTCCTTCCCAACTGCTATGGAGTGAAGACTCTGGGGATCAGTGTGAGGGTGATAGCAACTGAGGGACATTGCAGGGCTGGGATTCTTCTTCAGGCCAGGCTGATGTTCACCAGGATGAGCCAGGGCATGTGGTGTTTCTGTTAGAACAGAGGACATACCGAGGACCCGGGACTAGCTCTCACGAGAGCACAAAGGCTTGTTCCCTGGCAGCATGAATGGAATACATCTTTCATCTCCCTTTACAGAGCCACGGCAGTGTTAAGGAGGGAAAACAAAACCTGCTTTTTTCTGCCTCTCCAAGGCTGCATTAGAAGCATTTGGGAGAAGGCACCTGGGGCTCTCGCACTGTCTCTCAGGGATCAAGAATTGTGTTTATCCTGCGCATGCATCGTTGAAGCCAAGCTTTATCCACTGAGTGTTCAGTGTGAGCCAGTCCTTGCTATGCACTAGAAAAAAAACGGGAGGACTTATTTTAGGACCAGAACAACTCTGTAAATGCTACACACGCGACTCCTCTTCCCCTAAGGAAGGCAAGTTCCTTCTGTCCTCTTCCTTTCCCTCTTTCTACCTTCGATGCCACAGGAATCAAGATCTTTCATGTGAGGCGTCCTGCCCTGGCAAGGGAAAGGAAAGTCTGAACTCTGTGGGCCTCACTTGTCATGGGCACCCTGTGACGCTTGCCCAGTTCTACGGGTGTGCCTGTGTTAAGGGCAGGCTTTGAAGAGAGCGTTTGCCAGGCTCCAAAGGGGCACAAGGGACGCAGTCCAAAGACTTTCCTGGATGTGTTCATAGATGATAAGGAAAGTAGCCAGAGTTAAGCCATGCTAGAGGTCTTTAATTGAAAGATATCGTCACCAATTGAGCATCTGAAACACCAAGAACAACCCTCTTGAAAGAGGAGGTGCCAGGGAAGCAGAGCATCAGGGCTGGCTTTGTGCAGCAGCAACTGAGCAGCTGTGCTTGGTTCAAGAAAGGTGAGATGTTCAGACGTTGACATTGACATGACAGTATACAAGGTCCAAAAGTTGTAGGACGTCAAGTTTCTTGCATGATCGTTGATTGAGTGTATATTGTGGTCCTTTAAAATCAGGAAAATAAAAAAAATACCATGAGTTAATATGGAAGATGGTGTTAAGTGATTTGTGCATTCACTGGCAGCTCTTAATGCCCGGCACGTCGCACTTGCCTTTTTAATTCAAACTGAGCCATCTCAAGGACCAAAGCAACTCTCAGAGCAAAGCAAGCAGCGAGTAGGTGGAAATGCTGCTCTATCAGAAAACAACATCCTGTGCCTGGTCTGTGAAGCATCTTTCTCATGCCAGGGTTTGCAGACAATCACCTTGCAGTAAGGCTCAGAGTACATTGCTGGTGCTTCAGGATTATCTCCTCAGAATAAAACTTGGCTCTTATATATATGTGTAAGAAGAATTTCTTTTTTTTCCCCACCATACAAGAAATTCTATTGCAAGTGATCAAAATACGACTGACATCCACAGCAAGACCATGGATTTACACTGGTCCCACAGTACTAGCTAGCATCCTACAACAGGGTACTTTTAGTGCTCTGTGTGAGCAATGTTTGTAATAATTGCTTCAATAGAAGTATTTTACATGTATGAGCGAAAGATTTCTGTCCATCTCTAGTTGGAACAGCAGCATTTGTGCATTATTCCCTAAGGAAAAAAAATGCCTCCTAAGTTACAGATGTAATTCCTTTGCTTGCACTCACCGTGGAATTCGTAAGCTACGTAGGTTGGGAGTCCTCTGCACATATTGAAGATGTCTTGTCCGTAAGACTTGAGGTCGCGGACATGTCTTTTGATGAGCGTGAATGTGATCTCCTTTGTAGGATGTGCATGACCTTTCACGTTCTAAACATCAAATATCATCATTCAGCAAGATCAGTGCCCCGATCCATTTACTGCAATGCCTACCCCTGTTCTTAGGACGGTGACTCAGTGCTGGGGGTTTTCCTCAGAACTGCCTTAAGTGCAGCCTTTTGATGCCCTGTGTGACTCTGGGACCCTCAGCAACCATCGCAGAGACCTCCTACAGCAGGTTGTTGTAAGGGAGGCAAAATAGAGGGAGGCTAAAGAGAACTGGAATAGAACAGCTGATCATGGCAAGAGCAGAGCAGTCAGGATTTGCATACTGGCCTCCGACACAGGAACCTTCTCAGGTTCCTCTCGGCCTAGAGGTACTCAGGCTGCAACCTGGAGGCATGGGAGGAGAAGTCTCTTCATTCAGCCTCCTAAAAGGAGGACCAAAGAGGGCAGTAGCAAGGCTTGTCAGAGCCATTTGGAGAAGCATGATTTGCAAGCAGAGCTTGTGACCTCTTTGGGAGCGCTGAGTGCTTTAGTGGGGCCGTTTTGTCTGGAGTGCTCCAGAGGGCTTTGTTGCCAATGAATCTCCGATCCCTTTTCCTACTTGAGTGCTTTGGCACCTGCACAAAGTGTCTGGGTGCCCCTGTTTTCTCTTATGACCTGGGCTGCCTGCTGGTTTGTATCTCATCACTCAGCGACAGCCACAGGACTCCTCTTCTGGCTCAGGCCGTTACTACAGAGGAAAGGAACAGAGAGATGGTCTCTTACGCCCTAAAGGAAAACGAAGGTCGGAACAACAGATCTGCAAAGCAATGTTCCAAAACGAGCAATGCGATTTCATGTTGAAATGACTCAGAGCTATATTTAGATATTGCTATCCAAAAATAATTAATGCCACTGAAGGTTTCCGAATATAAACTGTTTCTTAGCAACCTGCAGACCTAAACTTCCTCAGAGAAACCACAGCTGGGCAGGGAGGGAGAAGCGGGGCAGGGAATGATGCACCTACTCTTTCTCTTGACAAACAACCCCCACAGCAAATTCCCAAGCCACATTATTCATTAGAAAAACAAAATCCCGCCACTTGTGAAAACCTTATCCTCTCAAGCAAAAGCAGTCAAGAAACAGCTTGATAAACTCCAAGGCAAAGGCACACTCAGGGATGACCAGGGCTGACAGAGGCTTTCAAACTTACGGCGGAATTTCAGGTGGTTTCTGAAAGCCCACTCCAATATGCTTCCTTCTTACTGGTAAGCAAGGAGCTGAGATAATCTCAGGGGGCAAAGACATGCACCTCAGTAGAGGCAAGCCCGGAACTAGCTTGAGGCAAATGTTTTTGCTCAAGCCTGTACTTCTGTAAGTCTTTTCTTCCCCCGTCATGCCACCTTGCCCTTTAAAACCAGGATTTTTATAAGGACTCAGATCACAGTCTTCAAGGGAAGCCAGAGCGTAAAGAAGGTGAGTATGCAGAATGCTGAGATAATTTTTTAAATGGCTGTGCTCATGCTAATCTGGTGCTTAGTTCTTTTGAAGAAAGCTTGAAAACTTATTTAAACTTTTTTTTCCTCATTACTGGATTATTTATTCTTCTGCAACTAGAGCTGCCTAAAAAAATGATTTTTTTTTTTTCAGCCTGCAGAGAATGTGAGATTATGAAGAGCATCATGCCAAAAATCTAAAACCTCTAGACATAAAACAGTATTAAAAACAGTCAAACAAAGTGAACTTTTGAAACACTCTAAAAATAATCTGAGTGCTCTACAACACTGCAAACACAGGAAACCCCTCCACTGCAAGTATCTGAAACCAGGTATTCTAACTCTTCCAAGGTTTCACATAAAGTTAATGCAGAATGTCATTGAAACTGATGCAACTCCATAATCAATGGTGTGATCTAGATGGCTTTTAAAGTATCTGTTCATTTAAAAGCTTTTGAAAGAAGCAATGTCCCTGCAATCAGTTTCCCCTGCAGCCCTGCACAACGTTTCACATAACTGCTCCCTCTTAATCTCACCCTGTTCTGTTCAGCCAGTCTGGGAAGTGCATCAAAGTGGGGAATCCTGTTTCTGTTCATCACGGAAATGTAGCAAGCTCTCTCCGGCAGCACTTTGGTTGCAATAAAGCCCTGTGAAATAAAGTTATTAACTATTAGTCCTCATTAACTAGGAATTCAGTGTTTCAATAAATAAAACTGGAATGAAGTCTATATTGAAAAGGTAGTAAGTGCAGACACTGTTTACACCAGAACTTGTACTCAGAACATGAAGAATAAAGCAACAAGTCCTGTATGTTGGCCAGCTTCACAGGAGCTGCTCTCCTTGTCCAAAAAAGCATGTTCCTGGCCACTCACCGTGTCATAGTTCCAGATGGTTTTCCATGACCCGTGGCTGCTTTTCTGCTCGACAGTTGCCACATCCCATTCCCTGTTGATGGTCAGAATCTGGTTGCCTCCAGCAACGGGGAATTTCCTGCTTGTTTTCTGGTTTTGTAATATGGAAGTAAACAGCCCATTTAGACTTTCAAGTTAGTCAGTTATCTCCCAAAAGACTGAGAAACTCACTGCTATAATAGAACCCATGCTGGCCCACAGGGAGCGCCTTGAGTCACCACAGTATATTCAAACTGACAAAGAATTAAGACATTCTGGAGTAGCTGTAAGAATTGTTTTAACAGATTCAATAAATAATTTCTGTATCTTACAACTGTCCTCTCATGGTTTTAGAGTTTTCTGTGTGCAAGAAGTTTTAGATTGTTTTCCTCCAAAGGGATGGAAAAAGAACCAAGGAAAACTCACAAAGCAGGGAAAACAGAAAGAGCATCAATGTTTGTCCAACTTGGTCCCTATACTCACGTAAACACCCAGGGCTGGAGTCAGCACGAGTCCAAGCAGGACGGTGGTCACAATCTGAAATGAGAATGGAGGGCAAAGTGTAAGTGCCGGTCTGGCCACTCTGGTGCTGAGAATGCTCACGCCTCTTTCCTCAGCTGCTGTCTCAGGGTGCTGCTGGGGTCCTTTCTGGCTTTCCTCCTGGACTTTCCAGAGGGACGTGAAGTGGCTCCTCCTGGCTTTGCCCTGGCATGAGGCAACCCAGAGAGATGGTTGGGTGCTGTTGTAAGAGCTGCACCTGAAGGTGCTTCTGAGGCCTCTCTAGTCCCTTGGAGACATTGCACAAGAGTGAGGAGAAGGGATTGAGAGTGGACAAGAAAGCGTTGGATCCATCAGAGCGTTGCTGCAGGTTTGCAAAAGCATTGAGAAGAAAGGAGATGGGTTAGGGCTTCCTAGAG